>CM019148.1:223261205-223371508 GCA_009733165.1 Naja naja | reverse complement strand
AATAGTCGTTATAAACACTGTCATTTCTGTGTAAACTCTACAGCATATAATATTTTCAAAGACGATAGTCCAACGGCCCCAGCATCACTGAAGACTATATTTTCAGCCAAGCCTTTGTGGTTAGTAATGCCATGTGAAAATCAAGCAACTGCCTTACCATAGAATATCTTAACTAACTAATTAAGAACTAACCATAAAAAGTAGCCTAGTAGAGGCCTAGTATGAGGATACACTAAACAAAACAAATATAAACCATGACAACTTTTTAAAACTTCAGAAGAAATTAAACAACAGAAAGAAAGAGTGAAATATATATCATATAAATACCAAACATGTACAGTATCATAAAATGTAAGCCACCATTCTGGGGACAAGATTTTGAGCGATGTTCAAAAAAATTTCATTAAAGCATCCATTTGTTTTGTCATCTGAGAACTATTTAGTCACATTACTTTCCCTATGGAATTTTTTTCCAGATGCCAATTGACACAGTCAGAAAATTCATTCCAACTCAAGATAAATCCCTAATTCCTCTGCCAGGAATTCTCTTCCTAAAGACAATTATTGGTCTAGAGGGGCTCTTCCTTCCTCCTAGAAATGTAGCTCCTTCTAAGAAACCCATGTAAAATTAAATACTTCATTAAAGTGACAATCTGCTGAGCCCTCCTCTAGTGTCTTGGTTGCTGTAAAGCTAACCTAATGGGCACTGTAAACTTTTGGGACACAGAGGGTAGATGAATCATTCAGATGGATAATTTAGAGGGAGGGCTAAAATCATGCCTCATTAAAATCAGTGGGGATTTTGCTATCAGCTGCAATAAAAAGAGGCTAGCACACACGGAGAGATTGAACTGCCTCTTGCCAAGGCATTTACTTGTTAGATGAAAACTGGCTTGCTGCAATTTGATTTTTCTCACCCAAAACTTTTGGTTGGTTCTGGGTTTGCCTCCATTTTTATGGAACTTGAGGTGTCCACTTTCTGTTCTGAAGCATGGTACTGATGCAGGGGTGGGACTCTCACTGGTTCTGTCCACTTCAGAACTGTTGCTCTGAAGAGCAGCAACAGAGAGCACACATAGAACCAGTTCTATGTCTGCTGCTGCTTTGGCCCACCCATCCGCTTCTGGGTTTTACCTGATCTTTATTTCCTGCATTTTCAACCAGAGCCGCTTTGCGCGACAGCCGCGAATTGAAAAGCAGGAAAAGGCCTTTTCCAACCACTGCGCGACTCAGACGAGCGCTGCTCAGCTGTCCGGCAGCTCAGCAGGTTGTAAATTGCACTCTGCGACTCAAGCGATTTGCGCCGCGACACACACACACGATGCACAGCAACAGAACCGTAGTAGTTATGCTGGTTGATCCCATCCCTGTACTGATGCTATCTAGGCCGTGTAGTTTCTCTGCTTTTGTTTGAAAAGAGTCAACATATTGCGCTATTATTGTTGTGAGGACATTTTCACCAGCAGAATTTATTTATTTAATCGCTGGAAACAAAACAGTTGACATATGTGAACAATAGAAGATAGAATAATAGTTGGAAGGAACCTCAGAGGTCTTCTAGTCCAATCCCTTGGTCTAGCAGGAGACCCTTTACCATTCAGTGTCCAAATGGTTTTTTTTTTTTTTTGAAAGCCTCCAGTGATGGAGCTCACAATTTCTGGAAGGCAAATTCCATTGGTTGCTTGCTCTCCTGTTAGGAAATTCTCCTTAGTTCTAGATTGCTTCTCTAGGGATGACCACTGGTCACATTATACACATGCATTCTGACATATATGTATACACCCACCCCTTGAAACCTTCATGTAGGAGCTAGTGAGAATATAGGCAGCACACTTGTTAGCACTCAAGCACTGTTTGATTGAATAGCACTGATGAGGTTACCTAGTTTGGGTAATCTGCAAGAAAACCAAACTAAGAAAGGACCAAGAACCTGCCAATCAAGCACTGTATTCACACAGACATCATTCATGAGGGATAGTCTTTGAGTACCTTCACCATCACTCTAGTACCACTATATACCCTTTTAATCCCATCCTTGATACCGTGAACAGAGACTGCTCTGTTAATGTGTTTTACTTTAAAAATAAATAAATAGTGGACCAAATAAAATTCAAAAGTTAACAAACTTTAACTGGCTTATAGTCAGAAGCCCTAATTAATTTTGCAACTGTGAATCATGCAACAAGTCAATAATCAAGAGCAAAGAACCTATCAGGACCACAGTGCAAACACCCTGGTAGATTCCAAAGGAGAAATAAAAAGGAAATTGAATCTAAAGTTTGCCCAAGAAACTAGACTAACAAGCAAAATCTTAGGCATACTACTCAGGAAAATTCAGCTGGACACCGAACTTTATATATCACCTAGACTAAGGCTAGCAGGGAAGTGTGCAGAAAGTCCTGCCCTGGGATTCTTTTGTTTCAAGTGATTAGCAGGGAAATGTGCAGAAAGTCCTGCACATTTTGAGGAAGGCTAGCAGCAAGAATGGAAATTGCACAAGGAAAGGAGAGTAACAGCTCCACACAGCAAGAAGATAGTGGTAGCAAATGTGGAGGGGAATTTCCTTTGGTGCCAATCCTCTGGTGCCATGGAGTGATCACTTTATAACTTTGGAGAACATCTAAAGGTCCTCTGCTGCCAGACACTGGCACCAAATGAGGTGTACCTTGTCCTTCTCTTCCCCTTCCGTTTCTAGCACAGACAGAATTGCTACTCCGCTTTGAAACCAAGGCAGAGTTAAGGGTGTAAAGTGAAGTTAGTCAGTCCTTTATAGCTGGTATAGTTATCTGTGGCCTCCTGCCCTGCTAGATAGCAGCCTGCCTGTGCAGAAGAGCGCTAACTAGGAATAAGTTCCAAAGAATTTTGGCAGAGATTATTGCTGAGTCATTTTGTTTGGTAACTAGAAGGGAGCAGAAGTGAGATTTTATTTGTTTCCATTTCTTAATTGTAAACCTGTACTGATTCACGGTTCTGACAGGTTTTTCCTTTATTGGTTTAGCAGGGGTATGTGAGGTTGTTCTGAAGAAGCCTAACTTCCGTGGAAGCAGTGTTATATGCTGCTTAAAGAGAAAAAGTTTAGAAGAACTCAGGCAAGATTCTAGCAAAACCTAATTCAGAACCAGACTCTTCAGAAAGACAAAAGTTATGTATTCATGCCACTTAACAACCAGCTGAGGAGATTTGTTTTTCTTTCCTTCTGCTACACGAAAGCAGAAAGTTTTGTTGCTGCTTGAAGGAGTGGTTAAGCTGTCCTCAGCAAGCATTCCTATGACATTTTATTTATGACATTTCTATTCCATCTTTCCTATAGGATCCCAAGGCAAGTAACACTTTTCTTCTTCCTGCCTGTTTTGACCGATTCATTTATTTTTATTTTTTATTTTAAATCTTTTTTTTACCCTGAGAGGTAGGTTAGACTGAGAATTGATGCTCGACCTATAGATGGTCTTTGAACTTCATAGTCAAATGGAGATATGAGACTGAGAGTTCCCCAATCCTATTTCTGCATCTAAGGATTGTGTCTGCTTTAACCCTGGAAAATAATGCCTAAGCTGTTGGGAAAAACATGGGTGAAATCAGTCACTGAAGTACTAATTTGGTAGATAGGTGTAACAGTCTGCAAAAGTTGTGAATTCACCAGTCCTTGTGGAATCCTATTGGCTTTCTTTCCTGCTGCTGTTACTAGCTGTAACAGGAACATTCATAGTTGAAAACCTTGATCAAAATTTTCAGTTATTTTGTTTTCCTCACATATGTACAAAGCGGTTTGTTATTCCAAATATTTGGGCGAAAAAATGGCTACCTTCTCCCCATTTAGAGGGTCCCATCTGGCTTTTATTTTCCTCAAAGTAGTTTCAAAATGTTATAAGGAGACATCCTGTCAAACTATTAAAAAAATGGTCAGAGACAACTTAATAATGAGAAAATACTCAAAATGTTTCATCTGGAAACCATATACCAGTGTCCTCCAAAATAAGACACTGTCTTATATTTTTTTGAATATTCTCCAAATACATCACTCAGGTCTTATTTTCGGTAGGTCATATATATATATATATATATATATATATATATATATATATATATATATGTATGTAGGTCTTGGGTATTCGGTCTTGTCCCGGGTTGAGAATACCTTGGCAACGCCAACGAAATCTCATCCGTCATCTTCAGGCTGGTGTCTTCAGCTTGCTTCCTGGGAGAAGTGTGATCGTGCTGTTTTTCCTTTAAACTCTAGAGTTGGATGTGTGTTACTTTTGATTGGTTTGTGGAGTTGATGTATGCAGATTGGATGGCTTTTTCCTGAGACCCTGTGTGGCTGAGGTGCTGGAGGTGTGTCTCTCAGCCTTTTGTGTTGTAACGACCTGGGTAATGGGCTGTGTGATGACCTTCTGAGTTCTATTGTTGTGATGTCCTGGGTGTGGTGCTGTAATCTCCTGGGTCGTTGTCTGTGCTGCAACCTCCTGATGTTTTGTGTTGTGATCTCCTGAGTTCTGTGATGTAGTATCCTGGGTGGAAGGCTGTGATGTGGCATTCTGGGCCTTGGTTTGGCTCAGTTTGAGGTCTGGCTATGTGTTTATAGCGTGTGTCAGTTTGCTTAGTTTGGGGGTTGGAGGGGTGTAGCAGCTGGTGTTGCAGCCATGGTCTGGTTTCTGGATGGTGGTTGCCTTTCATCTGTGGCGTGGGCTTGGGTTTGAGTCTGGTGAAGGAGATTGGTGGTGGCATCATGTGTTATTTTGGGTCCGGTGTTGGTTTTTGTGGCTGGGACTCGTTTGTTGATTAGGGCTAGTTTCCAGATGTCTGGTAGGCGGGAAGTATCATCCCGTTTATTCATGTTATGGGGGTGTTTCTCTATTTCGATGGCTTCCCTAATTATTCTCTTGTTGAAGAGAATATTCAAAATTGTACACAGCAGCCTACTTTCCTCTTTTCATACAATCGCTTCAATAATAACATTGCATATGTTTTCTGCCATCCCACAACACAGATACCAAGAACTAGTTACTGGTGGCTTAATTTTTTTAAAAAAGAAAAGAGCGAATGACAGCTATAATCGGCACATTCCGGAGCATGTTTGACATTTAAAAAAAGCAAGGAAAACAAAGTACAAAAGCAAGAAACATACATCGACGGTCTGTCAATTTTTTTTTTTAGACATGTTATTATTATCTAGGCACATCAGGAAGAAGTAAATGACCTTGCTGACCACGGTCTTACAAACGCCTTGGGAACACCAAAGGAAAATGGTGAATCAAAAGGTAGCTTTGTGGTGCACCCCTCCCACCTCAGGCCATCTTATTGACAGGAATCACAATGGTCCCTGGATACACCATTATCTATGACCAGCAAGCAGACATCAAATGCTATGGAGCTCTTTCTGTCAGAATAGAAAATGCTCCTGAAAATATACAGGGCTTGTTACATTTTGTTCTGCCTAGAGTCCGTCAAAAGGCAGGGTCAGACTGAGCATGCCCTGCCCTGGAGGGGAATTAAAAGAAAGGAAGGAAGAAAAGGCAAAGGAAGACAAGCTACACTTGATTTTTCTCTGCTTGTTGGTGACTTTGACTCTATGGGTGACCGAACTATTTTGGAAATCAAAGAGGTCCAGGCGCAAAGTCTGTATAAGTACACACAACACACACACACACACACACACTAATATACTCGGTAGGATTGTACTTTTAAAATAAGCAAGATATGTAATTCCATATTTAGATGTTTTCTGGCAAAACAAAACCCAAAAAATTTCAAAAGAAAAACAATATTTCCACAGCACAGTCTTGCTGCTACAAAGTACTGTATATTCTATCAAATGGCAGATACAGCAATTTAAACATTTGTTTTCATTGAGCTCTTGTAGTGTTTTGTGATTAATTGGGGGAAGGGGGGCAATTAGCTGTAAGATACATAGCAACAATGAAAGATTTTACGTTTGTATGGTTTTTTTAGCATTTAATTTATATATTATCCAGGATCCCACAGTGAGGGAGATGGGAGGGTTATACATTTGATCAATAAATTAATTAATTAATATCCAAACATTTTTTTTTTAAAAAATCACATTACAACTTTTCCAAGTTAGTTCCAAAAGAAATGTTGGTTAAATAAAACCTATATCAGGAAATACAGGTTAATAAAAAATATTTTACTGTATGCCATATGCTTTGTTGCATACTACCCAGTTACTAAATTAAGTAAATAGTAATAGCCAAAGCACTTAGACTTAAATGCCGCTTCACAATGCTTTACAGCCCTCTAAGCAGTTTACAGAGTCAGCATATTGCCCCAACAATCTGGTCCTCCTTTACTCAGAAGGATGGAATTTTGCATCAATCTTGAGCCAGTCAGAATCAACTCCTGGCAGTGGGCACAGTTTTCCTGCAGTACAGAATTCTAACCACTGCACCACCACAACTCGAGTAATAAATAATAAATAAATAAAATTTTAACAATGAAAAGAAAACAAGATTTTAAAAATCTGTTGAAAAATTATATATCCCTTCTCACCCTTATCTTCCTCAATCTCGGGTTGTGTAAATACATAATATTTAGAAATATTATATATATTTCACTATTCATTTTAAAGAGGGATATTATAAGGGATGTTTTCCATATGGAATTCTTATAGCTTACCATGAACACACACAACTGCATGCCCAAAAGTTGACAGTTGTTGGTTTCTTGCAGCTCTTTATATGTTTTGTCCTACATAGTGAAGTTCTATAATTGTTCTCCCTTAATTTGATGAAGATTTACAGATTTTGGTTACTATCAGCCTTACCTAGATCTGATATTTAGAACCAGTTCGATCTGATTTTTGTTCAAATATAATGTCAGAAGGGAACTTTTACTGCAAAGTCCAGAGAAATAGTTATGTTAGAAGCATAATTATGTGCTGTTTGTAACACAGCAAAAATGACATGACGCTGGCATGTAGTATTACCTGAGTAAATCAGGTTGTCTGTTCACCTTATATTACTGTGCAGATGCTTAACAGAGCTTAATTTTATCCTGCTATGATTAACCTAAAATACTTACAGCTTTAAGTTATTTGGTGGATGACAGAAGGACTTTTGTTTCACTGTGGCAGATCAAGGCATTCGTCTCTAGGCTTTATCTCATTAACCAAGTATCTAAAGAAAAGCAGATTAGCAAAAGCCACTGATTTTCCTGACTCTTATGGTATTTCAGTGGCACGGAAATGCAGCTTCATCATCTTTTTAGGCATTGGTTTCAGACTCTTTTTTTTTTTAAATTATTGCTCAGTCCTTAGATAATTCTGGAGACAACCAGGAAGAAACTTTTCTCTATCTCAGATACAGAAATATTTTTTTAATATGTGTATTCAGGATAGCCCTCCTGGGATGGATAGATAGATAGATAGATAGATAGATAGATAGATAGATAGATAGACGGGCAGGCAGGCATATTATTGCAAGGGATTGTTATCAAACAAACACCAGAATGTTTCCTTCCTGCCTTCCTGATAGGATTAGCCCTGTAAAGTGGGGAAAAAAACAAAAGGCCATTGGAAGGAGATTTCTTCCAACAACTGGTTCTCCAAATTGCTCAGAAAGTTAAGAAACAGTTCTCCCGAATAGGTGCGAACCGGCTGAATCCCACCACTGAACACCTGTAGTCACAAGGAATGTTGCAGAAAACCTCTTTTTTCTTCTTTTTATGGATTCGTAATTCCTTAATTTGGGGTAGAGTTGGGGCAGCTGAATGGAGCTGAGTGTTTACTGGCCGGATGCCCTTCCTGATGCCTATGTGGAGTTTGCAGTGGATATTTTCTCTTTGCACCCTGAGAGAGAAACATCTGTCTAGGATTGAACTCTCAACCATCTGAGTAGTAGGAGAACATCTTCACCACTAGGCTACTAGGCCACTTAGGAACCTACTTAATTATTTTTACAAATTGGGAATTTATATAGATTTTCCTTAGCCAATTCACTCATTACTTTGCCCAAATCAAAGTCTCTGCAATCTTTAACAACTCCACTTTTTTCGCTTTTCATACAGCCAAGATGGAGAGGGAAGCTAAATGTAGAATTCGATTTTGTTGTGTTGTCTTATTTATGTAATGATATAACTCTGAATTGTTCCCTTTGAGGCTACTGTGGGAAAGTTCTCTTCACTCTCATTATGTTAGGACTGAAAGTTACTGGAGTCAGAGTTCATTTATACTTGAGATTGTTGGCCAGACAATGGCCTCAGGGTTACAAAGTGTATTATGGCAGAACAGAAACACAATTTTTATGGCTTCTCTTCTCTAATTCATTTAATTAGATACTTTCCTCATTCTTTTGTGTTTGTCTTTTCACATTTTTGAAGTTACCCTCCATAAAATAATATCCATTTCCCCAAAGAAACTGAAAAACATTTCTTGAAGGCATATATTGTTCTCCTTCACTGCATCATTTCCAGCTTCCCATGAAATGTTTTGTCATTTGGGAATATCCTTCCCAAGATTTATAAAGACTTTGTTTTGCTAATGATTTACATATAATCATCATCTGCAAAGATATGACCAGACCATAGTTGTGGTTATTTCTTAGAAAGCTGGAGACCCTCAAGAAGAATAAGAGACAAAACATGATATAAATTTGGCTGATATTTTAGCTGAATTACATGCTTTCCTTTCTTTCTCTATTCATTGTTCACAAGCAGTGGCTGCAAATGGTTAATTTGAGACCAGATTGGTGCCTTTAGGGTTCTGAAATAATATGAGCTATTTACACATTTTTGGAGAAATGGTGGCAATTATACCTAATACCAGCATTTCAAAGTTATGCATCACTATAAGAATGTTTAAGTGCAGTTTAATACTCTAACATGGACATTTGTATTAGATTTAACCCACTCTATTAAAAGAATTAAAACTGGTCCTTTCCTTTTTAAAACCTGAAATTAAGGGACACTGTATATCCAATGAGATCTTTCTTTGTGGTTAAATAACTGCTAACAACCAAAATATCCTTTGCTTGCAAACTATTAGAGCTTTCTGAATTATAGTCCAAGTCTAATATTGTTGAAGGTTTGACAGATGACTGATGTTAAGGTATATACTTAGCATGATTTTAAATACTATAAAGGGGAAGACTCTTCCTTAATGGGCAACAATACTGCAAGGCAGGTAAGAATTATAAGAATAATTGGTAGGTAAAAGGAAATGTTAATGTTTGTAGCCAGCTCCAAAATAATTTAAATAACTGAATAACTCAATAAAGTTTTTAAAAGGTTCTAAACTTTTAGAAATGGATCAACAGGATTCCAGGCTGTTTAGCCTTTGCAATCTAGTATTTACTATTGGAGGTGGGAGGATTGCATGCAACTATATTTAAACAAAGGACAAGCCCAGCAATTAAATTAACAATAAATCAGCATTATACCCCCTCCCGTTATATTAAGATGCCAGTTGCTAGAATTCTCAACTAAGCTCTTTTTGGGAAGTATAGCCTCACACATTTAGAGTACATCTTATTAAGGAAGACTTACGTTGTAGGTATGTGAGGCAAAGCAGTTGCCTGTCTCCAATGTTCCTATAGAAAAATATATTTTATGTGCTTCACCTAATATTACAAAGATTTAAAGCTTTAGAGCAGATATGGAGTACTCAGCAGCCAATGGCTATTGTAAAGACACCTAATCAAGTTCTCCTATTAGCTAACTTTTATTTCAGCAAGGAAAATGTCTTGACTATTATAAATGTACCACAAGAATGTTGTTGATGGGACACAATTTTGTGTTTAAAAGAAATATTGTGGTGTATATCTTAATAAAATATTATGTACCCAGTATGACCGAGACAGATTGTGATTATCTATCTGTGAGGAAACAGGCTGCTTTTGAAAATTATTTGGAGTCTTCGACTATTGTACCTGTCAGATTCTTTTAATTAAAAACGTATTGATGCATAACTAAATTGAGCACTGTTTGAACCAGACACGTTTTAGTTCTATCATCATAATAAGCATGTACTCCACTAAAGGAAGACTATCAGGTGACAATGGAAAGACATGCTGGGGTGGGATGGGGTGGGGGAAAACTCATTTTTATCAGGACAATCATGTGAAAAGTGTGATAGACTCAATCAAAACAAGTCAATATGGCTTCCATAGATGCAAATGTATGTCTTAATTGTTTCTGAATTCTCCTCAGTGATTTTTGAAATGGATCCATGATGTGAGAAAATTAGTACATAGTGTTGTAATCAACTAATCAATCTACAAGTTTAGCTCACCCAATATATCTTTAGCTGTTTAAACCATAGACTCAGCAAGAAAGCAAGTTGGGTTCTCTGGTAATCGGGTGTATATTTGTATAAAAAAGATTAATCATTCTTTAGGTTGTCACATTTGTGAACAAAAGAGAAGGTGAATTTAGTTAAAAGCCAGTTGAGAAGAACTAGTCTTTAATATGGATTTTATCTATGTTCTACAGGCTCCATGTATGTTAGGAAATAATAATAATAATAATAATTTATTCAACTTGTATGCCGCCCTTCTCTCTAAGGACTCAATAAAACAACACATATTTACATATAATTTACTTAAAAACAAATTAAACCTAACAAGTCGAAATAAACACTAAAACATTAAAACCTTAAAAACTAAAACAGTTAAAAAACCCCACCTGGGTCATGGAAAACGTTGGATTGGGGCAACTAACCTCTTTATATTACAAAAAAAAAACCCACCAGTTTGCAATAGTGGAAAATATCTGTAGCTCGGGTATAGGATGAGGGTGAAGGTTCATTCTCCGAGCTTGTGGATTGGTTTCCGAACGTTTCATTACCTGGTAGGTAACATCTTTAGCGGATGACTTTAGGGGATGTCAGTGTTCTTCTGTTTATAGGAGCATGTGTGGGTGTGTCAAGTGAGGGTCTTGCAACCAATTCTATGTGGGACAACCATCACATCAATTAAAAACCCAGATCCATGAACACTGGCTGGCAATCAAACGCCATGATCCCAAATCCTTAATCTCTACCCACACGGACACCAAACAGCACCAGTTCAATTGGAGCAACACAAAAATAATCGGCCACCCCTACCATTATACATACCAGCATATAATTAATCCATCAATGTATTCAATGTGCAGCAGTGCTCTTTTCACAGCTGGAATGTAGCTAAATCTGTTGTACCTATATCTGTTTTGCTATCTTTTTTAATTTTTTTAAACAATACGAAAACCTCTTTCAATATGTTTGTTTGCTCACCTTTTGAGAGGCGATGCCTTGACTAGAAACGAAACCACAACTGTCAAAGTTTCAAGATTAAAATGAATATGAAAATTATGTTGAAAATATTTCAGTATTCAGGGAAACAGATAGATATTAGACATTAGTTCTTGCGTATGTACATACACAAAGAGTACTACCTTTTGTATATTTCATAATATCACCTTTAATGCATTAACCCATTTCTGATGTGCAGAATGAATGTGCAAATAGCCTAAAAATAAATGATTCACTTTTAGTGTTAAATTGAACACATAATCCAGAAAGCCATTAAAAAGATACATTTGTTTTAAAAATTAGGCTTGAAAACTATATCATTCATTGTGTCACTTACAATAACTCATTATGTTCAGAGCTTACTGTAAGGCACTGCTCACTAAATAAATTTACATTAGCTATCACAGAACCCATGACAAATAATGGGAAATTACTTTTTGTTTTACAATCTGTATTTAATCTTAAAGGGAGAATAATCATATGCATAAAACAGTATTTTAGGGTTAAGGCACTTAAATATATTAGGCTTTTTAAATGGACAATGACAAAGTGCTGATGATACTGTACATGAGCTATTACAACACACAAATATACACATTAGTGTGATTATGGAGATAAATGTTTTGCTATTAATAAACCTTAAATATTGCTGACTTGTCCTATTGTCATTAACTGTTGCAAATGGTAAAATTAAGGGTACTGGTAGAATCTGCTGGGTTTTGCAAGGTTGAGCATGCTGACTGAGATGCAAGATGGAGGATAAATAAACTGTTTTAATTTGTACTACTCTTACTAGTATGCACATCAGAACTTAATTTGCCTTTAGCATTCCACACTTCTCTGAAAATTGCAATACAATGTTTGTTCAAAACTTCTTTACAGAAATACAAGTCTTAGGGAAATGTACATGCTACCATATCTTAGATTACATATCAAAATGTTATTTATAAAATTTGTATAGATACTCAGCTCATCTAGTTGCTCTAAATAACTTATGATAAAAATACAAAAACCAAAAAATACTATATATAAATGAAGGAAGGAAAGAATGTGTTACTATAAAGTTTTTCTCTAATATTTTTATTTATTTCTTTTTATTATTATTATTATTATTTTTTTGAGGACCCAAGATTGTTGGGGGCAATTAGCTGACCTTGTAAAAATGCCGCTTAGTAATAAGCAGGCATATACAATGGAATGAAGGCTATTGCTGAGCACACTGGGTTGTATCCCAGAATTGTAAGTCGCCCTGAGTCTCCGGAGAAGGGCGGCATATAAATGTAATTAAAAATAAAAAATTTTTATTTCTTATGTATGTTTAGCAGCGTTTTCTTTTTGTGTTATCCAAGTATTACCATATAAAGTAACCTCTTTATATTTCATTATTCTAACAATAACAATCATATATACACAGGGCTGGGATGCAAATATATTAACTACTGGTTCTGTGGGCGTGGCTAGGTGGGAGTGGCTAGGTGAGTGTGGCCATGTGACTGGGTGGGCATAGCATCTTCTTCTCTCTTTTTTTGCAGCATCCCCCCTCCCTGGCGCTTCAGGGTTTTTTTTGCCTGCTGGGCCTCAGGACAGCCTCCCAGGAGGCAAAAAACAGAGTGTGTGGGTGGGAGCAATGTTGCATATGTGTGATAAGGATTGACTGAGTGAGGAGGGGAGGGGTGGGCGGAGAGGGCAGACCAGCCAGGGGCATGATTTGTCGGTTCTCTGAACTGCACAGAATCATAACAACCCATTCTACCGAACTGGTCTGATCCTGTAGAATCCCACCCTGTATATACATATATATACATACATACACATATATTCAGACAAGATAATGTTTATTGTCATTTTTACTGTGCACATACTTTCATTTAAAAATGAAATTCTATTACCCACTCTCAAAATAAAGTATATATGTAGCAATACCCATACATAATACACATATACACAGGCTATAAAGATATATAGCTTGTGTGTCAGGATTCTGGCAATTACTCCAATTAAATTATGAGCCTCGAGCCACACCCCAAAACTAAAAAAGATTTATTTGAAGTTAACATTCTACATTTGGCATTTACCTGGGCGTAGCCAACTCTGAGATACGTAATTCACTGTCACCCTTGATCCTGCTTCCCCCGCCCACCCCTCTGGGTGTATCATCCAACGAAAAATGTCCACAGCCAAGAGTCACCAATCATGTTCTCCAATTAGATTTTTGCGTGGCAGAAGCTTTCGTCATCTAATCAGTCTTTGAAGAAAATATGAATGGAATGTACTTTTGATTCCACACTGCTGCCTGCTCTTTGAAACTCTCCCCCCTTCTTTCTGTTGTCAACTATAAAACGTGTATACAAAATGTTTTATGAGTTGACATTGTGTATATATGCGTACACACACATATATCACTGTCATTTTGAATATATAGTGGAAAGAGAAAATTTGAGAGTTCAGAACTCATTCATTCATTCTTTGTTGTGCCCTTAAATAAAATCACACAATCATAATGCTAGGTTCAGTTTCAGGAAAGATCAGGATTGCAAGGTTTTCTGGAAGGCTAACAGGAGTGGATCATATAGATATGGAGGGTGGGAGAGATTCTGTTCCATAGTGCAGGTGATGCAGCAGAGAGGGCCCCCAAAACATCTATCAAGGAAAATGTCTATTAAGTTCTATATTGGTTTTAAGAAAAATAATTTCAATTGTTTTTAAAGTAATTGAAAGGGACAGGACTCAGAGTTTTCTTCATCCAGATCTAGACATCTAGTAGATATCTTTGGAAATCTTCTCTACTGCTTGTATCTTAATCTTGATTTTTTTGAGGCAGGTTCCCTTGGAGAAACAGTGACAGATTTTTTTATATATATCTGGTTTTCTGCTTCTTATGTGAAATGTATCACTTTTATCCTCATCCTTCCCAAACTCTCACTTTTTTGCCCTCTGTTTTTCTTTCACCCAACAGGTTTACTAGTTAATTAGCCTATAGGCTGTTCTTTTCTCATTCGTGCTTTAAATGAGATACCAGTAGAACATTTGAAACAAAAAAGTCAAACATTTGAGCTATATAATTTTGAAAAGCTAAAGGATTGACTATTCCTGCTCTTTTTATTCTAGTCTGCCAAGAATAAATAAATAAAACGAGGCACTTTGATTCTGTCTTTTCTTTGAACTAATTTATTTAATTTCAAATTCAAATTAAACCTTGTCTCAAACTTCAAATCTTGATTTTCAAATAGAAAATCTTGGCAGATTCCTACTATGTTCACGTAATCTACTATTCACTCTGTCTATTACAGTTACTAGCCAAACACAGATGATCACATTTAACAGAATAAACTAGCGAATAGAATTTCTTTATAGGAATATGGATAACATTCTCTGAAACTCTGGGCAATAGAGGTAGCAACAGGATCTCTAAGTTACTGTAGGCATTTACTGCAAGTCATTTCTCAGTTACTAATATCTTTCCATATTAAGAATTCTTTCTTGTCATTATTATTTAGGGCAATGGTTACTCTCTTTATTTAGAAAAGGCAATTGAGTAGACAGTAGTTACTCTGCAACTCCAGAATAGGAGAATATAGTCCTTTTTAATATGCTTCCAGTCTGAAGTTATGTATAATGTTATCTACACTTCATCTGCATTTCAAATCAGATGCAAAATTACTCTGAAGCTACACTACACAAAATATCTTAATGGTAAGATTCCAAGTCTGTATGTAGATTTAAGCTGAATCTTCCTAAAATAGATTAAATCTTGCTATTATTTATTTAGTTTCCTATCAAAGCTAAAGCAAAACCGTTTGTTTTGCTATTACACTGTTCCACAGTTTCAAAAGACATATTCTCTTGCTTCTGATAGGGATGGCCAAGGTTGCTACAACTTTGTCATCAAGGAAGAACAACTGGAAACCTTTAGTGCCCCCTGCAGACCAATCAGGTTCTTTATGCCGCACTCCCCCAATAATTTTCACTTTCTAATGAACTTGGATCTTCTCCAGGTTTGATTTGGTGATGAGCCAGGGGAACTTGATTTGATGCCACATTTGGCTTGGGAGCAAAATCTCTTTTCATTTAGCCGAATGCCAAATTTCATTTGGTGCCAAGCTTGATTTGTTATCACAGACATTGTTGTCTTGTCACACTGATTGACTCTATCTCTTTGCCGTTCTGATTATTTACATTTGCTCCCCCTTTCCAGTGATCACCTCATCTCATTCATCTTCTGCTTCATCAACTCCACCTGCCTCTTTCCACCACAATTCTTCCTTTCCCTTCCTTACAATTAGTGCACTTTTTAAATATGGTATCCCAAAGGAAAACATCCCTGTTTTCACCTATGGAATAGGAAAGATTTGTCAAGCATTTTCCTCCAGATATATCTCAAGAATAGCAACTATCACAGCTATTGTTTTTTGTAGATGTGGTCTTCTTGAGTGCAAAGTCCTTAGGATTCCATGAACCTAGCATAATCCTAGTTTATCTCAAAGCTTTTTAAAATGTTGTTGTCTTCTTGTAAAATACGTACTGAATCCTATAATAGATAAGTTTCAGTGAACAGTACATCATTTCACTTTGATCTCCAACAGGAGTTGAATTTCTGATATTAAAATAATTACACTCTTTGTGTATCAAGACTGTATTTCTGCATCAAAAGATGGGAGTATCCTTCTATTCCATTCTTTTCACTTCTGATTTCCCTCTGGTGATAGGTAAACTTCTGAAATTTTGTTACATTCTCTGGTTTCATACACTCCACAATAAATCTTTATCTTTTTGATTCCTAGGATAGAACTAGCAAAGAGCACTGGTTAGTCACATGACTTCATGATAACATACCTTAACACCTAGAGCACTATGATTAGAGAGTTCTATTGAACCATTTGCTAAGAACTAAGAAACTGGACATATAAAGCTCTGTCTTCTTGATTTCATTTCTCTGTTTCCTATAACTTTTTTCCTCTATGAATAGCTTTGGAGCAAATTGTCATATTCTAACAGATGCATGGACATTGTCTCTCTTGTTTGACTGAATTCCGTGTCATTCACAAAGGGCCACAAAGGCTCAAATTCCAATAGAGTTTGTTCATAGTGGTCTCAATTTGGAAGGCATCTTCCAAATCTATTGAGGAAGCCTGATTAACTTCAAGCTTTAGGATTCTGTCAGGTTTGATGCACATTCCTATTAAACTGTCGTTCAATTATTTCATAGAGCATGAGTAAAAGGGAGAATGAAATGATGTGATGTTTAAATGACCATGTTATTACAAAAATTTTAAAAGGTCTTCAGATCAAAAAAAGCAGAAGTAGATATTTATGGAAACTCTTTATAATGGTAATTCAATAAAACAATAAGAAGTCAGCACTTCCATACATATAAAAAAGTATAATACTGTAATCATTTTTCCAGAATACAATATTCACTTATTAGGATATATCCTGAAACTTAAAAAAATAAATAAGAGTATTTTGATTGCTTAATCTGGTTTAGAGAATTATTACAAAATGCTAAATGAAAGAACGCTATTATAATTACTTATGTGTGTGTATCAGATTCAAAACTACAGTTTGATAATAGAATAAATCAGTGGACTACAGCCTACAAATCCTGTCTCTTAGAGAGTTTATTATTTTGTCTATTGCATAACCATAAGTCATGTGCATGATAGCATTGAACACTTTACTTTAAAGTATACAAAGTAGACATAATCTTTGAGATAATTTAGGTGACGCCTGTGCCAGCACTGAATTGGAATTTAAAAAGTATAGAAAGGGAGTAATATTTTTATTTTTTCATATCTATCATCCCATTGGATTAATAACTTAATATATGTTCTTCCTGTCTTTTCTCTGGGAGCATAAGGTGATGTGAATTGGACTTTCCACTAAAAATATTATGTACATGTATAGATTAAGTTGACCCCTCTTTTATTAATTAGATTTATAAGCTACCCTTTCCCATGTATAATATTCAATTTGAACTTATTTTCTACATATCACTGTATGTATAGTATATGTTCCTATAGCATATGTGATACAATGCTGCACTAACTTTAACTTTAATTGGTTTTATATACCACCCTTCTCCCCAAAGGGACTCAGGGCGGTTTACAGGGCAATTAAAAAAAATACAATACAAATATTAAAATAAAAATAAACTCAATTAAGCCCCACCCATATCAAATTTTAAAAATTTAGGACATTAGTTAAAAACGGTAAATCCAATCCCAAAAAATCTAATCAAAAAATTTAAAATTTAAAACTTAAAATATCTCATAGGGATAGATCGGCTTACTTAAACAGCTATGTCTTAAGAGCGCGGCAAAAGGCTCCCAGGTCGGGGACAATCCAGATCTCTACCGGTAGCTCATTCCAGAGGGCAGGGGCAGCCACAGAGAAGGCCCTCCCCCTGGGGGCCACCAGCCGGCATTGTTTGGCTGACGGCACCTTGAGGAGGCCAACTCTGTGGGCCCACACTGGTCAGTGGGAGGATGTCATCGGCAGTAGGTGATCTCGCAAGGTGGTCTTACTAGACTAAATTGGTACCCCCAATTTGATTCAGAAGCTGCAACTAAATCTCATTTGAAAATTTAAATCTAAATTTTGGTATAAATGTATTTTAGGATTGTCCCAAAGGTGCTTTTTCAAGAGGCAACTGGACTTTCTGATTTTTCTTGGAAGACGTTTCGCTGCTCATCAAAGAACCCTCTTCAGCTTTTTGGATGAGAAGCGAAACGTCTTCAAAGAAAAATCAGAAAATCCAGCTGCCTGTTGAAAAAGCACTTTTGGGACAACCATGATCTGGATCAGTGGTTGTCAACCAGCGGCAACACAAGGCTGCACTGCCCACATGGCCAACTACCCACTGGCTCCCACCCTTCAGCCAAGAGCAAACCTTACCCTGAGTAGAGCCACGTGAGCTGGAACTGGAAGATAAGACCAACAGCGGGGGCGGGAAATCCTCCCTGGGGTGGCTTGCTGGCATTGGTGAGAAAGTCAGTCCCATATTCCAGAGCTACAGTAGTCACAAGACTGGCCCTTTGGTCATCCCAGGGGCAGCTTCTCCAGTCCATGGCAGGCCGGTGCACCCAGGTGGAGGAGCAGCTGCTCCAGGATGACCAAAGGGCCAGTCCTGTGACTACTGCAGCTCTGGAATACGGGACCAACTTTCCCACCAATGTCAGCAAGCCACCGTCAGTCAAAATTCATATTAGTGTCCCGCAGGATTTAAAATTATGAGTTTGATGTTCCCTGAGGTCCAAACGGTTGGCGACACCTGACCTGGATGACTGAGAATCTCTATAAACATTTATTTCAGTTTTGTATTATTTTTTCAAGTGTTACTGAAAAATTGGATGAATGGGAATAGGAATTCCATAGAAAACAGCAACACATGAAAAAATACAAGTGAGTATATGGAAGGATTATTCTGCTAAGGAGAGGGAGAGAAAGGTAAACAATTTTGGTTTGCAGTTTTCTTTCCTTGTTCACTGCTATGATTGTTGTGACAATGTTTTGGAAATGTCATATATCTAGAGGTGTTGCAAGACACACAGCTTGCAAAGCTTCAGGTAGCTTGGTACAAAAGTTGAAAGATTTTATCAGTGAAAATGTTTCTGTGTTCTGCTTGGACTCCACCAAAGAAACTGGAAGTCCATTAAATGCCTTAGGTGGAAAAGTTTTTTTGAGAAAATACCCAGGTTAATTTTTTCCAGATTCCGAAGATGCCGCCAAATCTTCTTATTTTCTATTTCTAACAAAACAAACAAGCTCAACCTCTAAATTAAGAAAAAGACATCTGAATAATGGCACATTTTTGCAAAATATTGCTTCAGCAGCCCTCCTCTGAAACACTGTAAATAAGAACCCATCAAAATAATTAACTGTTGAAAAAAAGACAGCTATCAGTCACAGAACTGTATTGCTTCTTTCCATAATAGATCTGGCATCCTGGCATCCTTATATGAAGATGTTGGGAACAAATGATCAAGTTTTTCAGAGTGGTCTCTCTCCGTATCTCTCCACATTCCAAATGCTTAATAAAGTTTTGTAATTTGGCCTGCTTCAGAACATCCTTCAAATATTTCAGAGCAGCCCAATTTAGTTCATAATTAGGAATTAGGCTTAATCCAGTGCATCCCTTTTATATACGGTACCATTACAGTTTTTTAGAAAAAAAACTGATGAAAGATTTTAGATAATTCAAAATAACATGCAAAGGAATATTTGCAAGGGAAAATGGGCCAAAATTAAAATTATTAATACATTACAGTATTTTCTTTATTTCTTTTTCTTCAAATGATGTGCTTCCCAGTTATGTATGTATGTATGTATGTATGTATGTATTCATATCAGTATGCCTGCCAAATATATATTTAGTTGATCAGGATCTGGGAATACAAAGGAAAGTCTTCTGGCTGGTATTATTCACTATCATTGACCCAGCAAAAAGAAGTGAAAAGGCTATTAATTTTTTTTAAAGGAGCATTCAAGCCTTCTTGATGATGTACAGGCAAAATATGGGGCTTTGACAGAACTTGCAATAGTGCTGTGATTTATCAACAGAAATTATTAAGAGAAAACAGCCAAATTAATAAAAAAAATTCTTCAAGTTCCATGCATGATTTTTCCTTGCAGAATTTTCCAAAGAAAGTATGACTTAGGTGAACCTGCACTGACATGTATGCACACCAAGGATCAATCCATTTAGAGGTAGAGGATGAATACAATTTCATACGGTAATAAAATGTGAAGTGCCTTTGACTCTTAAGTCGCTTCTTCACTCAAGGCTATACTAATGAATGAAAAAGGCTTAACAAAAAACAATCATGATCCAGCCAAAGTTAAGTGTTTTTTCAAAGCCTCAGTGATTTCAGAGAGATTAAAGAATATATAAATGATTAGATCTCTCTCCTTGAAATCGGTGGGACTCTAAAAACATTGGCTGGCTTGAGCTTCAAACAATAAGCATATTAAATATACAAAATATAACATTCAGCATCTTACGTCATGGACAAATTCCTTGTGTGTCTAACCACACTTAGTCAAATAAAGTATTCTGTTCTGTTCTGTTCTGTTCTGTTCTTCTCTTCTCTTCTCTTCTGTCTGTGCACATGGAAATTGCAGTCCAAAGAATTATGGATGGAACTTGGAGCTACAGCAACAGACATATGTTCCAAACAACAACAAAAAAACAGGATCAACTCTTGGCTGCTGCAAGGATGTATGCCATCTCTACCTACATTGTTCCTGACTGATGGGAAAGTAAAATTAGTAGTCTTTTCTAAAGCAAAAATTAAGAATTATTCTGTTTTCCTAAGACGTGATTGAATGTCTTGTAGCCCTAACCACATGTGCAGCTTCAGAGAACCTCAATTAAAAAAGGGAGGCTTTGATAATATAGTATGTCATTTGATACTTCATCTAATGTATAAAAAGCTTCTAAATAGTGCATGTTGATTATTAGCTAGAGAAAGTTAATCTGTTTTCAATTAATGCATAGCTTTTAGTTGATCCAGAACTCTCTAAATCAGAGGTCTCCAAACTTGGCAACTTTAAGACTTGTGGACTTCAACTCCCAGAATTCCTCAGCCAGCACAGAGCTTCCAGAATTCTGGGAGTTGAAGTCCACAAGTCTTAAAGTTGCAAGTTTGAGGACCCCTGCTCTAAATAGATAATGAGTGTTACCCAGTGAAATGAGGTATCATTTTATTAAGAAAGGAAGCACAGGTTGTATGTTTTGTCTCCTAGCCCATAAATCCTTCTGTGCCATCAAATTCTGCTTCATCATGAATTTAGTACTTGGATGATGTATCCATTAAATCCAGTGCAACACATTCAATACGTGAAGGATAATTGTGTGGGGCAACCTTGTATGTCATCGATTGAATCACATCACACAGAGCTTATCGTAGCTGCATCATTTTTTATGAGCCCATACCTTGGAGGCAAAGGTGATTTTTATTAATACATGTTCTTTCCGACTTGACCATTGAGGAAGGGGGAAGGAGAAATGGCTGTGATTTACGTGGCTGAGGAAATGTCTTCGAGCACCTCAGCCAGTCTGGTGCTCCCACAGTGACAGATGAGCAAATGCCCATGGGTGTTGACAGCATGGTATTTATGGTATTTCCTTCTGAGACAATTAACTAACATATGCCAAGACCACGGGGATTATCTTTGAGCTACACAGTATGTAACTTTATCTGAAGAGAAATATAATATTTTATAAGCTTGACAAACCATAGGAAAGATTAAATTGATTCAGTCGTTTTAATAATGTGGTTGAACATTTTTTTTCCTTTGACTTTTCAAGATTTTCGCTTTAGCCTGGATAAAACCCATTATGTTAGAATATATCAGCTTCTTCCTGAACTGTTTCATTCTATAACATACTGAGCATCTTAATCTATTGGAAATTTCCAAGGACCTGCCGAGAAATTTGAACAGCCATAGTTTAAATCCATTGGCTTCCATAATCAGAGACTGTTTAGACTGGCAGCTTTGGCTATAACTTAGAAATCAATTTTATTAAGGATATGTTCCAAACTCAGATACATCTTTTTGCATTGTACAATTATTTATGACAGGTGCTAAATCAGGGTTAATAATGTCAGTTGCTATTGTTCCAAAGAGATTTGCTCGGGAATCACATTTTCCTTCTGTTCATTGATAATAAGCCTCATAACCATATAATCAAATAAAATAAACAATTCTGAAGAATCCTCTTTCTCTTCCTCCTGGCTATAGAGGTGGAGTGGCAATAAATGAGCATGCAATAAAGAATATAATGTATTTTTAATCAGGAATATGGGTTTACTTAGGTATTAAAAATAGGTATCTGTAAGTGGAGTGTTTGTACTGAAAAAGTACAAAAATATAGTGCTATTATCAAATTTGTAAACTAATTAAAGGTGTCCTTTCATATTTCACTCTGGGACTGAATACCCAAGATGCCCACATATAAGGAGCTTTTATTAAATTACACATCAGTAATACACATATGCACTGTCTTTTTTTTCCTTTAATGGCCCTGTAATCCCTTGCATTGGGGTGGAGTCAGGGTGACTAAACAGAGCTTGAGCATTTACTGATTGGATGCCCTTCCTGATGCCTATGCGGATTTCATAGCAAACAATTACTCATTGAGCCCAGAGAGAGAAATATCTGCTGCTATCTAGGATCGAACTGACAGTCTCCTGATTGTGAGGTAAGAGCTCTACATCTAGACCCCCAGCGCCACTTACACATATTTATTGCCTATAGCATTAAAAATACTGCACTAAAGTAGAGCCAAAAATATCTCTTTAATATCCAGGAACTCATTAACTGTACTATAATTTCACTTGGAACACACCAGTTTGGAGATGTCTGTTGCTTGTTAAGGTTTGTGCTCATCAGACAATAATTCCACTACAGGTTCAGCTAAAATTAATGTTTCTGGGATGCTAGCAAAAGAAATATTGTAGGAGGGAAAAGGGAAGAAATTTCTAAGTGCAGGATATTTCTAACTAGCATGTTCAGTAAAATAATCATTCACCTTAGAGAACAAAGCACAAATGTTCTATGAATTGTCTGAAGAGGCGCCTGAACACTCTGAATTATCATTGCTATATAACATAAGATAACGATGAAAAGCTCTAGAGAGGACATTAGGTGAAATTATGGATGAACTCTTTGGCAACTAATAGATCCTTAATGGCTTTCCAAAACAGCCTATAATCTCCTATGATGTTATCTCTAGAGAGTTTTCTTGATATATTACATAATAATTATAGCTCTACAGTATAGACAATGTATTGAAGCAGACTGGCTGCTTCACTAGAAAATTTGGGGGAAATTATACAAGAAATTTAAACTATTCCCCCTCCTCTCTTGCTATTCCATCTATGTGTTTCTAAATGAGAAGGTGGCAGGGGGAAGAGGGAAGGGGAGAAGGAAGGAAGGAAGGAAGGAAGGAAGGAAGGAAGGAAGGAAGGAAGGAAGGAAGGAAGGAAGGAAGGAAAAGCCAAACTCATTTTCAACAACTCCATTTGTTACACCTTTTCATATATTTCTATCCTTACAAAAATATTTGCTTCCACTAGGTCCGTGCACCTCTTCATTGATTGTTTTTTTGTTCTTTAACAAACTCTTATTTTTATATAGCAAAGTGGCCAAAACCTTACTTTTGTACACAGCTATTTCAATGGTTATTGTAGTACATTCATATCACAGTAAGTGGGCTAATGAGGAGGAACCCAAGCCCAACAGAATGCTTACCCTGTGAAACAAATAGTAATTTTTGCAAAAGGAAAAATGAAGAACTGTTTTTCTCAATATTTCACTGCTTTATAGACACCTACAGGTAAGATGTATTTTATATCACTTCAAACCTTGATCTCTCTCCCAGTCAGGGCTATGTATTTAATCAGCAGTGACCATTTGCTGCCTCATGCAAAGAGCAAAGAAGAGAGCATAGCCTATAAGAGCTTAAAGTTGTCAATAATATTTACCTTGGTGGTGCAGGCTGTTAATAGCCTAACACTTAGTTCCAGCTGCCTGTAATTATTGCAGGCTCGAATCCCACCAGGCTCAAGGTTGACTCAGCCTTCCATCCTCTCGGGGTAGGTAAATTGAGGACCCAAGATTGTTGGGGGCAATAAGCTGACTTTGTAAAAATGCCACTTAGTAATAAGCAGGCATATACAATGGAAGGAAGGCTATTGCTGAGCGCATTGGGTTGTATCCCAAAAATTGTAAGCCACCCTGAGTCTCCAGAGAAGGGCAGGATATAAATAGGAATTTAAAAAAAACCCTCATAACTAAGAAAAGTATTATTATATTCATTTATGTGCGGAAGAACAATAACAAAATGCAGCAACAATAAGCAAGGTATGTACTAGAACAATTCAGGAAGCCTTCAAGAAAGATTTAATTTCTGATGCTGTGATTCTGGGGGAATGGGCACACACACCTACACACACACACACACACATATAGTAATTAGCAATTATGTTAGGCTTTAAAATAAAAGTCTACATAGTGTTGAAATTTACAAGACATGGCAGAGTGATATCAATATGCATTTTACTGTTCAGGTTTCTATATTTTTTTCTTTTCTTCTAAGGGAAAAAAAATCCTAATAGCTATCAGAAATACCCATTATAGGCTAGTCTGTAATTTGTTGAAGTAATGCATTTTTTTTCTGAAGGTATAATGGATGCTCCTTGGAACAATTATTTTAGAAAGACAACTTCATCCCAGCTTGTCTCATGCCAGCAGAACTATTTAAGAGCCAAGGGTGCATAATTCACTATAGAAGAGCTGTCAGATCGTAGAATACCTTTAAATTATCAAAACTTCACAGTGCTAGTCAGATATAATTATAATGGAAATGTATCAGGGCAAACATCTTTCAAGAAATGATTTCCTAGGGAAAAATATTATGTCAAAGTGACTTTTGATTCCAAAGGGACATAGATTATCCAGTTTTATACCTGAATATTTTCTGTACATATAGGATACATGGTAACAAAGCAGCAAGTACAGAAGCATTAATAAAATCCCATTGGAAATCACTGCGTTGAAGAGCTTGTCGTAAGCTCCCAGGATAGATAAAACAGTGTAGTGATGTATATATTACTTCTGTTATACAACAGGACAAGACAGCTTTCCATCAGCCTTTCAATTATATGATAAAACCAAATGTTCAAGCGTCAGAGGAGAACGTGGGGAAAAAACGTATTTTTATGTCCGTGTTTGAGATTGTTTTACTTTAATAGCACATTCTCTTGACAAAAGTCCGTATCTTTAAAAAAAAACCACCTTATTACTTTTTGACAGCAAATGCTCTAAAAATGTACCACAGAATTTTACAGGGTTCATTAATCAGGGGTGGGATTCAAATTTCTGAACAACCGGTTCTGTGGGTGTGGCCTAATTTGTGGGTGTGGCTTACTGGTCACTGACTGGGCATGGCTTGGTGATCACATGACTGGGTGGGTCAAAAGATAGAAATTCACTTTAACAATGCTCTTGGTGCGGGGTTGGACTAGATGACCTCTGAGGTCCCTTCCAGCCCTGAATTTCTGTGCTGTTTCAAAGCCACCTCTGAAGCTGCATCTAGTGCCAGAGTTTGTGGTCCTTCCTTCCTCTCCTTTTTCTTTCTTTCCTTCCCTCCCTCTATCCATCTGTCCGTCCACCCATCCATCCATATCTCATTCACATTCCTTTCCCTTCCCTCTTTCTCCCTTCCCTCTCTTTCTTTCTTTCTCCCATCCCTCCCGCTTTCTTTTTCTTCCTTTTAAGAGAGAGAAAGAGAAAGAGAAAGAGAAAGAGAAGAAAAAAGAAAGAAAAAGAAAAGGAAAGAAAGGAAAGGAAAGGAAAAAAGAAAAGGAAAGAGAAGAGAAGAGAAGAGAAGAGAAGAAGAGAAGAGAAGAGAAGAGAAGAAAAGAAAGAAAGAAAGAAAGAGAAAGAAAGAAAGAAGGCATCTCTATGGTATTCATGGTATATTTTCAGCTGGAACCTCTTTCTACTTAAATCAGAGAACTTTAAGACTTGTGGACTTCAACTCCCAGAATTCTCCAGTCAGCTGACTGGAGAATTTTGGGAGTTGAAGTCCACAAGTCTTAAAGTTGCCAAGTTTGAAGACCTATGACTTAAACCTTAGTATAACACCCAGATATTTAAAGCCATTTAAACATCTTGGATTAATCTTGAAACTTTTTGCATACTTGTATTTATACAGAAAGAATTTTATTTTAACACATATGGCTTCAATTCCAAAGCTACTTTTTATGAAACCTTTCTAAATGGCAAGTAGAAGTGAGCCTTTCTTGCCATTTTATTACCAACAATTTACCACAATCTTCAAATTGAAGAGTTCCCTTCCAATAACAAAAAGCACAAGTTTGCAAACTGCCTGAATAGTACACAGCACATAATTTTGTATGTTAAACGAACCATAAAGTGGAAGAGGGAAAATATTTGTGAGAAATATTTGCTATGTTTTTGCTTGTCAAACTTAAAAGGCCATTGGACACTCCATAAAGGTTGTGACAGCAATGGAAGTAATGAAGCAGCAGCTAGGCAAACTGCTGAATAGTCTGAATTATGCTTTGGAAATTGTGTAATGTATGCTCTGAAACTGAGCAAATGAATGAGACCTAAAGGTAAGCTGTTCTCTACAAAATCTACTCTGAACTTACCACACTAAGCCTGGCATTAAAAAGCAGAGCAACTTACTAGTTTTGAAGAGGAGTATATGGAAGAAAGAAAGAAGATTGACTCCAACAGTTTTAGGAGACTGCATAGTTTTGATTACTCAGAACATTCCCAAGGTAGGATCAATACTATATTAGCTCCAAATGTTCTTTTTGCTAAACACTGAATCCAGGCATACTGGATGGCTGGATACCCCCAGGAGGCTGCAGGAAGGCCTCCTAGGCCCAAAATGGGGCCTAGCAAGCCTCCCTGGAGCCTTTTGGGAGCAAAACCAGGGTGGGGGGGTGGCGTTTTTGGCCTAGCAAGCCTCCCTGGAGCCTCTTGGGAGCAAAAACGGGGTGAGGGGAGTGGCGTTTTGGGCCTAGCAAGTCTCTCTGGAGCCTCTTGGGAGCAAAAACGGGGTGAGGGGAGTGGCGTTTTGGGCCTAGCAAGCCTCCCTGGAGCCTCTTGGGAACAAAAACAGGGTTGGGGGGCAGTGCTGGACCCCCCCCCAACTCCCCGTTTTTGCTCCCAAGAGGCTCCAGGGAGGCTTGCTAGGCCAAAAACGCCATCCCCCCACCCTGGTTTTGCTCCCCAAAACCTGGTAGTCAGATGAGCCTCATGAGGACTTCTGGGAGGGGCTAGGCAGGGTTTCTAATGGGAGTCCCTCCCTCCCATTAGAAACAGCTGCCAGGCAAACAGAGAAAAGCAGGATTCAAGTCCACGTGTTCCTTGGGGGAAGGCAAGTGGTAGGGGAAAGGTGACCAGCTGTGGCAGCAAAAGGCAAGTGGGGAGGGGAGAGACCGAGGCTTCAGAGCTTCACTCACCAGGAAGATCAGTAATGGCAGGGCCATAGCGGAAGGCAGGCAGCAATGGCTGGCCTGACAGGCAAAAGCAGGCTGCAGGCATGTTGCACATGTGCACAATGTTGCACATGTGCAATAGGGGCTGACTGGGCAGGGAGCAGAGAAGCGGGCTGAGAGGGGCGGGGCCAGCCAGGGGGCCATTTTACAGGTTCTCCAAACTACCGGGAGCCCTAATATCCGATTCTATAGAACTAGACAGAACCGGTGGAATCCCACCCCTGTCATTAATGTACTTAACACTTCTCAAAAGTTAACACAAACATAGACTGATTCTATTATCAAAAATGGTTGGTGATATGTATTCATTATGACTTTTAGAATTGTACAGAAACACTATGTTTGTTGTTCAGTGTACATTGAATGCCAGGCTGGTATTTAGACCATCAACATTGTCACAGGAGAATTCAGGTTTGGAAATTAAAGTACTGTAAACTTTAACATTTGTAAGCACAACTCCCAGAATTCCCCAGACACTTTTAAGAAGAATTCTTAAAAACACTGAGATAGACCAGTAAGTATAAGGCAACTTTCTATATTTCTGTTGTGTGTACATATACATATATACATACACACACACACATATATATACACATACATACATACACAACAGATGTATATGTATATGTACTGTATATACATATACATATGTGTGTGTGTGTTATGTATATAATATAGATATATTAACAAGCATGCTATGGGAATAACATACCATGCGTAAGTACATTTCACTTCAATGACAGATGGTACTCGTCTTGCAACCATTTCTTTAGTGACTGTTCAAAGTTACAACAACATTGAAAAAAGGGACTTATCATTTTTTGCACAACTTTTGCTCCATCCCCGTGGTCACATGATCAGAATTTGGATTCTTGGCAACTGGCAGGTACTTATGATGGTTGTTGCCCTTCTAACAAGCAAAGTCAATGGAGAAGTAAGATGTGTTATTAACTTAACAACAGTGGTGGGATTCAAATTTTTTTACTACCGGTTCTGTGGGCGTGGCTTAGTGGTCATGTGACTGGGTGGGTGTGGCCAACTCAGCAAGGTGGTGTGGCACCTTGCTGCAAGTGATGTCGAGTTGGCCACGCCCACTCAGTCACATGACTGATGCTGCAGAGACAGGATGATTTCTTCCGTACCTTCCCCCCCCCTCCTCCGCCCTTGGGCTGACAAAAAAAAAAAAGCCCAACTAAAGATCATGACTGCCTGCTGAGTCTGCTTGCTGAATGGGTTTTGTTTTGGGGTGGTTTTTGTTTTGTTTTTTGCCAGAAGCACCTCAGAGATAAATTTGCACTGCCAAATCTTACTGTACCTTGTTGTTGTGGCGCTTCTGCAGCCGTCTGGCTGCCCAAGTAAAGAATCACAGTGGCTCAGGGTGATTGTGAGGAGCTTGCCTCATAGCAGTCAACTTCGCTCTCTCTCGCTCTGGTTAGGCGCTCCTGGCATGCACAAGAAGTGTGAAGGGAGGCAGACATCGTGCGGATGCGTTTTAAAAGTCAGAGAACTTTTCCCAAGATTTCTCGCATATTCAGGGGCTACACCTCTCCCAATGATGAGTTGGCAGCGATCTCACGAAACGTCTTCCAGCTCCTAAAAATCGACTTTAACAGCGCCCCCATGGAAGAAGCCGAGAACGAGAGCAAAAGCGGCGGCGGGGGTGACAGGGGCGTGTGATGGGTCCCTCTGTGGTCCCCTCCTGGGTGACAGCCAGGGCTTCGGCACCTCCTCTTTTCCTCAGAGGTGCTGTGTCTGCCTCCCTTCATGCTCCTTGTGGAGGGACACACACCCTGCCGCCACTACGTTTGCTCTTGGTTCTTGGCTTCTTCCATGGGAGCGTTTTTAAAGTTGACCTTTAAGTGGTCCCAGGACATCTGCCTGCCTGCTTGGTGCCCACCCTCCTGGAGCACGCTTTCTTCCTTCTCCCGGCGGATGCACCTCTTCCAGCCCAGCCTGGCCCAGCCAGCCAGCAGGTGGCCATATGTCCCGGAGCTTCTCACCCCTTGTCGCGAGATGCCTGCAGCTGCCACACTGAAAAAAGCACACCCTGTTCTATATGCCGGGCCCTGCAAATCCGAGCAGATGACTCATAGAACAGGGCAGCGCTGGACCGTTGGAGAAGCAGAGCGAAGCTGGAGATCAAACTGGCAGCCTGTGGACCAGATATGTCATGTGCAGATCGTGCCCATCCCAGCTCCATGAAGGCAAAAAATGTCGTGAAAAGTCATGTGATGGCAACATGACACCACGAGTTTGATCCGCATGATCTAAGACATCCATTGGCTGGATTTTTTTTCTTGGTAGAGGAGTGGCCTGTTGAGAGAAGTCACTTTAAGTCTTGCTAAAGTGCAGTTTTACTTAAATATTGGTAACCCCAAATGATGGCCACCATCAGCATCTTACATAGTTAGAGGGATATTGAAGATCATACATGGCCTCCAGTTTGCCATCAAATGTAACGAAGGGAGAAAGGATTAAGAGGTATTTGAAAGAAGGAAGACAGATGGATTCTTTAGGCTTGTATGCCCTGGGCATCTTTTTTCATTGGTCAGGAGGTTACCTTTTAGCTTTCTATCCTGCAACTTCTTCAATTTTTTTCTTCTGCCACAAATACCACAAGTTGTCTTGAGAACATTCTGAAGAATATAGGTAATACATTAATGGTTTGCTTACGTTCAGTTGTCAGAAAGATTTAAACTTTAGAATTTCAATGTTACAAATGAGAAAGCTGTTTTTGAATGGGATCTGTATACCAATGGTGAGCATGTTGCTGCTAAGTTGTACAAACTCTTATTGTATATATGGAATATGGAAGATAAGTTTGTTAAAGACTGTATGATTAAATGGACAAAAGAAACCTGGGAGATAATATGATGCTTGATCAATGAGAGAACGTGTGGAGTAAAGGAATGAAACGTACAATGAATAACTTGAAAGAGAACTTTTATAAGATGATGCATCACTGGCATTTAACACTGCATAAATTGTCAAAGATGTATGTAGAAAGGTGTGCCAAATAGATGCTGAAATATAATCAATCTGGAGGTACTTTTTATCATCTATGATGGACATGTAAGACAGCTAAGAAATATTGGGATGAGATATATACAGAGAATTCTTGGAATGAATGTACAACTAAAACCAGAATATTTTTCTTTTGGTTTGATGGATAAACAGCTTGGGAGGGGGGAAAATCCCATGGGACTTTGTTTTATATATGATAAATATAACATATATATAGTAGTAAGTAGTAAGACTTTTGTATGCACAGAGATGGAAGGATTTACAGATTCCCACGATGGGAGGATGGATGGTGGCATTAATGGAGTTGGCGAGATGGCAAAATGGACTATTTTGATTAAAGAAAAGATTTTAATTTTGTTTGGGATTCAAATTTTTTAACAACCGGTTCTGTGGGCGTGGCTTAGTTGGTGGGCATGGCTTGGTGGTCATGTGACTGGGTGGACATGGCTTGGTGGTCATGTTATTGGCTGGGCGTGGCCAACTCAATATCACTCACATCGAGGCATGCATCTCCTTGCCTGGCCTTTCATGACTGTGGGGATGCTGCAACAGTCGTAAGTGTGAAAAATGGTCATAAGTCACTTTTTTCAGTGCCATTGTAACTTTGAATGGTCATTCCACACAAGCAAAGTACCAGCAAAGGAGGGAAAATAACTCCAGAGAAGTTCCTGAGACAGGAAGTCTAGTCCTGCCAAGAATGTAATAATTTGTTAACGGAGAGGCAGTTTCTGTAAGCAACACCAGAATGTTTCCTTCCTGCCTTCCTTACAGGATTAGGCCAGTAATTTCTTCTAACAACTGGTTCTCCGAACTACTTAGAATGTTAACAACCAGTCCTAGCGAATAGGTGCAAACTGGTAGAATCCCACCCCTGCTTGGATGTATATATGTGTGTGTGTGTATTGTATATATATTGCTTGAATCTAAAATAAATGAAACTTTAATTGTGGGATTTTATGATTAGAACTGTTTGTGATTATAAAAATACTGTGTACTACTGTTAATTTTAGAATAGGAGGATATTTGTATCTGTATGGAAGAAAGTGGGAAGTTGTTCCCTTTCTATTTTTTAATATCCTTTTCCTTTCTTTGCACTCTCTTTCCCTTTTCTTTTTCTATTTCCTTATTTTTCTGGTTTTGTTGGGAAAAAAACCATAGGAAGACAATAGATTCACAATGTTTGCCAGAAGTAGCCAACAAAAAGGAAACAGGTATGTGAAGGCCAAGACAGGAGGCTAAAATGATCGCTCTAGTTTGTTACATTCAAAAATGTCTTCTCCAGCTTAGATGCTGAACGCATTATTCTCTGTCATTTTTCCATCACCTCTTTCTTCACCCATTGTCCCTTTCCTAAAACCTCCTGTGCCATTAACAAACCGATGAGAACTAGAATGTCCTGATAAGAAATAATCAGTGGACGTGTTTGGTATCTGCCAAAGGATGTAGCATTGCATAACGTAATACAAATTAAGTTGCTAAATTGGTTTCATATCATCTGATTTCCTGGCAGACCTTAGAGTGTTAAGTGTTTACTAAACAGAAAATTGGAATGCACAGAGCATACAAAACAACAATTTATTAACACATTGACAGTCATAGCACAGCTTACTAATCATGGCTCACCTATGATTTTCAGGATTAAATCAAATTCTTTTCAGGTGTTTCCGGGGTTAGAAAAAAGCTGGTTTGCTAGGCAAATTGTGCCCTCATTACATTACCTTTTTTCTCTCCCCTTGCTCCTTCTTCATTTAATGCTCCAAGATAATTGCTCAAATGGAGTTTTAAAATTAAGGCTATAAATACAAATTTGGGTTTTGCAGGACATCACATTACGGACTTTTAATGAGTCAACAAAAATGCAAGTTTCTGCTTTCTAGAACACCACATGTAGGCAATTTTCTAATAATGAATAATAAATATATTTTAATAGCTGTTCTGTTTCCCGTGCCACATATGTGATTTAAAGGCAGCATGGGGGCCTTTCCATCAGCCCACCAGTTGCTCTGGAGGGGTGTAGAGAAGTCCTCATGATGAGCTACTGGTTAAGAATGCTCAAGATGTAAATGACTTGTTTTCCCTGAATAAGCAATTTCTTTATCCAATATAGTCTTTTTCTAAAGATGAACTGGTTGCAATTAGGGATTTTTGCATTATCTACTATATTTTCAATTGTGCAATTACAATTACCAGTGCTGTGACTAAAGCATTGTCTTGTAAATGGTTTTACACTTTAGAGGATAGAATCTACAACTGGGATAGAGGGCGGGGGGAAATACCAGTCTTTATTTCTGGCTTTTGAATTCAACATTGGTTGATATCAGAGAATTATGGACTTGATCTACCTATTTTGAGTCAAATATCCACTGTAAGGCAATGGTTAATGGCTAGAAATCAGGATATTGTGAGTACTAGTCTTACCTTACATACAAAGCCAGCTGGGTGATTTGGGGGCAGTCATTTTCTTAGATAAAAGCAGTGGCAAACCACTTCACTTCTGCAAATGTTGCCTAGACTTGGCCATGTAATCACAAGGATTCAAGACTGACTCAAAGGTAAGTCTGTGTGTGCAAGGCTATATACAAAGACTCTGGGTATGCTATGCTTTAGGGTTTAAGCACAACCTCCTCCAAAGCTAAATGCCTCAAGTTCTTTTCACTTACAACCGTTATCATCCTTGAACATTAGCTGTGTTAACTGATGGAACCTACAAGAAAGAACTCTTAATAGATCTATGTTGCACCCGGCTCTTTTGGGAGTTCAGGTTTTTACAATGTGGATGCAGTGTGATACAGATGACAAGATTAAGTGGCTGTGGGTTTTACACACACACATGCCCCCTATCTGTATGATCTTCCATCATTAAGTCTGAATTCTATGAAATCTAAAGTTCTCCTACAGTCACAGGTCCTACTTGGAAGAGCAGGGTGGCAGAAAGCCTTTGCACAAATATGTCAGAGTATATTCATGAACTGGAATAGAGCATGGTAACAAGGTCAGCCAATGAATAGGCATAGCAACTAAATCAGCCAATGAGGACTGTTTGGAAACTGAAACTAGAAGTGACCTAGGTGTGGCTCTATATTAAGCTCTGCAGCTATGTTAAGCTCTGAGTCTGTCTATTGAAAATGAAACTGCTTCTCTCCTCTGCTGTGTGTGTTGCTTGCCTGCTGAAGTAAAGTGAAAACTGATATCTGTTTCTGCTGAAGTGAAGTTGCTGTTCTGCTTTGAACCTGTAACATGTCTGCTTCTGTTTGAGTTTGCTCCATGTTGGAGAAGTCTACAACTGGTATTGTAAAATTTACTTCATATGTTTATAAAGAAGTTAAATGAAGCCTCAGCCATCTATGTTTACTTTTCTGGTGCTGAATTTGTGCTGCAATATTCTGAACAAAATACATTTGTGTATCAGTGTGGAATGAGGACCCAGATTGTTGGGGGCAATATGCTGACTCTGTAAATCACTTAGAGAGGGCTGTAAAGCACTATAAAGTGGTATATAAGTCTAAGTGCTATTGCTATTTCTATGTTCCTAGATCAGGAGGTCCCACTTATGGTCACTCGTGCCCTAGCCACCTTACAATTGGATTGTTGCAATGTACTCTACATGGGGCTGTTCTTCAAGAATATTTGGAAGCTTCAATTGGTGCAATCTGTAGGTACAGTATTGGGCACATCAATGGATGTTCATATAACACAGCTGATACACATGCTGTGCTGGTTTCCAGTAGGCTTCTGAGTACAATTTAAGGAGTTGGTTGTCACTTTTAAAGCCATACGTGCCATGAGGCTATATTACTCCAAGGAAGTCTATTCCTGATTATATTTGTCCATTCCACTGGATCCAGCAGAGTAGACATATTTTGGGTCTTCTTGGTGAACCAGTGTCACCTCATAGTTCCTAGGAAATATGGCTTCTCTGTCATGGTGCCTGCCTATGAATAGCCTATCTCTAACATGGCTCTAATCTAGCTGGCCTTGCAAAAGGCAGTGAAAATCTGGCTTTCCCTCAAGACACTGTGGTTAGAATGTTCAGTGAGTTGTAGTATGGGTATGGGTGTGTATATGATATGTTGGTAAAATTTGGCAGGAATACTCAATTTGGTTTTATTTGATTTTTTTAGTTAGTCTGGATAACTATGTTACGTTTTATCTGTGTTCATCTTCCAGAACTCCACTATTTGGATTTGTTAAATCTTACATATATTGTAAAATTTTATAATCTAAACAGAAGAGACAGATGATAGATAGATAGATAGATAGATAGATAGATAGATAGATAGATAGATAGATAGATAGAAGAGGGGGGAGAAAAAGAGAGAAAAGACAGATAATAAATAGATAGATGATAGATGATGGATGGATGGATGGATGATGGATAGATAGATAGATAGATAGATAGATAGATAGATAGATAGATAGATCATAGTAGATGTAACTTCAGGTTGTGTCAGTACTTAACAAAAATGGAAGGACATTTATAAGTTACCTGTGAAAAGTTTCAAAATAATTCAGAGTTGCTCCTTAAGCCAAAATCGTTTTGATAACAATCATGACATTTTGCTCAGGACTTGTAAAGATAAAGATTTCCCCTGTTCAATCACTTCTGACTCTTGGGTGTAGTGTTCATCTCGGTTTCTTGGCCAAGGAAGACAGCATTATCTGAAGACATTTCCATTATCATGTGGCCAGCATAACTCTACACCAAGGCACATAGAACACTGTTGTCTTCCCATCAAAATGGCATTTATTTATCAAGATTAAGTGGCTGTGGGTCCTCTGCATGCTTTTAAATGGCTAGGTGGGCAGGAGTTGGGACAAATAACAGGAGCTCACTTTGTCGCATGGTGCTCAGGTTTCAAACCTGGACTGTCACTTTTCCAGCTGACAATCTCAGTGTATTTAACCCACTGAGCAACCACATCCCTTCAGGACTTGTGACCACCTGGAAATTGCAATTATGGTAACATTTCACCTCAAATTGAATTTGCTAGTGCTTATAAATAACTGAAAGTAGAAAATTATTCAGAAAAGTACATGTATTTCTAAACAACAGAAGACATTATCTTCAGATGAATTGAAGAATTCTTTTTAATGCTAACAATGATCAGTCCTGTATTTTAGTCTTATCCTGATTATTTGAAAAAGAAATTCCAGTTAAAAGTAATCAATGGACAAATAGAGAATTAGAATACTACTGTCACTTCATTAAAAAGGAGAAGGAAGAGACGGAGAAGGACAGCTATCCAGCTTTGACTAAAATCCCATTTATTCACAGTATTAGCAATAGCATTTAGACTTATATACCACTTCACAGTGTTTTACAGCCCTCTCCAAGCAGTTTACAGAGTCAGCATATTGCCCCCAACATTCTGGGTCCTCATTTTACTGACTTTGGAAGGATGGGAGACTGAATCAGCCTTGAGCCTGGTGAGATTCAAACTGCCAAATTGCAGGCAGCTGGCAGCCAGCAGAGGTAGCCTGAAGTACTGCATTCTAATCACTGTACCACAGCTCTTAGAAGATATTAAATAATGACGGCCTTATCTGAACTGTATTTATCCTAGGCTCTTGAAGTTATTGTAGACCTCATTAGCTATCCATCACTATTGCATAAATAACTTTAACATTTACATATGATGTCAGTACATAATGATATACAGTCACCAACAGCACCCTAAAATTATAGTGACTAGAAGTATAGTCAGATGATTTCCATCTGTTACTACTTAGCTTCCTTCCATCAATTCCTTGTAGTAATTCAAAGAAATTCAAGGTGCTTACAAGTTTGATCAGTAGTCGAAAATCATTTAAGATCATTACTTTATTTCTTTTACAGTTTATTTGATTCCTTTATTATTTATATTAAATAACAAAAATTAAAATTATATGCCACATTTTTTCTTACCCAGATGATTGTGACAAACAGTTAACATAGGCTACAATCCAATTCTCAACTTCTTACCTTAAAATCCATGGTATTTAAATGTGCATAACTGAATATATAAGTATATCCACTCTTAACAGCTATTAGTACTTAAACATGAGGTGCTTGAATAAACACCATTAGTGTATGTATTTTCCAAGTGGGCACCAACGATTGCACTATTTTCTTTTTTCTTTTTTTCCACTTCAAAGTGTATTTATAATACAGTCTGAAAGTTTCTCAGCCCTGTTTCTTAGTCTAACACTCTAGAATTCGATTAATGGAGACATTCTGGCACTTACATCGAGTAATGTTGCACATAAATGAGGATAAAAGGATTACTAGACTATAAATCAATTGATATATTTGGACACTATAAATCTCAAGGACATGAGGTTTTAATGTTAATGGAAATGCAGAATTTCATTGGCTAATCACAATTTAAAATCTTTGCCACTACATCACTGAAGGTTTTTTTCCCCATAAACCATGGTTATGCTAACTAATAAAAAGCCATATATTACATCAGATACCAATCCACATACATTAGTCTCATTAATGTAACTGGGGCTAATCTGATATAATTGCTAGTACTCTTAACTGCTGTCTGTGTTTATATCAGTATAATAGTTAGTAGGCCTACAAGATTTAATCAGTTATTCAATGTAATCCGATAAGTAAACCATTAATCAGAGATTACTCCTTGGCCCCCATTAATCAGGGAACAATAAGGTAGACTTTATCAAGCTTGCAGGGGTTTGCAAAGGACTCTTTCCTCATGCAGCACATACAGAGACATGCCAAAAACTGCTCTGTTCCCTAGAAATAGAATAAAAATTGAAAATCAATTTAGTCTTTCAGAAAGAAGCTATGATATTGTTCTTTTCTCAGAAAGATCACAGGATTGCTAAGAATCTTTTTATATTTGGAATGTTGTCAGACATGATAGGTACAGATAAGCTAAATTCAGTTAGCTTTTCATTCCAAGGCACAGAAGCCCTATTAGGGAGAGCGAAGGACACTTGAAAAGAATGGAGATGATGGTCAGAGAAACAGGGAGCAAAAAGATGACAACTCAATCCACAGCAGGCTGGTGCTTGAATCTATAGATCAAGGGTCTTCAAACTTGGCAAGTTTGAGACTTGTGGACTTCAACTACCAGAATTCCTGAGCTAACATGACTGGAGGAAGAATTCTGGGAGTTGAAGTCCACAAGTCTTAAAGCTGTCAAGTTTGAAGACCCCTGCTATAGATAAAGCTAGTATACAGTACCATTAAACAGAAACTGGGATGAACGGTTCAGATGTTAAATCATAGAAGGGCTATAAGTAACTGAGAAACAGCTAAAGCCAACCATCTTCAAAAGAGAGAGAGATGGGGTGATCTTCCATCAGGGCAATTAAAGAAAGTTCTTGTTGCCCAACTAGGTATTTGTACACGGAATCCAAAGGTGTACTTTCTCCTTCTTCACTTTAGCTGTCAAAGTATCCTGAATAATAATTATTATTATTATTATTATTATTATTATTATTATTATTATTATTCGACTTGTATGCCGCCCTTCTCCCTAAGGACTCAGGGCAGCTAACAATAAAACAGCAAATATTTACATAAAGTTTACCTAAAAACAAATTAAATCTAAACAAGTCGAAATAAGCAATAAAACATTAAAACCTTAAAAATTAAAACAATTAAACCCCCCCCCACCCAGGTCATTCCAGGCCAGTCTGTTGAAACAACCAGGTCTTCAGGTCCTGGCGGAAGGAGCAGAGATCAGGGGCCAAACAGAGATCCACGGGGAGCTGGTTCCAAAGTGTGGGCCCTCCCACGGAGAAGGCCCTAGCCCGGGGAACCGCCAGCCGACAATGCCTAACCGATGGTATCCCAAGGAGGCCCCTCCTGTGGGAGCGAACAGGGCGATCGGAATATGAAGCTGGCAGGAGGCGTTCCCGCAAGTACCCTGGACCCAAGCCATTTAGGGCTTTATAAGTTGTTACTAGCACCTTGAAACTAACCCAGAAGGCAACCGGCAACCAATGCAGGTCACGCAGGAGGGGTGTAACATGGGAGTATCGGGATACTCCCATCACAGCCCACGCGGCCACATTCTGCACCAGTTGTAGCCTCCGGGTAGTTCGCAAGGGTAGCCCCATGTAGAGAGCATTACAGTAGTAGATTCTGGAAGTGACGAGCGCATGAGTGACCGTTCGAAGGGCATCTCGGCTCAGGTAAGGGCGGAGCTGGCGAACCAGCTGAACCTGGGCAAAAGCCCCCCTGGCCACAGCCCCCACCTGTTCTTCCAGACTGAGCTGTGGGTCCAGGAGGATGTCCAGATTCCTCGCCCTATCCACGGGGGGCAACACTTTTCCCCCATGGCCAAAGATGGAACATCACCAGAAAACCGAGATGCCGGTACGAACAGCCATTCTGTCTTGGTCGGGTTGAGTTGGAGCCTATTTCTCCCCATCCAGACCCGTACCGCCTCCAGGCACTGGGACATCACAGAGAGAGCATCACTGATCTGGCCTGGGGTGGAGATATAAAGCTGGGTATCATCTGCATATTGATGATACCTCACCCCAAAACCTCGGATTATCTCACGGATAAGCCATGCTGATGTGAGATGTGGGACTGGCCATGACCAGTAACATTAGTGGGGATATCAAAAGAAAAAGTGATTGGCCACTTCTCACTGAACAAGGAGCCAACATGAAATAGGAAAGTTTGAAAAGGTGAGAAGTTGAAGCCAAAGCTTTTGAGAAAAAGTAATAAATCAGTAATAAAAAGTAATAAATCACTTTCTACAGTATGGTTCCTTTTTCTGTGCATTAGAGAGAACTGACTTAACTGACCTTTTTCAGTTATTCTCATGTAGTTTGGAAGCAAACTCTGTCAGAAAAAAATCTAATGAAAAATTAAATATTGGACAAACGCTCATAAATGAGTTGGATATTCCTATTGTTTTATCATTTTAAGGGAACAAAGAGCTCAATTACCAATGAAGGACTGAATTATATTTCATCAGTTTTTGATCACCTAAATCACAAGTGAAATTATAAATGTAAGAATTCTTTCTTTGGGACTTTTCCATACGAGAAAATACAGAAATTAAGAAGACTGCTGACTGATGGAGAAAGCCAAAAAAAAAAAACCCACACTTTCTGACAATGCAGAATAATAAAAAAACAGAAACAAATTCATCAACATTTTTTTTTAAATTTTAAACCATCCTAAAAATGAAATGGAAAACAGAAATCTCTTTCTCATTATGACCAGTGGGGGGGCATGACAGACAGACGGACGGGACAATTCATGAAACTGGAAGACAGACCTTGGCAAAGTACAATAATGAACTTTTCAACTGTAAATAAATAACAAATAAAAGTCCATGTAAATAAAGATCCCAATTTCTTTTCTAATCTTCATATTTCCGGTTTGTTCGTCCTTATGTACCCAATAGTCCATCAACATGCATTCTAACTTGTAACAAATTTAACATTTGGAAATCAATTAAAAAGACTTCTTTGGGTTTCAAAAGTACATTTTCTTCTATTTCTTGTTACATATCAGGCTGACAAAATAATATTTTAAGCTACGGAAACAAGATATTAGTAAGACAGAGCAAGTATAAAACACAAGTAAAATGTGGTTTTTTCTTAACCTTCTGGCTTTGTTTCAGTCTGTGAATTAATTATGATTGTTACAAAAAATGCCATGGAGGGAACATAGGAGAACTAGACTGTGCTAGATAAGAAGAAGAAGAAGAGAAAATGATTGTGCCCAAAAGGTCAGCTATAATAACATTCTTTGAAGTAAGTAAAACAAAACATGTCAAGTATTGTTAAGTGGTACAACTTTCGTGAAATACATTCAGCTTTATACTATAGGAATAGAGCAGAGGGCATTTAGCCAGGGAGTCTTTTATTTACTATTAAGATGAAAAATGGCTTTCAACGTGTTTCCAAGTTGTTGCTTTGACCAAAGTATGTGCTGTTGTATTTCCCCTGAGCACCATTCCACATGAACAAAAATTCTTTGTAAGTTACATGATGTCCTCTACTTGAAATAATGGAAGTTAACAGAGAAGATATGACTCGCAGGGATGAAGAGGGATGAAGGCATTAGAAGATATTTCATGCTTTCTTTTGTCTGTCTGTCGGTGTTTGATAGATCATCAGTGCCATGGTTTTGTGGTCTTGGTTTGTTCTGCCTAATCATTGCTGCATTCCTCAGATGCCACATTGGATGTTGGCTGGAAGCCACTGTGACCATGAAAATCGATGCTTACCAAGAAATAAGGTGACTGCCTTTGCAAAAGGAATAAATAAAGAGAAGAAAATGGAATAACATGATGAATTTTAAACTAAGCTAAGGAACACTACATGAAAGAGCAAAGGTCATTTCCAAATGTAACTTCAGAGTGTATTTTGGCTCCCAGCCAGTGAGAAGGACACAGAGACCCTATAATCAAGCAGCTTTAAATAAATTTTCCTCTATAGACCAGAGTGCCATTCCTTTCCTTGATGGACAAATAAACATACAGTATAGGATAGTTTCTAGATCCAGATGATCACTTTGAAAATCTGACAGTGACATCTTAGTAGCAATGTTATCCTGCATGTACCTTCTAAAACATGGAGCAGTGATTTCTATAGAAGTCATGCAGAATTTTTTTGGGGGGGGGACAAATGTTAATGTGGACTATGTTAAGCCCATGCAAAAGAAAAATTAAATCGACAATGAGAAACTGTTACATATCAGCCCTCAGCAGCTCAATAATATCAAGAATCATATTGCGGGTGAAAAAAAATGATTTCTGTGATGAATCAGATGTTATACCTGTTGTCATAAATAAAATTGAGAATGAAGAGAAGGGCCTTACTAACACACCAACCCAGTAAGGATGTTTAGAGGAGAGGGGACAGGTCCCAAAGAAAGAAAGCAAAGATAACATTTATTCCTGGATAAATGTTGAAGTCAACGGGGGAGAGAAAAGGACCAGCAGTTAGAAATGGTGGTTGCAAAAAAAAAAGCTGAGAGCCAGTTTGATGTAGTGGTAAAGGCATCAAGCTAGAAACTAGGAGACTATGAATTCTAGTCCCACCTTGAGCACAAAGCCAACTGAATGATCTTGGGCTAGTCATTCTCTCTAAGTTGTTGGAGCAGACAATAGTATACTACTTCTGAAAATGTTGCCCAGAAAACTACAAGGACGTCTCTGCTTTTTTGTTGCTATCCAACATTTTCACCCACCAACAAGTTGTGTCCTGACACTTTCAAAGAATAAGCCAAAGAGGCCAAGGGGGGAAAAAAACTGTAAATGAAGCTTTGAAAGGAATACTTATACTACTTAAGTTTTCCTGGATTTTTTTTAAATGCTGTTTTTCACTGTAGGTTCACCCAAGTTTTTATTTTTATTCTATAAACAATTCTGGGAACAGGCAGGTAAACAGACACCATGACATGTTTTCTATATCTGGGGATTGTTATAGTTGGAAGCATGGCAAGATACTGATGGAGGGGGGAGCATCAAAGATCAAAGAAATGAACACAAATCTATGGTGCAATGAAGGTAACAATGCGTCCATGTTCCATATTTTGTGTAGCTTCTAAACATGGCCTGATACTTCTCAGTCATCTTCACTTAGTGCGTCAGTGGCTATTTCTCTTCCAAAACAGAATCCTTTGTTGTGTTTTAATTAATTTAAAAAGTTTAAAATTAAATCTTTTTTTATGTCCTTTGTGATAATCCCCGTAGATCAGGGGGGTTTTTTGTCCATATTAATGGAGAACACATTCCCAGTAAGATTTAATTTCAAACTTTTCATAATTATGGCTAAAATTAAATCTTACTGTGGGCTGTATTACACATGAGAAGGAATGAAAGCTAGCCTAGGAGGATTATCAAGCAGGACCCTCATCTGATTTATTTTAAACTTCAGTAATTAATTAAAATCTTGGGATAGTGATCTTGTTTGGAGGTGAAAGGGTCCTCATTAACAAAAAGACCCACAAAGTATTCACACTGTTTGGAGGGCTTGCTGAGCTGTGAAGTACACTTTAAAAGACCTTTAAAAATCACACAAAAAGCAGAGCTGGTTATTAGTTTCTTTATCCCTAGCAGAAAAATGTAATATTATAATTAAGGTTTGTTGCATATACCTGCATATCAGAATTATGTTTTATTATGCACAACTCTCTTCCTGCTTCAACCTGAAGTTCCAAATGTTTTTGAAAAGGGAACATCCATAAGAACCTTCTGAATTCCTTCTTTATCCATTATGCTTTGCTGTCCCCTATTCTGCCTTTGATGGATTATTTTATGGATAGTTCCAACACTTGCAGTCTAGCTATATTATTTCCCTTTGTATTTTATCATTAAGCATAAAGAAAATAATAGCCATATTGTCCCATTGGTTAATCAGTTAAGTAGAAAGGACAGATTTATTTTTTTAGGACTTTGCCAATATAATCCTCTTTGTGCATCTACAGTTCTACAAAGTTCAGTGGGTATTTCTAGAGTAGACCAAAGTCTCATAACCTTGCACAATATTTCTGAGATTGTATTTGCCATATTCTCTGGTTTGCTGTTTTATTCTCCATCTGAACATCTCTGTTAAATTGGTTTTGTTTGTTTCATCTGAATAAGAAGCTCAATATTCAGCTTAACATGACATGATATAGTAAGAGATCTGTCATGTGCAAAATATTGCTGGTTCATTTAAAAGAGTTACAAGAACCATAATGTGGTTTGGAATATCACTTTAGATGAAATGTGGTAGTAATTTTAGAATTAGTAGAAACTCATAGGAATCCAGCCACACAAGCAATCCAAATTATTATTTTTTAAAAAATTACATTTATATGCCGCCCTTCTCCGGAGACTCAGGGTAGCTTACAATTTTGGGGATACAACCCAATGTGTTCAGCAATAGCCTTCCTTCCATTGTATATGCCTGCTTATTACTAAGCGGCATTTTTACAAAGTCAGCTTATTGCCCCCAACAATCTTGGGTCCTCAATTTACCTACCCCGAGAGGATGGAAGGCTGAGTCAACCTTGAGCCTGGTGGGATTCGAGCCTACAGTAATTGTAGACAGCTGGATCTTAAGAGCAGGCAATTAACAGCCTGAGCCACACAGAGAAGAAGTCTTTCTGAGGATACCAAGGACCCATTGGAATAGGACTTAAGCATTCTATACCATCATCACCACCATCACTACCATCACCATCATCATCATGTTGTTTGATTTCTACACAGCCTTTTCTATCCCAGAGAACCCTCGAAGCACCCCACAATTTCTCAATGTGTCAGAGGCTAAACTATACCACATTGTTTTGCTACCTGAGATAGAACAATAAAGAATATTCCAATGCTGCCACCCTTTAAATCAAGGGTGTTTTTTATTTTAAGGCATGGGGTGGGACCTCCACAAGATCACCATATCTGGAAATAAAAATGGAATACTGCATGTAATAATTGCCTGAATTATAATCACTGAAAAATGTGTAACCATTTACTGTATTAATCAAGGCTACCCAACACCATCCTTTGCTGATTCATGTGGTGCTTCTATGTGAACCACAGAGATTTATCTCCTTTGTCTGCCAAATAAGAATATTCCATATGTCTGCTATGTGCTGAAAGAGTGGTATAAGACATGCATTTTTTTGTGATATAGCCCTCTTACTTACATTTTGGCAATGAGCAACAGGCCTAGGAAGTGACTGCTTCCTACAGTTTCAAATAAATGGCCAGGGACTGCTGTAGATTTTTTAAGCATATGGCTCTGCCTTTCAAACTTTCATACAACTGACAACTGTGATCATTGTCTTTAAAAAAAAAACTCTGAGACCCATTTTAAAAATAGATTTTGATGAATGTTTACATTGTTTAAATTAATAACATAGTATCTGGGAGGAGGAGGAGGAGGAGGGAAAGAAGAAGAAGAAGAAGAAGAAGAAGAAGAAGAAGAAGAAGAAGAAGAAGAAGAAGAAGAAGAAGAAGAGGAGGAGGAGGAGGAGGAGGAGGAGGAGGAGGAGGAGGAGGAGGAGGAGGAGGAGGAAGGAAGAAGAAGAAGAAGAAGAAGAAGAAGAAGAAGAAGAAGAAGAAGAAGAAGAAGAAGAAGAAGAAGAAGAAATAATTGAATATTACTGGCATATATTTTATTAAGCCCTTTTAGTCCTTTTACAACACAGGAAATACCAATTAACATATAATTTAGCAGAACAAAATATTATCCTATTTCAACCAGTACTCACTTTCTTGAAGTTTATTCAAGCATGAATAACCATTTAATGCAATTTAACTACACTGAGGTATCCATTACATTAATATCATATATCCATCAGGAAATTAGAGTTTTCTCTGTATGAATTTTGTATTACAAGAAACTCTTTGTGTTTTTTTTTAATTTTACACTTTATGGTGGGTAATTTAAGTTTGAAAGTGGCTCAGGCAGCTTCCGAGTTGCTCTCTTCTGCAGTGTATTATGACTAACAAATTGCCACTAATGTTAAATGATCATGAAGACATAATTTATTAAGCAGCCCCATATAGATAGTTTCCAGTAGAACATTAACATTTCTAATCAAGGGATTAAGCAACAAAGGTTGAAAAAGTCTTAGATACCTCACATGTTTCGCATCCAGTTGCCCCAATGGTTATGGTCTGAAAGCTTGAAAATTTATGCACTGTGGATAGGTCAAACCGAAGTTATCACTAAGCTGATAAGAAAAAAAAATGAAACAAATTACACAACTATAGCTTTGTGGGACATCGTTCTCCAGGCTGCTTCATTTGTATTTCTGTTCATATTTGTCATTAATTATAGCAATAGCATAGCACTTCAACTTATATACCGTTTCACAGTGCTTTACAGCCAGGGGTGGGATTCAAATTTCTTAACAACTGGTTCTGAGGGCGTGGCCTAATTTGTGGGCATGGCTTGCTGGTCAGATGACTGGCTGGGCATGGTTTGTATGTAAATATTGTAAATATTTATGTAAATATTGAATTTTTTTATTAAAAATAGCAACTTCTACCCAAAATCAGGCAAAGCAGGCAGCCAGATTGAGTTGCTCACTGAATCACAGATTCACTCAGAGATCTACCATTCTGCAGTCTGCTGCCTGAGTCTGTCACATAAAATTTGCTTGCAAGCAAATTCACAAAATTAACTCACAACACACCATGTATGTAAATATTGAATTTTTTATAAAAAAGAGAAACTTTTACCCAAAATCAGGCAAAGCAGGCAGATTGAGTTGCTCACAGAATCACAGATTTACTCAGAGATCTATCTTTCTGCAAACTGCTACCTGAGTCTGTACTGAAAAAAAAAGGCTTCAGTCATAAGAAAGGTTCAGCTCTGCCTTTAGATTGGCTAGAAAGCAAGAAATCCAACGATTTCCTGCTTTCTAGCTAATCTAAATCTCCTGGCACAGCTGATAGTTGGAACAGCTGATGGTCGGGGGGGAAGGAAAAATAGCAACTTACCAAAAATTAGGCGAAGGTACAATGCAGGCAAGTTGGAGGGCCCGCATGCTAGGTAAGGAGTGGGAGGGGTGTGGTGGGGTCAGCTAGTGGCATGATTTGCCAGTTCTCCAAACTGTGCAGAATCGTAACAACCGGTTCTATAGAACTGGTCCGACCAGGTAGAATTCCACCCCTGTTTACAGCCCTCTCTAAGCAGTTTAAAGAGTCAGACTATTGCCCCCAACAACCTGGATCCTTATTTTACCCACCTCGGAAGGATGGAAGGCTGAGTCCACCTTGAGTCTGGTGGGATTTGAACTGCCAAATTGCAGGCATCTGACAGTCAGCAGAAGTAGTTTGCAGTACTGCACTCTAACCACTGTGCCCCCAAGGCTCATAATAATACATTTTCAGTCTGAGGAGCAAACTGGTATTCAGCTCTTTTTTTAAAGGGTATTATGAAGTGCTGCCAATGACATGACTTTATCAGATATCCCACTGCCAGACTCTACTATATACTTTCCAATAGCAATATTAACATAACTAAAGGACTTGAAAGATTTCTGCACTCCAATGTGTTGCCTACATGTAAAGTCTCTTCTATTTTTTATTTGTTTGTTTGTTTATTTATTTATTTATTTAGCATATGGCATATCACATGTGGACTTGCAATATATATTAACATTTCCCCTAGATTAAAAAAAAACCACAATAAAAAATGTTAAAATGATCTATATTCATATACCAATGTCATCATAATTCTGTAAATCCCCACTCAACATACTTTGGCCTTGAATTAACTGTTGATAATGCCATTTTACAATCTTTTTTGAGGGAGAATATAACAATGCCACTTATTTATTTACATTATATTACAGAAGCATCAGTAAATGCATCAGATAATAGCCAGATGCACAAAGAACTGCTGAAACTGGAATACATTGGAGCTAAGGATGGCTCCCATCTGCTGCATTATACCCATTCCACCCTCTATTTTTTCCACTTAGAGGCCCATTTCTCATTTTCCTACTGCCTGCTTCTTTTCTACTTGCCATTAACAAGGCTCCATCTGTTCATTACTTACTATACTGTCTATAATGTCTACAAAATATGGAATGAACTTAAGTAAATGTTGTTTAACTGCTTGGGGACAAAGGTGAATATTATCCCTTGGAAATATCAGTTGGATTTGCTTGCTACCTTCCATCTTATGTTCCTGGTGATATCTCCACAAACTTTTCTGGGAACTGTGTTGATGGCTGCAAGACATTCTGAAGCTTCTGGTGACCAACTCTCCTCAGTATCAGCTATACCCATGCAATTATGTCATGAAAAAGCATGAAAAGCTGTGTTATACTGACTCAAATCAATGACCTATCTGCCTTAATATTGTTGATGTTGGAGGTGGAACTTCCTGGTTTTTCAAGCAGGAGTTTCTAGCTTTCTCTGGAAATACTAGGGGATTAACCTGGCTTTTGCTGCATGCAAAGCAAATGTTTAACCACTGAGTTGTTGCAGTTCTATTAATTCCATTGCATAGCTTCTTACTGAACCAGTGAGATACTTCTACGTGATAAATAAGCCCAATTGGTTTCTTTGCATTCTTAGTACAGAAAAAAAAATCTGTCCACATTTGTTAAGTGGTACATTAAACAACTGAGAAATAAAAGAGAAGAGGAGAGGAGACTTGCCCATTTCTGGAGGAGGACAAATGTGTTTCTATGACTAAGTCCTATGTATTCTTAAACAGTCTAGATTTCTCTCTTCCAGTTGGGTTTGACTATTGGTGTAATTTCCATTCAGAAAGAATGAAGAGACTGCTGCTTTGTAGCAATCGAATAATTATGACTTCCTTTCAGAATGCCTTTGCCTGTTGAATTGCAGAGAGTCAATTTGTGGGTGGGTGACTGACTAGTAAGCACACATACCTTGTAGACTTTTCCTCACCAGCCAGCCTGGGTTTGACTTATGGAATGAGTGCATATTTCACCCATATATTTTCAACCAAAGTCTTCAAGAGCATTGAGTATACTAGAAACACCATCTGAACTTGGGTTCTAACTCCCTTATCTTTGCTGCCTTTAAACTGGCAAAGGAAAGCAAGGAGAAAAGAGACAAGCTATCCTACACATTCTGGTAGCAACTCGTAAAGCATTCCTGAGCTGCTATCGAGTTGCCATCGGCAAGAGGGGGGAGAGCAAGTGCAGCAGCATGGCAGCCACAGTCAGAGGCACATTCCACACATACCTTTCTCAAGGCTGTATCCCAGAGGCTTCCCAGCCTGCGAAGGTGCTCCATTGGAGAATGTGATTTATGACACACCCTGGGGGAAGGGGGGAAACAGGGTCATAGTTGAGCCATAAATTATGTGGGGCAGAGCTGACTTCACCTGGGTAAGTGCCAACAGTGCTCCTAATAAGTAACTGTATTTATTTTGAAAATTGGCTCGAGGCTCATGGTTTAATTAGGGCATTTGTCGGAACCCTGACATCTGGATTATTCAGGTATCACTGTGTCAGGAATTTAGATGGAAGAAAGGGATAGCAAGCTCTACTGGGCACATGAGAAACAAAATAGCCTATCTTGCCAGTGTGATACCATATGATCACTAGGCATCAATTTTTGACTCAGGGGGCAGAACATTTCCCCCCCTCCCAATGTGTGAGAGTCAAAATCATGGAAGAAGGCCAACTTTTCTCACCATATAAGAAAATGACCCATTCTGAGGATTAGTATATCTTTGCTTGCTTCCAAATAGTGAATAACACTTTGTTGCATTCCTAGACCATAATAGAGGTTAGAATGTCACTGATTCTTTTCAGTTGTTTTTCCTTATTCAGTTCTTATTTTCGGTGCACAGCATTTGTGGGGAGAAAGGAAAGTCCCACATAGTATTAGCAGATTTCAGTGCAAAATCACTTTTCCTAGGGGCATTGTTTAGCCATTCCTTTCACATAAACAAGATGGGAACTATAGAGTCAATGAGAAAAGGGTGCGCATTAAGTTTCTTTTTACTGACAGGTTCAGTGGAGAATTAAAAAAAACTGTCATATTGTTGAGACGTATTCCCTGGCTGTGCCTTTTGGCAGAAGGATCTAATTAGAGGAGCCCAAAACTGCTTTTTCTGCAAGTCTTTTCAATATTTTCATTCTGTTTATTTGTCCAGCAGGCTTTCTTCTTATTAAAATTTGCCTTTTGGAGAAAATAAATATATAGGTCATATTTCTGTTTAGAAGTTCAAACGTGTCATTTTCTCAGAGGAAGGTGGCACCAAAGGATGGCTGTTGGATGACTAATTTACTCAATTCTAAACAGGAATGAGCACATGAATCCCTCTCCCCACCCATGAAAATCTCTGTAAGGGTTAAGTCCAATAATATTCATACTTTTATTTTGCCAAGAGGTACATCGTTTGCCACATCTGTCATTAAAGTGATGGACGGTTTTATTACCTTAGTTAAATATTGTCTTTCAATTGTGGATTTATTTTGAAAGAAACTCATCTTCCTAAAGCAACTTTTCAACTGGTTTTTTCTTGACATCAACTTCACCTTATACACTGTTCTGTTTACAACATCTAACACCCATTCACAGGAGTTTTCTTCATCTGTGATTAAAGAGAAGTCTCTTGGTTTAGACATGACCACTTTTTTCAACACTACTTAAATTATTTTCTGGTAGTTTGGATGGATGGAACCACTGAGAATCTCCTACGCACTACATGGTGTTCTTATCTGAATAGCAAAGTTAAATAAGGGATTAAGTCCAAATCCCGTTTCCATTGGTAGAAGTATTTTTTGGGACTCATGAACAAGACAGAGGTAATAGCCAGTTTGGTCTAGTGACTGAAGCACCAGGCTAGAAACCAGGATCTGTGAGTTCTAGTCCTGCCTTCAGCACAAAAGCTGACTGGGTGACTTTAGGTGAGTCATTATTTCTCAATTTACAACATCAGGTTTGGGAGACACAAGCCAATAGGTCCACTCTGTCAGAACATATGGATGAGTTCAACAACAAATTTTCTGTGGGAAAATGCCAGGAAGAAAAATAGTTTCTAATAGTTTCTCTCTTTCTATGTAGCTTCTGGTGTCATTTTCTCATACTATTTCTAACTTTCTGTTGCATTGTGGGTGTCTGCATGTGAACGTATGAATTTCTGAGGAAAAATCACTTTCCATTGTGCCAGCAGAATTTATCTGCTTTAATGTATGGTTATCTTACATTTGGAAAGAATTAAACCTACATGCAATGCTTTGCCTCCACTTGAATAAGTTGCCCAAATTTTGCTGACTCCCCAAGTTTTTTAAGTCCCCATTCCGTAAAACTACTCTGAGGTTTGGAACAATGTTCAAAACAAAATAGAATGTGGTACATAAGAAAGGAAAAGCACTGGCAAGAATTCTGAATGAAATATTTTCTTCCATGATAAAGCCCAACTAGGATGCAGTCCAAAGAAACATGAGATAAGAAAAATAATTCATTACCAATTATTCTAAAATTAATAATAACAGGTATGCCAGGTGCAGTGAGAAACCTGGAAACTTCAAGGAATTTTCCAACCGTCATTACTCATAAGCTCATTCAATTGGACTGTTTTTGAATGACTTGAAACGTTCCTTCTTGAGTTTCATGCCATTTGTAAACCAAGTTGCCGATGGACTTGCTTTCTTCTATTTCTTTCGCAGACTCCCCACAATTTCTTACATAGAGATAATCTCAACATGGTCCCCAAATACACTCTGGAGGTTGGTGTCTCTGGTTCGTATCCCTGCCCACTTCATGAAAGTGAGGAAATAATAGCACTCTTGTCCAGGAGAAGTAACCAGATTCCAAGTGGATTTTGGCTGAAGGAGAGAAGCAGCTTCTTTTACAGATAGTCCTCGATTTACTGCCCTTTAGTGTCCAATTGAAGTTTCAACAGCATTGAAAAAACTGACTTATTTCATGGTGTCAGGTTTAATGAGGCAGCATTACAGGAAATGGTTGGTGCAACATAGCCCCCAAAATTATCCCACAAGCACATAAAAATTGTTGAAAAGTAAGTAGTAAAACAAAAGGTCATCCAGTCATTTGAAATGCTTAAATAGTACTCTTATAACCAAAAGAACATTTACAAGACTTTTTTTTCTGTTTTATGATGAAGCAAAAATAATCCGGATTATTTTGGAAACATGGTTTTTATATTAAATGTTTGAAACCATTGTATTACCTCTGCTATCACATAATGTTAATAAATACCAGAAAATGGAAACGATAAAGCGGGGGGGGTGTCAAAGTGGCGGCCCACGGGCCGGATGTGTCATGCATAGGCCATGTCCACCCCAGCTCGGCAAAGGAGAAAAACATCATGAAACATCATGTGATGGCAACGTGATGTCATGAGTTTGACACCTGTGCAATAAAGTCATTGTTTGAAACCATGAGAATTTGAAACACAAACCCACAGATGAAAGATGCTGATAACCTGAACGGGAGGAAGTATTATGGTGTATCCAGGAGCTTAAAACTAATCAGCTCCTTACCTTATGAGCTCCTTTCCTTATGAGCTATTTTGCATGACAAATGACAAGAAGCAGCCTTATGAAATTTCAGGCTGAAGCCATTTTTACCGCTAATGCAAATGAGACATAATACGTGCCTTTTGTCAACCACATTTATTGGTAATCTCATTCTCTCCCCCTAATGAGACCTGGGTTAGGAAATGTACTCAGATCGCCATGCCCCAGGTCACAGGAGAGACACAAAATGCGGTGATGCAGATATACTTAATCTCAGAAGGATGGCAGATGTATCATTGCTTGGGCAACAGAAACAGCATCAGCTGCTGAACAAACCCTAGATGCTTTTGACCTCTCAGCATGTAGCCCACATTTCACTCAACTAGCTAACTCTGCAGTCTGTGAGAGAATACAGAAGCAAGTCAGTGATTTCTGCTAGGTTTAGGGTGGGGACAGTCTTACTATGCCTTACCTCTGATCACGTGATCATGGGGATGCTGCAAGGGTCATAAGTATGAAAAACAGTCTTGAGACACTTTTTTCAATGCCGTTGTAACTTTGAATGGTCACTAAATGAATAGTTGTAAGTCAATGAAATTAAATTAAAAAGAATCTGTTACAACAACACTCAACTGATTTGGTCATTCTTCAAAAGATGTTGGCGGATTGGTTCATCAGAATGACTTCTTAGTGGATTGTAGTTTCATTTTTAATCCTAACATTGGTCAGAGCCATTATTTCTTGGCTAAACCTAAATTTTACTATTTGCTTTCAGCCTTTATAATAGTAGCTAAAATGATGTGAACTTCATGGGTAAATTGATGTTTGGATTACTGGAAGTAAAGTTCTCCTACAGGGTGTGTGTGTGTGTGTGTGTGTGTTACGTGCGCGCATGCATTTCTGTAAAATATATCTTATTTTCCCTCCAGCTAGGTATGTTTCTATTTGTTCACTCTAAAGTTATTATGTCCTCCCTATAGTTGTGTGCCTTATTGGCCATCAGGCATAAGAGCTTCTTAATTTACGGGAGGGACTGTTGACTTGAAGGGAATTCTTTTACATGCCAATAGAAAAACATAAGGTGGCTCTTTTTGTGTCAGATTTTATAGCACACCTTAGAAAACTAGACACTTGATTTTCTGGATGGTTCCACAGAAATGTGTGTTATATTTTCCTATATTGTTTTGTTCGTTTTCTAGATAGGTTGTGGTATCTCTAATGTCCCAAAGGAGGTTATGTGCTGTGATTATCAGTGGTTATCAAGTAGATTGCTTTAGTTCCAGATATTGGAGGGGAAGGATTTAGAGACTTAATGGACTTTTTTGCTTGATAGTTGCTTCTGTTTATATATACAAAAGCATGGTTATACTCCAAGATGTAGATATTTAGAATAGTTTTTTTTAAACAAGGTGATTGATTTCTAGCATGCTATGGTATATAATTGTACCTAAAACTATGGATATAGATAGAGATGATATAGATCATAGGTGTCAAACTGGATTTCTTTGAGGGCCGTATCAGCATTGTAGTTCTCCTCTGTGAGCTGGGGGGGGGAGGAGACGGGATGGTCTCCCTGCTGGCTAAAACAGGTGTGGGGGGCATGTACGGCCCCCCTGTGGCCCATTTCAGCCTGGATGGCCTCCTGCAACACTTTGCTGGCCAAAACAGGGCACGGGGGCTGCACACAGCTTCCCAAACCCCTTTTGGGCTGGCAAAGTGCTGCAGGAGGACTTCCAGAGAAAAACAGGGCACATGGGAGCACATGAGTATCCCATGCCCTATTTTGGCTTCCAGAGACACTTCAGGCCAATCCTTTGCTATTTCCAGGCTGGCCAGATTTAAGCACCACATGGGCCAGATCTGGGCCATGGGCCTTGAGTTTGACACCCCTGATATAGATGATCTACAGTGCATTCAGAAAGTATTCAGACCCCCTTCACTTTTGTCAGTTTTGTTATCTACAGCCTGATTCTACAGTTGTTGAAATTCATTTTTTTCCTCATTAATCTGCACTTAGCACCCTATAATGGCAAAGTGAAAACAAAAGTTTAGGAATGTCTAAACACACACACATAAACTCACACCTACACAATATGTATGCATATTCACAGACAGAAATAAATTTAAGATGTATGTAGGTAACACACATCCTCCAAGAAATGAAGTCTCCACAAAAAAGGGAAGAGTCATGATATAAATGCATTAAATATGCCTTGAACATGTGCAGCTATAAGATTTTGTACATTGTCTGAGCAGTAGGTGCACATGCAGAAGTCTTATTACAGTTAATGAACAGAATAATATAGAATTTTGTAATAAGATTTGTACAGTAAAACCCATTGCTATGAAGCTAAGAAAAATGTCCTTCATTTTCTCTTTAATACAGAAGAGAAGTTGGTATCCATTATTTATAGTCAATACATAAAGCCAGTTGTGCAAATTTGTAACTGGCAATAGAGCATTTGAATAGTTTTAATTGAGCATTTGAATAGTAAAAAAAATGAAAACATTGCTATGATTTACCAAAAAGTTTCTATCTTTTTAATGAAATAAGGTTAATTTAATAATACTTGATTTAGAGAAAACTATGCTGACCTGTGACTATTACATTATTTTCACAGTGCTTACAATCTACTTTCTGTATGAATGTTTCATTAATACCATACATGTCTTTCTATTACGACATAATATTTAAAATATTAGCGTAAAGAAGTCTCTTAAATGACTATGACCATATAAAACAAGTGCAATTGATATGAAAAATTCTTTTTCGTATTTTTCTTTTCTCTTAGTAAGTTGTAATATTGCTTTATATTTAATTAAACAGTGAGGTGGCCAATTCCTTACAATTTCTGTTTTTAACAAAGTTTTCTTAGCCGTTTAATTGTTAAGGATCACGTGAGTGACAGAAAGTGATTTGGGGATTAATGAATCACAATACTCAGTATATTTCTGCACTATTAAAGGAGAAGGGAAGGACCATGTCAATGATGTAAGATTTCAGGTTAGAAACCAGTGGTGGGATTCAAATTTTTTTACTGCCAGTTCTGTGGGCGTGGCTTGGTGGGAGTGGCAGGGGAAGGACACTGTAAAATCTCCAGGCCGAGGTGGTATCTGTTGGTTCTCCAAACTACTCAAAATTTCTGCTACCGGTTCTCCAGAACTGGTCAGAACCTGCTGAATACCACCTCTGTTAGAAACATAGAAACCCGATATCAGGGGAAAATGTAATGGTCCAACAAGTCTGCCCTATGAGGCTTTTTGTTGTTGTTGTTTGTAATTAATTAATTTATTATTTTTAATTTTTAATTTTTGTCAGATTATGGACATTTATTTATCCTAAGCATGTTTAAAGTCAATTTCTGTTGACTAACCCACTATCTCCAGTGAAAGTTGGTTCCAAGCTTCCACGCCTCTGCAATAGCACTTGGACTTATATACACAGTGCTTTACAGCTTTCTCTCTCTCTCTAAGCAGTTTACAGAGTCAGTACATATCACCCCAAAGAATCTGGGTCTTCATTTTACTGACCTCAGAAGGATGGAAGGCTGAGTCAACCCTGAGCCAATGAAAATCGAACTGCCAAACTGCTGGCAGCCAGCAATCAGCAGAATTAGCCTGCAGTACTTCATTCTAACCACTGCACCACCACGGCCCATAGTAACACTTTCTAACATTACTTTTGGACTTCCCTCTTGTCAGTTTGAGTTTCTGCCCCCGTGTTCTTGATTTTTGCTTAATACTGAACATTGAAAAGTTTTGAAGGTTATTTTCCTCCGCTCTGATTCTAATATGTGGTTAGGAAGGGAAAAACTTCCTCATCTTTGTCACTTGAGAAGCTGGTTATATTCTTTATTCTTGGTTGGTCTTGTCTGGTGGAAGATTTTTAAAAATGAGGGGAAGTACTGCTTCTCCTCTCGGTCCAGAATGAGCGCCAGATGGAAAGCACAGTTATTGCATTGTTTCTTGTCAATATTTGTTTTACAGAAAGGTTGTGGCTCGATATGTATATTTGTAGAAGTTTATATCAAAACTCCTAGAAGCCAATGGATTATTCTAGCACTATAAACATGTCTAAGCAAGGTTGACTTAGACTCGCTTTCTTTTCAATTTGCCTTGTTGTGTTTTGCTCTCTGGTGACATATTGCTTAAGTTTTTCTCTCTTTATTGCAGTTCAGGAAATTAGCCACCATACTACAACTTTATGATTAACTAAACAACTGTAAAGAACACATAGTAACTAGTAATGACCCCTTACCTAAATAAGAATAGCTTATTTCTGCTCGCTTAATAAATACACATAACTAGGAAAGGTCTCTAGTAAGTTTTAAATGGATGGCCTAGAAACTGATTTTGGACATGCTGTTTTACAACAATGGTGCCCCATATCAACTGCAATGCTTGTGAGATGTTTGTGTTGTTCCTCAGCCGCAAAGAGAATGAAAATGTCTGTCTGCAGAATTTAAACAGAGAGGTGGTTTCAGTTTATATAACCCATCTGTGCCTCAGGTTAGGACCAAAATCAACAAGCGGAAGAGGCACTGCAGCAAAACAAGGTAGGGTTGATTTTGAACAGGGATAAAGGAAGAGTTGTAACTAACCTTTCACTCTTATTGGAAATTGTGACAGCTATAATGAGAGGAAGCAATGCATAAATGGAAATGTTGATGAATGAGTTTATGAAAAACAGGTAGTCCTTGGCTTATGGCCCTTCATTAGTGACTGTTCAAAATTACAGTGACACATGACCAGTTGAAAAAGGGTACTGAAAAAAGTGACTTACGAGCAGGGGTAGGATTCAAATTTTTAAACAACTGATTCTGTGGGCGTGGCTAGGTGGGCGTGACTAGGTGGATGTGACTGGGTGAGTGTGGCTTCTTTTTTTCTTTTTTCTTTTGCAGCAAACCCCCCTGCCAGTTTTTTTTGGGGGGGACGGCCTCCTGGGCCTCAGGGAAGCCTCCTGGGAGGCGTTTTTGCTCCCAGAAACCTTTCCTGGGGCCAGGAAGGCAAAAAATGGAGCAGGGGGGCACAGTTCCCCCACACACACACTCCCTCCCCCCCCACCCTTTTTTGCCTCCTGGACCTCAGGGAACCCTCCTGGGGAAAGCAGTAAGAGCGAGTGGGATCCTGGCACAGCTGATTATTGGTACAGCTGATTGTCGGGGGGGAAGAAATACCTTAAGACTGGACGGGGGAGAATGCAGTCAGCAATGTCAGGCATGCGCACAATGTCACGCATGCACGATAAGGACTGACTGGGCGGGGAGGGGAGGGGTGCTGGAGAGGGGCAGGGTCAGCCAGGGCATGATTTTCCAGTTCTCCAAACTGCGCAGAATCATAACAACCGGTTCTACAGAACCAGTCCGAGCCAATAGAAATCCACCCCTGCTTACGAGTGTTTTTCGCACTTACAACTCTTGCAGCATCCCCGTGGCCACGTGATCAAAATTCAGATGCTTGGCAACTGGTTCATAACTATGACAGCTGCAGTGTCCCTGGGTCATGTGAACTTCTGACAAGCAAAGTCAATGATGAAGCAGATTCCCTTAAAAACCATGCATTATTACTAATTCCCTTAACAACCATGGCAAGAAACATCATAAAATAGGGGAAAACTCACTTAGCAACTTAGCAACAGAAATTTGGGCTCCATTGTAGTCATAAGTATACCTGTAGTCCTAGTTCCAAATTATTGGAAGAAATATATTACAGGTAATATAGACTAATAATATAACAGAATAACAGTTGGAAGGGACCTGGTAGGTCTTCTAATCCTACTCCTGCTCATGAAACCTCTTACTCAGGAAACATGCTGTCCCACTGCTCAGGAAACCCTATACCATTTCAGAAAAAAGGTAGTCCAGTCTCTTCTTTAAAACTTACAGTGTTGGAGCATTCACAACCTCTGGAGGCAAGTTGTTCCACTGATTAATTGTTCTAACTGCCAGGAAATTTCTCCTTATTTCTAGGAGTTTCCATCTATTATTTCTTGCCCTGCCTTCAGGTGCTTTGGAAAATGGGTTGACCCCCTCTTCTTTGTGGCAGGCCTTCAAATATTGGAATATTGCTACCATGTCAATCCTAGTCCTTCTTTTCATTAAATTAGACATACCCAATGCCAGCAATATGTTTTAGTCTCCAATCCCCTAATCATCTTTGTTGTTCTCTGCACTTTCTAAACATCTTTTTTTACATCATGGCTACCAAGACTTGATGCAGTATTCCAAGTATGGTCTTACCAAGGCATTATAAAGTGTTATTAGCATTTCACGTGTTAACGCGGCCTAGAACTGTGTTGGCTTTTTTTGGCAGCTGCACACTGCTGGCTCATATTTAAGTGATTGTCCACTAGGACTCCAAGATCCCTCTCATAGTTACTACAATTGAGACAGTACCACCTATACTATACCTGTGCATTTGGTTTTTCTTGCCTAAATGTAGAACCTTACTTTTTTCATTATTAAATTTCATTTTGTTAGATAGTGTCCAATGTTCAAATCTGTCAAGATCCTTCTATATCTTATCTTCTGGAGTGTTGGTTATTCCTTCCACCTTGGTGTCACCTGCAAATTTGATGAGCTCCCCTTATGTCCCCTAATCCAAATCATTGATGAAGATGAGGAAGTGCATCTACATTGAGTTCCATCAAAATTCAAGGTTTTAACTTTAACATACAAAGTCCTACATGACATGGGTCCTTATTACTTAAGGGAGCGACTGCTGCCGACATCGAATACTAACCGCCTGTGAAGTCACAGACAGGGACTCCTTGTCCCATCAGCCGGGCAATGCCGGCTGGCGGTCCCCCGACAACGTGCCTACTCTGTCGCGGTCCCTGAACTCTGGAACCAACTTCCCTTGGGGCTCCGCTTGGCCCCGACCTCCGCACCTTCCACCATGACCTGAAGACCTGGTTATTTAACCAATCCGGGCTGTGACCCATGGGTGGGGTGGTTTTAGATTTTGGTGGATTTTAAGCTTTGTATTAATTGGGACCATTAGTTTAATTCTTTTTAAAGTATTTATTGTGCTTGTTTTATTGTAAGCCGCCCCGAGTCTTCGGAGATGGGTGACATATAAGTCCCATTAATAAATAAATAAATAAATAAATATATTGTAAAACTGGTAGAAAAATTGTACAACTTTACATTTTTGCCTGACTCTCTGTGTGTGATCTTGTACTAGGCATTATTCTCTTTAAATTATGTAGAATTAGATCCCATTGTATTTCCATGGGTTGCTTTTTGTACATATTTCTGATTTTAAAAACCATAGGGAAATTAGCTGAACTGTAAATCAGTATCCTGCAGACAATAAAATTGATTGTATCAGAGATGGGTATATTCCTAATAATGACATGTATGTCTAGGGTTATATTCAACCATGTCTTTACTGCATAAGGTTATAGAAAAAGAAAAGACAAGGAAAAGATAACAGAACTTCTTCTTCTCTGGGCATAAAAGCTATCCCATTACAGTTAAAATTGTGTTTTCCTGTAAAAGACAAGCTCCTAAAATTAGATAATAAAAGTAATAAGCTGCATTTATAAATGGGCTAAAAGACTGTCAGTAAAACACGTCTTTCCCCCCTTTTTAGTGATTCTTATAAGCATTAATAGAGTTGCAAAATAAAACACACAAAGAGGCCATCATCTCTCAGTGTATTAAAATATTAAATATATTCTCATCTGGTTTCCTGCTATTCAATTTCTTGTTCAGATGACTTATGTCAGAAACAGTTTCTGAAATTATATATCTGCAGGCATTGGTCATCTAGCACTTACTGGGGTTCAAAAAATGATATAGGAGAAAAATGTAATCTCTATATTATTTTGTTCTATTGCAATTGCTTTTTTGTGTGTGTGACAAAAGAAAACCATGAGCATTCGCTTCCAGATAAAACAATGCTTTTGTACCTCTTTTTCCAGATAAAATACTAGCAATCTGAATTCATATAATTTGCTCACAACAACATTGTCTTATAACAGTATAACTAGGTAAAGAATTGATAAAAATTAAAGGAAGGTAGGAAGCAAGCTGGATGTAGATTTTGAGAAATGTGAAGTCATACTTAACTTATGAAAGGAAGTGAAACCCCATTTCTAATATTAAACAATATTCTTAGCTCCTTTCTTTGCAATCCACAGACACCTATATTTCTGCTTTTGCAATCCAGGAAACTGAAAGAGCAGAATTTAGTCAAGCACATATTCCAGGATCCCACTTGCACCCCACTTCTGCACAAAGAAGCTGTAGTAACATCTTTTTTTTCCTGCTGTGACCCCATGAAATTGCTTTCCTCTAAACCCTATTCCTGATGGGTTAGGGTTAGTCTAAAACCAATAGAGGACAGCCCCAGGGTGAGTAAAATCGGTTATTCTTTGTCTCTCCTTATATCAGTGTTGAACTCAGTTGACCTCTAGGAAGTATAAATAGAAAGGGAATTTTTGGGTTTCAGGCTGATGTAGTCACATCATCTCTTCTCCTCAGTCCCTGGTAAGCCTTTTGTTCTACCACACTACTGTTTTGTCCTTAAAGAACTAAGCATCTATCAAATAAGAGCCTTGGTGGTGCAGGCTGTTAAATGCCTAGCACTTAAGTTCCAGCTGCCTGCAATTAGTGCAGGCTCGAATCCCACCAGGCTCAAGGTTGACTCAGCCTTCCATCCTCTCGGGGTAGGTAAATTGAGGACCCAAGATTGTTGGGGGCAATAAGCTGACTTTGTAACAATGCCACTTAGTAATAAGCAGGCATATACAATGGAATGAAGGCTATTGCTGAGCGCATTGGGTTGTATCCCAAAATTGTAAGCCTGAGTCTCTGGAGAAGGGCGGCATATATATATGAATTAAAAAAAAAAGAACTAAGCATCCATCAACTGGGATGCCACCAGATGTAATATTCAGCATGCTGGCTTGGAGAAGGTGTTATGTTCATTTGTAAATGAAAGTTATGGGTTATTGCAGGGCTTCTCCCATTTTTGTGGTCATTGGATATGCGCATACTACACCCATTTTATTTGAGATTATCTCTGTTTATTTACTTTTGGTAGGGCATGCATCACATTCATGCAGCTGGAAGGTGGGGGAAACTCCTTGACTCAACTGTCCCTGGAAATATGTAATAGAATATTTGTGTTAAATATTTCCAAGGACAAAAGGTGGGGACAACTCCCAGATCAATGTTTTGCTATTGCTAGTCTTGCTGTAAAAGAGTAACAGTGAAATTATGGGGCTCAAGAAAAGCTTTAATTTCCCCTTGTAGTTTTTTTTATTTTGTTTTGTTTGTGCTTAATTAAATTTAGGAGGGATGTTATTTACTTTTTATGAAAAAAGAAAGAAAGAACAAGACAAAACAGACAGAAAAAATGAAATCACAAATAAATATATAACATACCAAAACAAATAAGTGTTGATCCTAATTTTTAAATAAATCATTTAAACCTTGAACCCACAGCATGATATTCATCATTCTTTCCCCTGCATCAGTAAAGTGCCAGATTGCAAATGGAAAGTGAATCTATAATCCACATCTATTAATCTGAATTAAGCCTATCTTCCCAATATCAAATAATTAGCTTTTTTTTTTTTACTGAATACCATGCACTAGATATTCAACATTTTTCATATCATGGTAAATTCCAAGTTTCATTTTTATTGATTTGCCATAACAACCATTTTTATTGCTTACATCTTAAAGCAATATTTATTGTCATACCACATTAAGAGTTTTGGGAAGAAGCATTCCATCCTCCATGTTATATTTTGTGTAGTAAGGTAGGTAAGGAATCCCTTTTAAAAAAAACATTAATAACTGTATCATTCATGATACTATTATTATTAAATCATTAATTATACTACATTTTAAAAAAATGCTGACTGATTCACTAGTATAAGTTATTCTCCTTGTTTCTGAATCCTTGAACATAGCTTATATCCATCTTGATAATTACTCTTATCTGTTTATAACATTTTGATATAAGTTTACGTGTAACCAAGGCATAGCCCGGTACTAGTGATTTTACAAAGGCTGCCTGAAGGATATATGAAAATAGAGGCAGTGGTTATAGCAAACACTTAAACCAAGGGTCCCCAACCCCAGGTTCATCGACTGGCATCGGGCTGCGCCATGCCAGAAACCAAGCCACGCAAACAAGCAACGCTCCATCCATGGGATTCAGGCAGCACATGAAACCACACCCCCTCCTGTCTGTGGAAAAACCTCTCTCCACAGAACCAAATCCTGATGCCTCAAAGGTTAGGGAGTGGGTGCTGAGTTAAATTATTACATACAAAGGATATTAAACACCAGACACTAATTAAATATTACATGTAGTTTCTGACTGTGAAATCCAAACCTGGTAAATTTAACAACAATCTGCCAGGGAAACATATTAGTAGGTTTGCCTAAATCTCACTACCATTCTCATAGAGAAGTCTGAGTATAATTTGATCTTTCTTAGATCTTACTTAATCATAAATGGTCTGATGATTAAGCCAATATGACAGGTATGCATCCCAAATGGCTTTTATTTAATAACAGCATAGCAGAGTTGGATATCTTCTTATCCAACCCCTGCTCAAGCAGGAGACCATTCAAGACAAATGGCTGTCCAATCTCTTCTTAAAAAGCTCCAGTGATGGAGCACCAACAACTTCTGAAGGCAAGTTATTCCACTGATTAATTGTTCTCACTGTCAGGAAATTTCACCTCAGCTCTAGGCTGAGGATCTGTCTTTGATAAATTTCCATCCTTTAGTTGTTGTCCAGCATTCAGGTGCTTTGGAGAATAGGTTGTCCCCCTTTTCTTTGTGGCAGCTCCTCAAACATTAGAAGATTGCTGTCATGTCACCCTTAGTCTTTCTCTTTGTTCGATTGGATATTCCTGATTCCTACAATTGTTCATCATATGTTGTAGATAAGGGGTCACCAACCTTTTGGACCTCAGCGAACACCAAACTCATAATTTTAAATCCCAAGGAACACTAACTGGTTCTGTGGGCATGGCCTAATTTGTGGGTGTGGCCTGGTGGTCATGTGACTGGCTGGGCATGGCTTGTATGTAAATATTATAAATATTTATATAAATATTGAATTTTTATTAAAAAAAGAGCAACTTTACCCAAAATCAGGCAAAGCAGGCAGGCAGATTGAGTTGCTCACAAAATCACATGTTCAGAGATCTATCTATCTGCCATCGGCTAGCTCAGTCTGTCACATACAATTTGCTTGCAAGCAAACTCAAAAATTTGCTAGCAAGCAAACTCACAACACACCATGTATGTAAATATTGAGTTTTTTTATAAAAAGGAGCAACTTTTACCCAAAATCAGGCAAAGCAGGCAGGCATATTGAGTTGCTCACAGAATCAATCAGTGATCTATCTGCCATCGCTACCTGAGTCTATCACATAAAATTTGCTTGCCGTGAGTCTGCACTGAATAATAGAACCTTCAGTCCTAAGGGAGGTTCAGCTAGAAAGCAAAAAATCCAACCATTTCCTGCTTCCTAGCTGATCTAAATCTCCCAGCACAGCAGAACAGCTGATGGTTGGGAAAAGGAAAAATAGCAACTTAGCAGGCAAGCTTGACAGGTAAAGAGTGAGTGGGTGGGGTGGGTTCCCATGGGCCATGTGGGCGGCGCATACTTGTGTTTCTGCGCAGCCTCGATTAATTGCTTTGGGGGCTGCTCAGGGGGTGAGATTTCTCTGCGGACCATCAAAATTTTCTCGCGGACCACCAGTGGTCCGTCACCCACCAGTTGACGACCACTGTTTTAGATGGTCAACTAGTAAGTGGAGTGGGCCTTTTATTTAGAAAGTAGGTTTGTTTTATTTAAGCCAAACAAGAGGGGAAAAGATAATCTTATTGTTGCCCTTATCATGGATTTGAAGTATTTATACAAAAAGAAGGAAGCTGTTTCTGAAAGAAAAGGAAAAAGGACATTGTAAGACTGCTCTAAAATCTCTTTTGGGTTAAGTCCACTGGATTCCAAGGAAACCTATTTCCAAACAAATGTGCTAAAGATAACAACCTCTCTGTTTGCAAGGATTTGCTAGCATGGCCCTTCTTTTTTAGCAAATTACAGTCTGTGTCTAGGCTTAACATTAAATCCAAATCTCTTCCATTTTCTCTGCAGAAGGAAGAAATTGGCAGCAGAGGCCAGGAACACTGACAAAAAACAAAGTGAAGCAGGAGTCTCTCAACTTGCAAAGCTTCAGTCCCCAAAAATCATCTTCAAAGAAGAATAACATGTAAAAACATTACACTCGTTGTCACTATTAGTAATGTTATTGGAAGTATTATTTTTTTACTATTCTGTATCAGGTTTTTTTCCTGTTCACTCGCTCTAACATCAACCTTCCTGGTTCTATCATTATTTGGAAGAGTATAAACAAAACATAAAATAATTTCTATAGCACAGCTTTTGGGGATGAACAATCCTTAATTTTTATAATTTACTTGCTTAAAAACACAAAGTATTTTTCTTCACAGGGTTTTTAAATTCAAGATGGGGTAGGCAAAACGTTGTGGAAAAGCACATCTTTGCTGTCTAATCATCAGGGTTGTGCCAAATATTCCTAATATCTATATTAGCTTTGAATTTAGTTTATCTGATACTAAAATGTTATATTATTTGAAAGAAGATTAGCACTTTTATTCTTAAACTGAGAAAGTCCAATGTCATTTAATATGATTAGCTCTGGGGATAATGCATGATTCCACTGATGATCTCATAATATTATACCTTATGTGATGGAGCTGTCTGTTATGTATGTAGGTTTGAATGTTATTGGTTTATTTTGAATTGTTCTTATAAAATGTCAAATGGGATTGGTTTAAATAGTGTGGGAAAAACCCTGCACTCTGATTGGCTGGCAACTACGGCTGCTGGCTATAAGTAGCAGCCCAGCCAAGTTGGGTCCATTCGAGCTGTAGTCACTTAATAAACTCTTCACTGAAGCTCTTCGTGTCTGACTCTTCATGCAAACTTAACACTGTCAGTGTCAATAAATTTAATATTATGAACTCCAATGGCCAAGGAAAATGCTGGGGAAAGGAAATGGCAGGGACGGGAAGGGGAGTCTCTTTAAAATAAAGGGGAAATTATCATATTCACAATCATTAATAAATTGACATAAATAAGATGCATGTTTTTTAAAAACTCACAAACTATGAAGGAACTAGCTTTGGCTCAGGTTTATTTTCTCTAAGATTCAGCTAAATTTCTACTGCCGTTTAGATGAAGCAGAAGAGTGAAAGTAATGCAAACAAACCTGTGTATTTTAGAGATGTATCAATTTTGATAGTATCTCATATGAACAATTGCCAGTTCATTTGCCTATTAGGTCATTTCACAATTTTTTGTGTGATGTGTGATTTTCACGTAAGCACAGTAAATCAGCCATCACCCCAAGTTTTGTCATATTTATGCCATGTTAATAATCCTCATATCCAGAGCTGGTTACAGTTAGCCAATTGGATATAAGCTTAATGAGTCTGTCATTGAGACAACGAGAACTTAAAGCTTCTAAGGTTATATGAAAACATCTCATAAAATTGATAGAGCCCAAAGATAGAGTCATTTATAACACAATGGCTTAACAGTTTTAAACAAGAACAAAGAATGTATCTCTTACCAGGCCAGCCATTTCTGGTTCCTGGAGACTTCTTTGGATGTTTTCCAAAGCAATAATTTTGTGGGATGGAGGAAGGGGAGGGGAGATTCACAAGTGGAATGGCTCTACATTAACTGTTCCTGTTTGCCAACAGGGAGTCCAAGATACATCGCATAGTACAACTCAAAGAACTAGTGCAACATCAGAAGTTATAGAGAGACCTGGCCCATACAGTGCAATATCAGAAGATATAGAGAGACCTGGCCCATACAGTGCAATATCAGAAGATATAGAGAGACCTGGCCCATACAGTGCAATATCAGAAGATATAGAGAGACCTGGACCATACAGTGCAATATCAGAAGATACAGAGAGACCTGGCCCATACAATTGTCAAGAGTTGCACACAATTGAATGGATAACATCATCATCACTAAAACAAAAAATCAAAACTAGAAGTAGTGTGCAAATTTTGAGAAAGTTACTCCTACCAAGAACTCTGATAAACTTAGGAAGCAGCCTATCACTGTGTAGTATAGACGAAATGGCAAGCATGGATTCCATACGAACTTCAAAGTGCTTCCTTTTCCTTCCGTGATAATTGTCTTAATGCCTGTTTTAATCAGTATTAACTACTAGCAATAACATGCTTTTAATTATGTTTTAAACGACTCCTTTATTGGGCTGTTTTGGGAAGCAAATTAGTCAAAAGGAGCTGTTAATCAAAAACGTGTTACTGGCACAAAATAAATGTTCATTTAAGGAGCCATTTGAAATAAACCTGGCTCATTGACTCTGACAACCTACAAGGACACTGGGGTCTCCTGAGGATAGCTACTCCAGTACTCTCCAAGATACGCCTTGCTGCTCAGGAGTTATAAGTAGAAGCATTAAGCAGTTTAGGTCATTCATCAGCTAACTTTTACTACTGTACTCAAGAAAATGAGCCTCCCAGGAATGTCACAGCAGATCTATTCCTTCATTAGCTAAGTAATATTAAGAGAGACGTTCCTGTCATTATGAATGGAGAAATCTATTGCAGCGCATTTCATTCGTGCCTCCTTTGTCTTCAGGCTGCCTTTGGAAATCCGAAGGTATTTAGCCTGAAAACACCAGCTTCATTTTCTACAAATGTTATTCAGGTAGGTTTTTTTCCCCTTTTGTTGGCTGATAGCCCTGCCAGAAAATACAAGAGAACCAGATAAGCTGTTAAAAAAACAAACAAACCTAGAATACAATATGATCAGAACCGGCCTGGAAAAAGAAGGACCTAGGAAGGGAATTATCAAATTTCATCATTTCGCCCTTTTTAAATAACTCTAGGCCACAAAAGTAACAGATCCCTGTTTTGACCATTGGCACAGTGCAGTGCTTATAGCATAAATGCAGGCCATAGCATAGCAGATCATGCTGATATCCGTGAGTCATACATCTGATACATTGATATATACTGGTATCAGTCAAGGGCATCGCGCTGAAGGAAGCACATCACAGATTTCATAGAAACCTATTCCAACTAGCTGGATTTTTCAGAATCAGTCTGAACTCCATACAGGTTTAGTGTCAGAAGAAGAAGGTTTTGCATTATGCTATTGTTTTATTCAGGTACTTTGTTTCATAGATTATTTACGCAATATCAATTATGCGTATGGCACATAAGACTAGGGATTCCTCTACACCATTTCCCAATTTGTAAGAATTCGTTCTTCCATTTTCCCAGTATGGAGTGGCCTGGTATTTCATGGTGAAATATACCCACAACATTAAAAAAAAAAAGTGGTTCAATCAGTACTTAATCCAACATTTATTTGGAGGGAGTGGATGTCAAAGTGTTTTGGCTAGAGAATATTGAAACAGAGAGGTTTCAATATCTCTTCTGTCCTGTTCAGACATTGCTTGGTAAGATTGAAATTTAAATGGAACAATTAACATTATCTGCTTGTTTGTGGTGATAAAATGCTTGATTTCCCGATAGCTCTCAGAGCATATCTTAGGTCTACAGAGAGACAATATCATGACTATGACTGAAAATTGGGGAAGAGTTCCTAAATCATTTCATACCTCTTCTTCATTCTTTTCAAACCACATTTATCTTCTCATATTAAAAGGAAGAGCTTATGTGGCTTGTGGAAGTTGAAGTGAATTGCCATTGGGTAAAAGTATCCAAGGATTTAGAAGAAGTATCATTAATATGAGCAGTTCCACCATCTCTCTTCTCCATCAGATCCAGGTGTGCCTTTAGCAGAGCTGATAAAGATGCCCAGCCCAAACGATAAGATGATGATAACATGAGATGATGATAAGATAAGATAAAATAACTTTGATTGGCATTTATTTTTACTGTGAGCCCACATTAAAAATGAAATTCTGTTGCCTGCTCTCAAGAGAAAGTATATACCGTGTTTCCCCTAACATAAGACACTGTCTTATATTTTTTTGCTCCCAAAAACACACTAGGTCTTATTTTTGGGGTAGGTCTTATTTTCGGGGTAGGTCTTATTTTTGGGGTAGGTCTTATTTTGGGGTAGGTCTTATTTTCGGGGAAACACGGTATCTACCCAAACACATACATAACACACATATATACATGCTATATACATACATAAATATATACCAATGAGACAACTGTTGGTTGATCTAGGAACTGATCTGTTGAGATGTTGAGATTTGCAACTCAAAGGTGATATGATATTGGCCATGAAACAAAGTTACCTGTTTCTAGTAGATCAGCAATTCTCTCTCCTGGAAAAAGAGATTTTTAGTATACCACACATTTACATCTTTATCGCATCCAGCCTAAACCACTGCAATTCATTTTATCTGGGTCTGCCTTTATAGACACCTTAGAAACTTGGATTTGCAAGACATGCAAGGTAAAGTCTCTCTGAAATTGAATTCTTGTCACCACAGATCCTAGGCAATAGTTTGCCACCTTTTTCCAGGATCTTTTTAAATGTCTCAATCTAGTGTCACTTAAATACTAACCCAGATTGATTCTATTTATCCATCTTCACAATCAGCTAAGAGAGACTAAGTGCTTTACCTGCTGTGTTTAAAAAGAAAACCTATTATCTAATATTGGCAGTAGACAACAAGTCTCACTGGTGCTAGGTAGTTAAATAACTTCAGTGTCTACCAGTTTGCATCTGAAAAAATTAATCTTAAAAGTGTTTGGATCCGATACTGAAGAATTCTCTTACAAATTTGTCTGGCAATCCTATCCAAAATGCCATATCACTCTGAAGCTGATCATCTGGCTAACTAAGGTTGATGTTATTTTATTGATGGTTTCTCCAAGGAAATACCCTGTCTTCTTTGATGGCTCTCGGAATTCACCTGAAGACATTGAAATCTTCATATAATTTAATTTCTTGATTCAGCTTTGTGTTCTGATCAGAAGCTGCTCTTCTAAACAGCATTCTTTACTTTTGCCTTAATTTAATTTAACTACATTGGTTGTACTATTCATTTCTAATTCATGTTGTGAACTGTCTTGGAAACCACAGCTGAAAGGTGGGGTATAAATATTTTAATCATCAATGCATAAGCATAAATGTGTAATTGCACAGATAAAGTAAACTGGTGGTGCCCAGCAATTCAAGAGAAGCATCTCCTAAGTCAACCACAATGCAATAACATTTTTTACATTGTTGCCAACCCTATAAGATTTCCTTCCTGGGTTTTATGCAAACTGATCCGTGGTCTTCACATAGCAGGAAATAAAATTAAGCTTAATGCAAACTTAAAATCTGTGGACAACTAAATGAATCTCAGGAAAAAACAACAATGTTGCCTGCCCTTTCAGATTTATTATTGATGTTTGCCGTTTATGCTTAAAGCTTCACCTCACATCTTAATTACCTTGCTGACTTTCAGCAAGATGCAAACTTTCTGTCCAAATCTACATTAAAATCGTTATCGCAGTAGGAACACTCTAACGTTTATTGTGGTATTTTAGCATCACCCAGAATAATGTTTCAGCAACAATTCAAATGATGTGACTCGTTAATAAGATAACAAACTTTTCAATATTTACTTTACTAAACATAGGGCAATTTAACTAAGATCCAGGAACTCTGGATTCTTATAGTAATAAGTGGTTACTGGAGTGATGGTGGCAGGGGGAGTTAATTAAGCATCAATTCACAACAAGTACTTAGCAACTGAGCCTGAGGGTAGGAATGAATTGGGAAAGCTATTTCTGATGGGATAAAGAAGGAACACATGCCTTTGCATGCCTTTTCATAAGCAACTAAGTTTCGTTTTAGATTCTGAGACTTCTGTGATAAACTCAATCTGATAGCCAGCATTGGAAATATTGACTAGTTTAGTCAGATGCCCTTTTAGTAACTAATTGCATTGGAGTTTTTCAATTGCAAGAGGCTTAATTAGATAGGTATTTGTAATCCCACCTTCCTTCTTTTTATAACTAAGTGAAGGCGGCGAATACAACTGGTACACTTTCTTCCTCCACTTTTCCTCACAACAACAACCCTGTGAGGTGGGTTGGGCTGAGAGAGAATATAAGAGATCCTTGGTGCTGTCTGAGGTTGTTTGTTTTCTTGCAGATGTTTCATTATCGAAACTAGTTTACATCATGTAACACTAGTTTGGGAATAAAATGTCTGCAAGAAAACAAGCATGGACTCCTCATTTCAACTACAAATATTCAGCAAGAGAGTGGGGGAGGGAGAGGGATGGAGGGAGAGAGAGAAAGGGAGACAGAGAGTGTGTATGTGTAACTGGCCCAAAGTCACCCAGCTAGCTTTGAGGGCTAAGGTGGGACTTGAACTCCAAAGAGTTTAGAATTGGTTTGAAAATACATTTTCATTCAGCATAAAGAGATTGTAAATTGGAGAAGAGATCAAGATCTACTGTATTTAAACTGGCTATTCAGCTGATTGTTTTCAAAGCTGGTAATTTCAGTTATTTCAGAATACTGATTGATCAGTGGTCACATATATTTCTTTTCCTTATGGGGGTAGGCCTAATTTTTCCTCACAACAAATATTTTTGTAATTAGGCTGAGTGGAAAAAGATAATAACTGCCCCACATTCACCCAGTGAGTTGGATTTCCTTGCTACCAATCCAACACCTTAACCATTAGACCACTCTGGCTTTTATGAAACCAATAACTTGTGTTTTCTTTTTCTTTAACTTAGTTGGCTCCTACTTGGTATTTAATTTGGAATCATAAGTTGTTGTTTTTAAATCTCTTTTTAAATGAAGAGTTCATATATATATACATACACACACACACACACACACACACACACATCATATGTTTGTGGTACACATAAGAAAATAGTTCACAATTCATCTAGCTTAATATATAGTGATTTAAATGTAGATTTAGAAACCCACAGTATTTTGCAAAACCTGTTCCAGAAAAAGCATTACAGAGATATTCATTTACTCAGAACTCAAATCTTATGAGAAGTCTGAGGAGATTAAAGGGAAATAAGAAGACATAATTATTGGTTAGTTGGGAATAGTTGTTACTCCTCCTCAACATATGGAGAAGTATGTCAATCAGATGGTGCATGCTGGAAGGTATAATACCTAAGGGGTTTGCACAGCGGATGCTTCCTTATTTATTCCTTTTGCTTTCAAATTTCCTTCTTCATGTTATTTTTCCGATGGAGCAGAACTATAGGTAGTCCGTATGGCTTCCACATAATATTTCCTTCCCACGGTGGGAACTAATGATATACATCTGTCTGAGCATGAATCTACATATACAGAGTAGCAGATTGGTTTCATTCTTACAGGAGTCTTATTGGGGAACCAGACCTGTGGTGGAAAAAAAATGACTCAGAAGAACATCCATCAAATAGTACTTCTCATCGCAATATGCTACCCTGTGAGATTCATAAGCTCAAATGGAGAACGGACATCCAAGATTATCCCTCTGCAGGTCTGCATACTCTCCACCTCTGTTTCTGGAGTCTTTTAATGGGGTTGACTATAGTTAAGGAGATTTACGTCATTCCCTTCTGTTACAGTCAGAGTATGCACCATTGAAACTCACTGCAAATCCAATCATAAAACAGAAGCAAGGTGTTTACAACACAAACAGCAACAGAGGTGGTATTCAGCAGGCTCTGACCAGTGCTGGAGAACCAGTAGCATAAATTTTGAGTAGTTTGGAAAACCGGCAAATACCACCTCTGACTGGCCCCGCCCCCATCTATTCTCTGCCTCCCGAGTCCCAGCTGATCAGCTGAGTCTTCTTTTGTTGCCCAGCACAGGAGAACGGAGCTGGAAAGCAGGTTAGTGGGGTGGGGAGGGAATGGGGATTTTGCAGTAATCTTCCCCTGCCATGCCCACCAAGCCACACCACACCCACCAAGCCACTCCCACAGAACCGATAGTAAAATTTTTGAATCTCACCACTGAACACCAAGATAGTGCAGGGACCCCACAAGATTGTGAGCTTTCTCCACTTCTCCCTATACACCGATGATTGCATCTCAAATGATCCATCTGTTAAAATACTGAAGTTTGCAGATGATACAACAGTGATTGGTTTCATTCGAGACAACGACGAATCCACATACAGACGGGAGGTTGCCTCATGGTGTAACTGGAACAATCCGGAACTGAACACACTCAAAACCATAGAAATGGTGGTAAATTTTAGGAGAAACCCTCCCATACTACTACCTCTTACAATACTAGACAACACAGTATCAACAATAGATACCTTCAAATTTCTAGGTTCTATCATATCACAAGACCTAAAATGGACACCTAACATCAAAAACATCATCAAAAAAGCACAACAAAGAATGTTCTTTCTGTGCCAACTCAGAAAGCTCAAACTGCCCAAGGAACTGCTGATACAGTTCTACAGAGGAATTATTGAGTCTGTCATCTGCACCTCTATAACTGTCTGGTTTGGTTCTGCAACCCAATAAGACAGAAACAGACTTCAGAGAGTAATTAGGACTGCAGAAAAAACAATTAATACCAACCTGCCATCCATTAAAGACCTGTATACTGCACAAGTCAAAAAGAGGGCTGTGAAAATATTTACAGACCCCTCACATCGCAGACATAAACTGTTTCAACTCCTACCCTCAAAATGATGCTATAGAGCACTGCACATCAGAACAACTAGACACAAGGACAGTTTTTCCCCAAATGCCATCACTCTGCTAAACAAATAATTCCCTCAACACTGTTCAACTATTTACAAAGTCTGCACTAATATTACTATTAATCTTCTCATCACTCCTTATTACCCATCCCCTCCCACCTGTGACTGTATGACTGTAACTTTGTTGCCTGTATCCTTACAATTTATATTGACTATTTCCTAGTATAATTTGATTGCCTATTGTACCCTATGACTATTATTAAGTGCTGCACCTTGTGATCCTTGACTCTTGACGAATGTATCTTTTCTTTTATGTATACAGAGAGCATTTGCACCAAGACAAATTCCTTGTGTGTCCAATCACACTTGGCCAATAAAGAATTCTATTCTATTCTATGAAACCATAGGAAAATGAGAACTGACCTTATCCCGGGTTAAACAGAAGGTCCCTCCTTCTCAATCTTGTTGTTACTGAGTGACAGAAGTCCTCTAGGACATTTTGCATTTAAGCCAATGGAATCTGTTATTCAGGTGAGTGCAAACTCTTTTGAGCTCCCTTCTCTTCCATTCTCCTTGCTCCACATAAAATCTGGAATCTCTCTTTTTGCAAGATATAAATGACAACTCCATAAGGGATAATGTATTCATTAAGATATGTATCTCCTCAAACTCCTTCTTCTTTCTTTTGCCTTTTCCAACAAGTACAGATTTCCCCTTTTTATATTCAAATTCTAGTATGTCCATATTTGGTTTTGGGGGAGTGTTGCTGCCTTAATCTTAATAGTGTATCACTTTGCTTAGCTCTTGCTTTGTTTTCCAAATGCTAAGAAGGTCTCAAAAGAAGATGACTACTTATAAGTTTTCTCTATGTGGCTAAAAGGATCAGGGTGGTAGAACTACTATTGCACAAAGCTGAAAAAGGTAGCCTGAAACTCTTAGTAACCAAAAATAATGTTTTTTGTTTTGTTTTAAAAAAAACAAGATTTACTGAAAGGGATCATGTGACAGAAACACCAACAACTGGTTGATGTTCACTTTAGAATCCAATTTTGCAACAGAATTACAGAGTTGGAAGGGACCTTGGAGGTCTTCTAGTCCAATCTCCAGCTCAAGCAGCAAACCCTCTACCATTCGGGACAAATTTATTTATTTATTTGATTTGTCAATCACTTACAAGATAACAGGTGTAAGTATAAACATAGTTATGAATACATGAAATGGATACATATAAGAAAAATAAAAAGAAACAATAGGACAGGGACAGTAGGCACTTTGGTGCACTTATGCATGCCCCCTACAGACCTCTTAGAAAAGGGGTGAGGCATACAAGTCTAAATAAATAAATAATAAATAATAGTAGACAGTCTAAGGTTAAAGTTTGGGGGGTTTGGGGAAGAAACCACAGAGTCAGGCAGAGTATTCCAGACATTGACCACTCTGCAACGAGTAGAGGAGTGAAGAACTCTTCTTGTGAAATATTTCTGGACTTTCTCAACTGTATTAATATCAGATACGTAATGCGGGTTCCAGACTGATGAGCTGTATTCAAGTATAGGTCTAGCAAATGTTTTGTATGCTCTAGTTAGTAGTGTGATATTACCAGAGAAAAAGCTACATAGGATTAGGTTAACAACTCTTAATGCCTTTTTGGCTATGTAGTTACAGTGGGCTCTAGTACTTAGATCATTAGAGATAAGCTCTTGTTAAAATATTTGGAGACCCACAACTTCTGAAGACAAGTTGTTCCTTTGATTACTTGTTCTAACTGTCAGGAAATTTCTCATTAGTTCTAGGTTGGCTCTCTCCTTGATTAGTTTCCATCCATTGCTTCTTGTTCTGCCTTCAGGTGCTTCAGAGAATAGGTTAACCTATTCTTTGTCACAACCCCTTGGATGTTGGGATACTGCTTTGATATTGCAACAGTGAACCTTAGAATATAACCCTCTTGAGGATCCAAGGGCTGCATGCCCAATTTCCAATCATCTCTGAATACTTATCAGGCAGGGAACAGACCATTTACTCATGCTTGCAGATCCTTACCACTTTTATTTTATGATCCTGGTAATCATCAAACTGATTTAATAAGTGTGTATCTTGTCAGGTCAGGCAAACCACTTCCACATGAAAGAGCTGGTCCTGTTCTCCCATAAGTTATCTGTAGATTATTGTTGAAAACGTTTAAAATAGCATTGGTCATATTTCAATGGGTAAGTGCAACCAAACTATTGTGATACAATATGATATATTCTAAACATGCTAGGATTTAAAACAGGGAGAGAAAAAGCTTTGGGGATGGAAATTATGTTCAGATTTCTAGGAGGGGAAACAAGTGATGAAGCAGAGTTTGGAGAGTCCTGTTGAGAAAAGTTTTCTTTGGATTCAACTTCTGAAACAGCTGCATGAGTCTTGTAAATGGCATGCCTGCATTTTTGGTTAAAAAAGAAGTGCTTCATATATGTTTCTTGTGTCTTGTTGCAAAATATCTCTTTTGAAGGTTTTTCCACAGTCTAAAAGACAATAGAAAATAGAGGATGGTTCCTAACAAAGTAAGATGGATCAGACATAGTTTTGCATACAATGACACCCCCAGTTGCAATGAAATTTCTCCCTTCCCCGTGATAAAACGTAAATATGTGATGTGACAGCACAGTAGTTTGTGAGATCAAAAGATACTTAAGAATTTGAGATATGATAACATCTCATATTACATCTCTAATTATGTATTACTAGAGGAAAAATAGAAAAAGTGGAATTGATGGGAAGTATAGTTTAAAGAATTTAGAAGAAAAGAAGCAACAAAATAAATAGTAAGGATAACAATGAATTAAAGCTGAATTGATCAATTAACAGAGGATATATCTATCATGCAGCGGTGGTATTCAGCAGGTTCTGACCAGTTCTGGAGAACCAGTAGCGGAAATTTTGAGTAGTTTGGAGAACTGGCAAATACCACCTCTGGCTGGAGATTTTACAGTATCCTTCCCCTGCCACGCCCACCAAGCCACACCCACAGAACCGGTAGTAAAAAAAATTAGAATCCCACCACTGCTATCATGGCTTCAAGACAGAGTTTGTTTAATGATGTCCAAACTACTTCACCATTAAAATGAAATATAAGCAGCAGAGTAGAAAAGAGTTTCAGAAAGCTGCAAATCAAAGGAGATACAATCACACTAGCCTGTTGTGCTTACTGGAGGTTTGATATAAAATGAAAAGGTAATATGAGCCTTAAACTGAATTATCTGTGGGCTGTTTAGAATAGACCTCCAAAATGCAAGTTGAGGTTTGATTATAGCAATATTATTATTATTATTATTATTATTATTATTATTATTATTATTTTACTAGACTTGTATGCCGCCCTCTCTCCCTAAGGACTCAGGGCGGCTAACAATATAAAATCCATACAAATTTACAATAAAAAAGAATTAAACTAATTACAAGCCTAAACAATTAAAAGTCAATTAAAATTTAAACCCCCTAAAAACAAACCCACCCTCCTTAGTCCAGACCGGCCTGTTCAAAGAGCCAGGTCTTAAGGTCATGGCGGAAGGAGCGGAGATCGGGGGCCAAACGAAGGCCCAAGGGAAGTTGGTTCCAAAGGGTGGGCGCACTCACAGAGAAGGCTCTACCCCTGGGCACCGCCAACCGACAGTGTCTGGTCAACGGTATCCCAAGGAGGCCCTGTCTTTGGGAGCATACGGGTGATCAGAACGTGATGCCGGCAAGAGATGCTCCCACAAGTACCCCGGACCTAAGCCATGTAGGACTTTATAAGTTGTCACCAACACCTTGAATCTCACCCAGAAGGCAACCGGCAACCAATGCAGGTTGCGCAGGAGGGGTGTAACATGGGAGTATCGGGACACCCCCATCACAAACGGCACGGCTGCATTTTGCACCAGCTGCAACCTCCGGGTGGTCTGCAAGGGAAGTCCCATGTAGAGGGCATTGCAGTAGTTGAGTTGGGAGGTGACGAGTGCATGAGTGACTGTCCATAGGGCATCTCGGCTCAGGTAAGGGCACAACTGATGAACCAGTCACACCTGGGCAAATGCCCCCTGGACACAGCTCCCACCTGCTCCTCCAAACTGAGCTGTGCATCCACGAGGACACCCAGGTTGTGTGCCCTCTCCACAGGGGGCAACACCTCTCCCCCCATGACCAAAGGTGGTATATCCTGAGTAATCCAAGATGCCAGTACGTACAGCCGCTCAGTCTTGGCCGGGTTGAGTTGGAGCCTGTTCCTCCCCATCCAGATCCACACCGCATCCAAACAATGGGACATCACAGAGAGGGCATCACTGATGTGGCCCGGGGTGGAGATGTAAAGCTGGGTATCATCCGCATATTGGTGATACCTCACCCTGAAAACCACGAATGATCTCACCCAGCAGCTTCATATAGATGTTGAACAGGAGAGGCGAGAGGACCGACCCCTGGGGCACCCCACAAATGAGGGGTCTCGGGCTCGACCTCTGCCCTCCTGCCAACACCGATTGCGAGCAGCCTGAGAGGTAGGAGGAGAACCACCATAAAACGGTGCCTCCCACTCCCAATCCCCCGAGCCGCCACAATAGGATACCATGGTCGATGGTATCAAAAGCCGCCAAGAGATCTAATAGGACTAGGACAGAGGGAAAACCCCTGTCCCGAGCCCTCCAGAGATCATCAATCAGCGCGACCAATGCTGTTTCTGTGCTGTGCCCAGGTCAGAAGCCCGATTGGTATGGATCCAGGTAATCAGCTTCCTCCAGGAACATCGGTAGCTGTTGAACTGCCATGCTCTCAACAACCTCCGCTAAAAAGTGAAGGTTGGAGACTGGACAATAGTTATTCAAAATGACTGGGTCCAAGGCAGGCTTCTTGAGGAGGGGTCTCACCACTGCCTCTTTCAAGGTGGCGGGAAAGGAACCCTCCCCTAAAGAAGCGTTGACAACTGCCTGGAACCAGCCACGTGTAACCTCCCTGGAGGCGTAAACCAACCAGGAAGGACACGGGTCCAATAAACACGTGGTGGAACTCAGCCTCCGCATGATATATATAAAGTTTTACAAAAATTTGCATGTCACAAATTGATTACTTCAAATAGTACTTCAGCTAGATGGAATAGTATATTATTTATATTTAATAATATACTATTCCATTCCAACCTTATCACGTGTTCAGAGATTTTGATGATTATCCTCATCTCAGCTTTAAAATTGTTGAAAAATTTGAGACAGAAGATTGAGGCAGTCAGTCTGCTCCATCAGAATTTAAATCCTGGTCATTCAGGATTCGAAATCACACACATTGCCTATGTGCTAAAAGGGAAGAAGATATGGTTTAGATGTTTATCCACAATCCATTAAGAGCACCAAGACTGCAAAATGAAGACACAAATGGAATATGAAGCAGTGAACAGGCCTGATAGTTGGTAGGACCTATGACTGTTTTTAAACTGAATACAGTTCTATTTTGACTGGTAATATTAATATAGAACAGTTGTTAACCTGCTTGTATTCTATTCTTACTGATAAAGTGTTAAGAGCTAGCTTATATAAAATTCTTTGTCAATTAATTAATTAATTAATTAATCAATTAATTAATTTTGGAGTCATGTTTATTTCTGTGGGAGCCAACTTACCTCACTTACTAAAAAGCTTAATTAATTCATTGTCACTGTTGGTTTTGTAAATGAGCTCCCCTGCATATGGAAACAGGAGTGCATATTTATGCAATATACATGCACACGAAGTTATTCCACAGCCTGAAATTTATTGGGATTCAAATGTAAATAAATGCAAAGTGTTCAGAATCCTTCCTGATACATAAAGAGAAGTTAGGTGAAATTTATGGGATTCATTTTTTAGCTCGGTATGTGAGGGGCCCTAAAGAAGCCATTATTGCTTTGAGAAATTGCTTGCTTAATTTTCCATATATTGTGAGAAGGATGTACCTCAAACTACAATATTAATTTTTAAAACATATAGATGAGAATGTAGATAGATTTAATGCCATAATAGTTCTTCATATCATTTATAATAATTTCAAGAGGGTAAAAAAAAGGCATTCAAAACCCAAACTGGATGCATATCCTTACAAAATAGACATTGTTATTGCTGAAGACAAGACAAGCATTGTGGTCAGCCAAGGCTCTTGCTTATATGAAGCTAGGATCTTGCATCTGAAATCCTGTTTGGTAAATGTAAAAATTGCCCTGCATGTCATCTGAAGACCACAGATACCATTTGCTTCTAATATCAGAGATATATCATGGACCCACAGGTAGGTAGGTAGGTGTGTGTGTGTGTGTGTGTGTGTGTGTGTGTGTGTGTGTGTAAAATTGTTTTTATGTCTTATAATGTATGCCATCCAGGGTTAACTGTAGAGATGGGCTGCTATAGAAACCGAACAAAGACACCAATGTAGAAGTACAGTAAATCACACTGTAGAAGGTTGTTATACATTAATTTTGTAAACAGTTATCATTGGAAAAGACCATGATGCTTGGACAAATTGAAATTGGGCTAGTGGAAGGCATAATGGCCAAGTATTACCTAAGCAGGAGCCTACAAGAATTCAAAAAAGAAGTCAATCCTGGCACAATCCAGAGGATCATGAAGAGATGAAAGGGATTAGAGATTGAATGACAATGAAGTTGAAGAGCAGTTGGTGATGTTGTTTTGGCCATATGTCTGGTGGAACGTGTCCCAAATACACTGGAGTTCTGGAACATTTAGGTCTGTGCATTTATTCCATTCTATGTTGGCAATCCAATACATCCTAAAGAAAAGAGACTGATCCTATACATATTTCAGCCCAACATTCCTCAGCAATCAAGTATTGAAGGGGTCATGTCCCCAGGCCATTACTTCCATTGTATGACTAACCCAGTGCTGCAACAGCCTGAAATTGGCCTTCAATGTTCTGATGTGAACCGCCACAAGCTAACATTTTAGTGTTCATGGAGGAGGAGATACAAGGATGGGCTATTGGGGGGTTCGCAGGGGTTGGGAGAGCTCATAGTTCAGATTCTGTGCAGTTCGGAGAACCCCCAAATCCCACTCCTGGCTGGCCCTGCCCACCCCTCCCAGGAGCCCCCACGCGGCCCTTTTTGGATGCAGGTAAGTGCAGGGTGCACGCAGAGGCTCGGGGAGGATGAAAAATGGGCCTCCCGGAAGTTTGAGAAGGCTGGAAATGGGCCTGTTTCTGGCTTCCAGAGACCCTCTGGAGCCCGGGGATGCCATTTTCATCCTCCCAGAGGCTCAAGGAAATCTTCCAAAGCCCAGGGAGGGCAAAAAGCCCCACTCCTCACTGTGATGCAGGAGGCCAACTAGGCCATGCCCACTATGGCCACAACCTACCCAACCACTGGGAAGAGAACCCTTTGCTCAAAATTTTGAAGCCCACCCTTGAGGAGATGATGTGGTCAAGTTCAGGGATCTGCTCAGCTCCCATTTGTGGTGGGACTGCCTTTTCCCATTCAGTTGACGAGCATAGGATCTTCTGGCCCTTTTCACTCTGGCTGCAAAGAAGTTGGGCCACCCTTGTCAATCTATTTCTTCTTCAAAATTCTAAGCCAATTTCTAAGCAAAATAAGCCAATTTTCTGTGTGGTATTTCTCGGGAGACAGGCACGCTGCCGTGGCTTGAAACTGCAATGGGAATAGCAGTCTCTTCCAGGAGATTGAGCAACTGCTGTTCCTATGAATGGAATTAAGAGGGGGGGAAGGTAAATTCCAGCCACTGAAGAAGGGATGCAGCCATTTCTACAGCTAAGATGGAAAAGAAGTTCCAGCTCATGGCTTTTTCCAGACTAGTCTTGAGAAAGAATTCATGCAGAAAGGCAAATCATTTCTGTCACAGCTGACAAAAGTGACTCAGATAATTCCTGGCTTCCCTCCCTTTTTAAATCAAACTTTTTGGATGAGTTAACTTCCAACAAGAAGAACTATCTTTAATTCATTCATTATTATTTTTATTATTATTAATTGGATTTCTGGGCCGCCCCATCTCCCTAAGGACTCAGGGCGGCGTACAATAAAAAATGATACAAATATACAATTAAAAAGAAATTAAATCTAATAGAAACCCAAAATGTATCATGTTATCAATTAAATTCAGATGCTTAAAAGATCAGGGTTAGGGTTACTTGCTGTTCTGGGCTAGATCTCATCTTAGTCCAGATTCTGTCCAGCCAAAAGTGCGCCTAGCTTGGTCATGATCTACTCCAAATATCTTTTTGCCATTGTAAGAATGCAGGAAGTGATACCTGCCCCTAATTACATAAGGCAATAATCATTGGGTTGGTTGTTGAGGGGCAGTAAAACAGTTGTGGGATTCAATTTTTTTACTACCACTTCTGTGGGCGTGGCTTGGTGGGTGTGGCAGGGGAGGGATACTGTAAAATCTCCAGTCAGAGGTGATATTTGCCGGTTCTCCTAACTACTGAAAAATTTCCACTACCGGTTCTCCAGAACTGGTCAGAACCTGCTGAAAATAAAGGTAGAGTGTGGGCAGCACTTTTTATAAGCCCAGAGAAATCTAATTGAACCAGGTTGGTTACTTGGTTAAGGCACCAGGCTAGAAACCAGGAGACTGGAAGTTCCAGTTGTGCCTAGGCATGAAAACCAACTAGGTGACCTTGGATCTCTCTCTCTCTCTCCCTCTCTCTTCCCTCCCCCCCTCTCCTCATAGAGTTGTGGGGGAAAAAGAAGTATTAAATATGTTTACCACTTTGAATTGTTGATAAAAAATAATAAAGGCAGGATTTACATAAAAGTAAATAAATGTGTTAATAGATCCATATACCAAAACTATGCTGTTGCAGCTAAATCATTCCAGTTTCCCTATTTTAACAAGAGTAGCAATTTTTTTTAAAAGGGCTGCAGAGAACAGAGTAGCTTAAGTGAATATACCTGATAGCATTTCAATCTGTGCTGTGTGGTAACAATACCATACACGTATTTGGAGAATAGCCAAGGTCTTCTTTTTAACTCAAAAGAACTACCAGAGTAGCTCTGATCTGTTTTTCTCTCTCTTTCCAAATCTGGTATTTTTATTATTTCAGATATTATAGAAGAAGATGGTCAATTGTTTGTTGGAGAATGATAATTCCTTGGTGAACATTTTTGGGAAATACAAAATTCAACCCCCATCTCTCCATTTTAATAAATTCCAAAAACGCTTGTACTTTCACAAACATATATTTTATTTTAGGTATTCTAGTGTTGGGATTAAATTATTCATTAGCCTTCATTACTTATTCAGTAGCTCCTGGGTTTATCTTGCTCTGCTAAAGGTATCTACTTTCTGTTGTCAATAAAGAAAATGAGCCTGATTCAAGGAGCTTGCAAATCTGGTAGGAAAGTGATATCAATCTATTCTGCTAATCACAGTTTTTTCTGCCATTTTATTAGACCCCTTAAAGCCGGGCCTATATATTGAGGTCCTTGTTGTTATGCTGCTGATGGTAATAAATTCTGGAGGGGGAAGGATCAGTTAATCCCAAAGAAGTCAAAGAAATATAAATAATTGTTAAAATTTGGTGCTTTAGAAATTTTAGACACACATTGATTTTAGATTTTATGCTCTTTGTAGGAAAACATGGAAGGGTGATAAAGAACAAAATCCTCACTTTTTAGAATTTTGCAAAATAGCATGCAAGAGATAGATGAGAGAGGGAGAGATTTGTTTTATTTCAAAACCACACATTCTTTTTAAATGCTATTTTTTATGATTGACATAGAGGCTGATACAGAAAAGCAGACAATATGAGCAAGAAGCAAGGCTCCTGTTCCTCTTAAGTGAATTATATACCCCACATCCATCCAATGAATAAACAAGGCTTTAATTATATATGTATATAAATGTAGGTTTCACTTGAAAAAGTTAAGGTTCTACCTGTTATTCTTATTTAATTGAAATAGTCTTCAAACATGACTGGTTAAAACAGAATAAATAAAGGAAGAATGAAATGATTGAAAAGAAGAGTGAGAAGTCTACTTGAACAGATCCTCCAAAAAGGCAGAGGTGACAGTTTTAAGAATAAAAGACACTATATATAAAGTAATGTATAGTTGAGAAATCAGGGATGGTTCATAGGGAGAAAAAGATAAGGAGAATTTAGTGAACCATGTTAATTCATAGTAGATTTAATTATCAGTTTTTTTCCCTGTTGTAGACAAAATCAGACTTATGTGAAGCAACAAATCACAAATCAACTTGTAAAGATACAACATAATTTTATTTGCATGCTACCAATAATATAGCGTATTCTGTACCCCCAAAAAAGTTGTGTTACCTAGCTGACCAGTCAGAACAAAAGCAGCACCAGGGCTTATGTATCATTGGCACGCTGCAATTCAAGACAAAGAAAGGCAAAGGCTTAACACAGGGAAAAAAGTAGACACAACGAAAATCACAGTGTGATATCAAGATGTTTGAGATAAACAAACCCATCCATGCGACCTTATTATTATTTATCTGTTCCTCCCATAGTAGCCGTATTATGTAAGTGTAAATAACAACACTTTGGGTTGGGTATCTGTTGGGTATCTGATTGAATGCTCTCCATCAGCACTCAGAGTCACCTCAGCTTGCTTTGAATCAGTGGTGGGATTCAGAAACTTTTTACTACCAGTTCTGTGGGTGTGGCTTGGTGGGCGTGGCTTGGTGGGCATGGCAGGGGAAGGATACTGTAAAATCCCATTCCCTCCCCATCCCACTAACCTGCTTTCCAGCTCCATTCTCCTGTGCAGGGCAACAAAAGAGGACCCAGCCGATCAGCTGGGACTCGGGAGGCAGAGAATAGATGGGGGCGGAGCCAGTAAGAGGTGGTATTTACCGGTTCTCCGAACTACTCAAAATTTCCACTACCGGTTCTCCAGAACAGGTCAGAACCTGCTGAATACCACCTCTCCTTTGAATCTTTTCTTACAAGGCACTTTAAGAAATTCATGTCTCTGGGAGCCATCTCAGGGGTTTACTAGTGAAAGCAGCTTACTTATGGGGTGTATACCTTTTACCACCCCTTGTTTTATACTCCTTGTTTCATGGCCTGAAATTCTTTGGTTTTTAATTCCTAACACCTTTTCTGGGTACTCTCTAACATTGCTTACCCCCAAAGGAAAGAGCATGATGGATATTTAGGTAAAGCAAAAGCCTGATAGACACCAAGGGAGATGCTCGTATTGAATTTGTACCTGTTAATGCAGAAGTGCTTTGCTGCAAAACAAAACAATAGCAGTTTCACTTCATCTCCTGGGATATGAAATATGCATTTATTTAAATATCACAAAACTACAGGTTGTAAAGCATCATTTCTTTGTTTATCATGACTTGCTGTATGTAATAAGATGAGCAAGTTTAGTGATCGGTCAGATTTTTGATGAATGTCAAAACATCAAAAATCAAAGAGAGCAAATGTCCTAACAAGATGATTTACTAAGAATGTATAAATACAGAAGCATAAATAGTATCCATTTGCATATAATCTGACTCTTTAGTGAGGCTAACCAATAAATGGGCCCTTGAAGGATTTTGAAGGCTGCAGAACAAGAGCAGAATTGGAATTCTACAAAGCCACTGACAACTTGAAAATATTATTTGTGTGTGTGTGTGTGTGTGTGTGTGTATAAATACATTTTAACCTTTGGGGAACTTTGGTTTGTTTGGGTTAGACCTCCCACTAGCTGTATTCTGACTCATTGGGATATTTATTCCTGATCTTTTACATTTCAAGTGATACTATTTCTGTAATCTCTGAGGAATGATGTAGTCACCGAGAAAGCAAAGTTTGGATAAATGTTTCTAAAGAGCTTAGTTGAGCAACAGTATGGAGCTATTCAGAGAGCATAGGGATGGCTCATCTAACACCTGTCTTGAACTCTTTAAAGCAATTGAATCTTTAGCAGGATCACATGACTTTGTGGTGCAGATACAGCATGATCTCAGAAAAGGAATTTATTTATTTATATTCCACCTTCATTATTTTACAAATAACTCAAGGTGGCAAACATATCCAACACACCTTCCTCCTTCTATTTTCACCACAACAACAACCCTGTGAGGTGGGTTGGGCTGAGACAGAATGAAGGGCCAAGAGACCACCTAACTGGCTTTCATGGTCACTTGTTTTCTAGCCTGATGCCTTAATCACTAGACCAAATTTTAAATAATAGTTTTTAATTTATCTATTAAATTTGTATGGCCACTCTTCCCATATACCTGACTCTGCTGGCTAACAAGGAAAAAAGAGAAATAAAAATAGAATAGAATAGAATAGAATTCTTTATTGGCCAAATGTGATTGGACACACAAGGAATTTGTCTTGGTGCAAATGCTCTCAATGTACATAAAAGAAAAGATACATTCATCAAGAATCATAAGGTACACTTTTTTATTTTTTTTATTTTTTTAAATTTTTTATTGATGAAACAACAGAAAAAATAGACATTTAAAAACAAAAAATGTGTTTTTAAATGTCTTTTTTTCTGTTGTTTCATCAATAAAAAATTTAAAAAAAAATTTTTTTAAAGGAGTTGGAGGAAGTTTTAGAAATCCAGGTCACAAATAAGGTTAAGTATTTAGGGATATATGTTACACCAAGATGTAGTACATTGAAGGAAGACAACTATATTAAACTTTAACAGCAGATTGAGACAGATTTGGCAAAATGGGAAAATTACAATTATCATTGATTGGGAGAATATCTACAATTAAGATGAATTGCCTAGACTTTTATACCTATACTATGCCAATTAGACTAGGGAAAGAGTTTTTGAAGACTTAAATAAAATTGTGTTGAAATACATTTGGCAGGGTAAGAAAGCAAGAATAAAACTTAAACTGTTACAAGATGCAAGAATAAGAGGAGGGTTCGCTTTGCCCAATTGGGAATTATATTACCAGGTGACAAATTTGATGTGGGTAAAGGAATAGATAACATTAAGGAACAGTAGATTACAGTTAGAAGGACACGACCTGCTGTTGGGATGGCATGCCTTCCTCTGGTATAAGGGAACTAAAACAAAGGGGTATTTTAGAAGACATTATATTCAAGAGGCATTGTTTTTTAACTGGGAGAAGATAAAAAAAGCAATATTACTTAAAAATTCCATTATGGATATCTACTATTGAAACTTTTTCCTATCCAATAATATATAAAAAGGAACAAAAAGTTAGATATGGTGAGATATTGAATGAAAAGGGTGAACTTAAATCTATGCAAGTGTTGGAAGAACAAGGTATAAAAATGAATTGGTTTTCATATTTGCAAATACAATCTAGATTTGATGAAGATATTAAATTAGAAGGTATTTAGTTGACTGATTTAGATAAAATCTTGATAGGTACTGATGAAAATGTAATTAAAAACTTTATGGAAATTTATTAGAATTTAAATTGGAGGAGGAGCAAGTTAAAGAAACGATGATTGCTTGGGGGAAAAATTTTGGATATGGGATTGATTTAGAGAAGTGGCATAAATTGTGGTCTCAAAATTATAAAATGACAATGTCAACTGCATATAAAGAAAATTTGTATAAGATGTTTTACAGGTGGCACTTATCCCCGACGAGAATTGCAAGAATGTTTAAGGATAAATCAGGTAAATGTTGGAAATGTTATCAGATACCTGGTTCGTATTACCATATGTGGTGGACTTGCTTGGATGCTAAAAGATATTGGACTAAAATCCACACATGGTTGGAAAAAATGATAAAACAACATATAGACTTTAAGCCAGAGATATTTTTATTGGGAATTATACCTGAAATATACAACAAAGAATTGAAATATTTGATTGTAAATGTTTTAACGGCAGCTAGGATTGTATTTGCTAAGAATTGGAAAAATGAAAAAATACCTATGCAGGAGGAAGTTATTAAGAAAATTATGGATTGTGCTGAAATGAGTAAATTGACATTTGAAATTAGAGAACAAGAAGATAAACAATTTTACATTATATGGGATTTGTTTTATCAATGGTTGGATAAAAAGACATGGTAATGTAATACATTAGGAAATCTTATAATAGAAGTTTAATAGATTGATATAAAGTATAATATATATATATAAAACCATTGGATAAAAGTGTAACATAAATCTTATAATAAAATTGAGGATACCTGGTATAAATGATGGAGCAAATAGTTTAGTCATGAATGACTAATAACTGATAAATATATAAACATATGTTTGATTGACAATGTGAGAATTTATATAAACTGTGAGTGACGACTACAAAAGGATAGCACAAAAGATTTGTAACCAACTGACACACTGTATGTATATAAAATGGAAGATGGTTTTATATTTTTTATGTTTTGTTTGTATATGTTTGTCTTAAAAAAAATAAAAATCTTTTTGGGAAAAAAACAATGAACATGGATTAAATGGATTAAATTAAGCTATTAAAAGGAAAAAGATATTACATAAACTAGGAAAATTAAACATGGATCTAATTTCCTTACAAGAAGTGCATATCAAAAGACAACACACACATTTGTTGAATTGTTCTAGAATTGGGACTATATTTACATCACTGGCACGACAAAATAAAAGAGGGGTCGTCTTATATATTAGAAATGCAATTAAAGCCAAATAAATCTATGCAGATGAAGAAGGAAGAATATCGATGGTTGAAATAATAAGTACTTGTAATCGCAATCTATGCTCCCAATAACCAGCAAGACCAATTTTATAAGAATCTACATAATAAAATAATTGAACTGGATTATGATAAGATATGCATTCTTGGAGATTTCAATGCAATTGTAAACACTGAGCTGGACTATAAAACACAGAAAACAAAGAGGAACAGGAAAATATTACCTAAATCTTTTTTTTTTAAGATGGTAGAGGAGCTGAGTATTAAAGATATTTGGAGAGAATTGAATAGCAAAAATAGACAATTTAATTTTACTCAAATAGACATTTATCATGGTCAAGAATAGACATGATTTGGATGTCAACGGATTTAATACCTAATATTCAAGAAGCAAATATTGATACAAAAATTTGGGCTGACCACAATCCAATAAGGATTAAATGGAAAGGACAGAAGAAAAGATCAAGATGGACTTTGAATAATTTAATTTTGAAAGAAAAAGAATTTATTAAACATCTGGAAAAAGAGTTGGCTTTCTTTCTTAAAGAAAACAAACCAGAAGAAACCTCATTACAAAATGTATGGGACACCATGAAAGTGTATACCGGAGGGATAATTATAACTTATACAAGAAGAAAGAATATTAAAAAGAGACAAACACAACAATCTTTAGAACAAGAGTATAAAAAACTGGAGAAGGATTTACAAAAATATCCACAACACAAAAATACCAAAAACCAAATGGACATAATCAAACACAAAATTGGACTAATGGAAAAAGAAGAACTGGCACAGAAGATTAGAGGAGCTAAACAGAACTATTTTCAAAATGAAAATAAACCAGGGCATACAAATTAAAGAAAGAAAAAGAATCAAAGAGAATATCACAATTAATGGATGAAAATGGCATGTTATGTTATGAAAATGAAGAGAAAAAAATAGTACAGAAATTTTATGAGAAACTATATGATCAAGAGACAGTGTTAGGAAACAAAGTACAGCAATAACTACAAGAGGCAGAACTACCAAAAATACCTGAGGAAGTAAAAACCATGTTAGATGAAACAATAACAATGATGGAGTTGACAGAAGCAATCAATAGACAAAATACTGGAAAAGCTCCTGGCCCGGATGGGCTACCAGCTGAATTTTATAAGACAATTCAGGAAACAATCTCTATTACAATGTTGGAACTATTGAATGAAGTTTTGACAATAAATAAAATACCCAATTCATGGACAGAAGCATATGTTACACTTATACCAAAAGAAGATACTGACCCACAACAAATAAAAAACTGCAGACCAATATCCCTGCTAAATGCTGATTATAAAATATTTGCTTCAATAATGGCAGAAAGACTAAAAAGTTATTTAAACTATTTTATACATTCAGATCAAAATGGATTTCTGCCCAAGAGACAAATAAAAAGGATAATATTGGAATATTATGAAACCCCCTCGGAGAAACAAATGGCATTAGTGTTTTTAGATGCACAGAAAGCGTTTGACAATGTGAATTGGCAGTTTATGTTGATGCAATTAGAGGAGATGGGTTTTGGAGACAAGTATACGAATGCATTAAAAGTGATATATAACAAGCAAACAGCAAGAGTAATGATAAATGGAGAATTGACAGAAAACTTCAATATTTTAAAAGGAACTAGACAAGGCTGTCCATTATCCCCACTATTATTTGTATTGACATTGGAAGTCTTGAATAGAAATATTAGAAAAAATGGAGAAATAAAGGGAATGAAAATAAAAAATGAAGAGTATAAATTACAAGCCTTCACAGATGATTTGGTTTTTATATTGGAAGAACCATTGGAAACAGGCCCAAAGATTATTAGAGAAATAGAGGAATTTGGTGAAGTAGCAGGACTGAAAATAAACAAAGAAAAAACAAAAATTTTGGCAAAAAATGTGACAGAAAAACAAAAGAAAAGACTAATGGAAAAATTAAATATTCAAATTACAAAAAAAGTGAAATACTTAGGGATACAAATGACAGCTAGATGTGGAACACTTAAAGAAAATAACTATGACAGATTATTACAACAGATTGCGATAGATCTAGAAAAATGGAAAAATCTACAACTATCCTTAATAGGTAGAATAGCGACAATTAAAATGAACATACTGCTAAAAATATTGTATCTATTTCAAACGATTCCAATAAGACTGAAAAAAAATATTTTGAAGTCTTAAATAAAATGATGATGAAATTTATTTGGCAGGGGGAAAAGACAAGAATCAAGATAAAATTACTATAGGATGCAAGGTCGACAGGGGTTTTTGGATTACCCAATTGGGAATTATATTATCAGGCAACAATATTGATGTGGATGAAGGAATGGATTGTATTGAAAAATGCCAGATTACTAACGTTAGAAGAACATGATTTACAATTTTTTTTAATTTAATTACATTTATATGCCGCCCTTCTCCGAAGACTCAGGGCGGCTTACAATTTCTGGGATACAACCCAGAAATTGGCATACATTTTATGGTATAAAGAAAGAAAGGCACATGGATATTTTAGGAGACATTATATTAGAGATGCTTTATTAACCGTATGGGAAAAAATAAGAGACTAGCATTATTTGAAAATACCAGTCTGGTTATCAACTTTAGAAGCTTTTTCATATCCACAGCTATTTAAAAAGGAACACATAATTAGATATGATGAAATTTTAAATGAAAAGGGTGAACTCAAAACAAAGCAAGAATTTGATTTACAAGGGATAAATATAAATTGGTACTCGTATATGCAAATACACACAAGGTATGAAAAAGACATTAAGATGACTGGGCTTTATAAGGAATTGACTGAATTAGATAAAATCCTAACAGGCACTGATGAGAAGTTGATTAAAAAACTATATGGTTATTAGGAGTGAAGTTAGAGGATGAACAAGTAAAAGAAACAATGATTGCGTGGGGGAAAAATTTTGGATATGGAATAGATCTTGATAAATGGCAGATATTATGGTCTAGAAATTATAAATTAACTATGTCAATGGCCTATAAAGAGAATTTGTATAAGATGTTTTACAGGTGGCATCTATCCCCAATGAGAATTGCTAAGATGTTTGAAGATAAGTCAGCGAAGTGTTGGAAATGCCAGAAGTTACCAGGATCATACTACCACATGTGGTGGACATGCACCGAGACTAAAAAGTATTGGGCTAAAATACACATGTGGCTGGAGAAGATGACAAAACAACCTATAGACTTAAAACCAGAGACATTTTTATTGGGAATTTTGCCTGAGGGTTATAACAAAGAATTAATGTATTTGATTATTAATATTTTAACAGCAGCTAGGATTGTATTTGCACAAAATTGGAGAAATGAAAAAATTCTGACAGAAGAGGAAATAATTAAGAAAATAATGGAACGTGCAGAAATGAGTAGATTAACAATGACGATTAGAGAACAAGAAGAAAAAGACTACTGTAAAATTTGGAATCTATTCTATGAATGGTTGGATAGAAGAGTAAAGAATTGAATTATATAGGTATAGTATAATATATTGTTACTGATGAATAGATGAGTTAGATAGAGTAAGAAAATGAACTTGAAATATATTATTGAAGGTTAAGGATTTAAAAGTTAAGGATAATAGAATAAGTGACGTGATATAAAATATTGATAAGAATGATTATAAATATATACAAGTTAGATATGTATGATATTATTTTGTGCACGAAGAAATATGTACTCAACTGACACACTGTGGAACAGAAAGAAGGTTTTATGTTTGTTTTTGTTGTTGTGATAAAAATAAAAAACTTTTATTTAAAAAAAAACAATGAACGTGGTGCATACATCCCGACACACCTATTTGTCTTACATCCTCAAATAATACATATAACAAAAAATACAAATTTACATATATACATTGCTATTGATCCATTGATACATTTAGTCCTTTCTTCTTTAAACCAGTGGTAAAATTTCTCCCAGATTTTGTAATAATCAGATTCAGTCCTATCTTTTAATTCTTGAGTTACTCTATCCATTTCAGCGCATGTCCAAATTTTTCTAATTATTTCCCTTTCATCTGGCAAGGTACAACACTTAATAATAGTCATAGGGTACAATAAGCAATCAACTCATACTTGGAAACAGTCAATAAAAAATCATAAGGATACAAGCAAAAAGTTACAGTCATACAGCCACAAGTGGGAGGAGATGGGTAAAAGGAAGGATGGGAGGATTAATAATAATAGTAATACAATCTGTAGAGCACCTTATAGTAATCCATTTGTGAGGTGACAACGATATGAGTGAGATTCTTGATGACTTCCTTGTCCAAGAAGGACACAGTTGGTGCATTAGTTTTACCTATGCAAAGAAGCATTCTACCCAATGAAGCTCCTTTTTCCCTTTGTATTGGAAGCATTGCATGGCCATAGGGCTTAGCTGAAGGCAAGGGTGGGCTGCTGGGGGTTTTCAGGGGTTCGGGAGACCCTCTAGCTAAGATTCTGCATAGTTCAGAGAACCCCCAAATCCCACTCCTGGATGGCCCTGCACACCCCACCACTCCCAGGAGTCCCCACAGGCCCATTTTGGATGCAGGTAAGTGCAGGGCGCATGTGGAGGCTCAGGAATGCCAAAAAATGGGCCTCCCAGAAGTTTAGGAAGGCCATATATGGGCCTGTTGTTGTCTTCCAGAGAGTCTCCAGAGCCCGAGGAGGCCATTTTCATCCTCCCAAGGTTTGAGGAAAGCCCCCAGAGCCCAGAGAGGGCAAAAACGCACCTCCGGGATGTGGTTCAGGAAGCCAACTAGGCCACACCCACCATGGCTACGTCCACCCAGCAACCAGGCAGAGAACCAATTGCTAAAATTTTTGAAGCCCACCCCTGGCTAAAAGCGCTACAAGCAAGGAATGAGGGAGGAAAAATGCCTTGAAATCAAAAGGGCTGTGAGATAAGACATAGAAACCAGAGAGATGAATTGCTGAACCCCATATAATGTGTTCCTTCTGACAGGCAAATTAGCTGCTACCATTCAGAAAGACTTTTCCCTTCCTGTCTTCACATTGGCCAATCCTGGATCTATGAAACTACGATAAGGGTGTTTGTAAGAGAAAAGAAGAGGGATCGTAACTTTACAAACTCCAAAATCCATTTAGGTGTCCAAGTACAAAATTGATTGATTGATTGATTGGGCTTGTATGCCGCTCTATCTCCCGAAGGACTCAGGGCAGCTCACATCATAAAAACACACAATACAAAAGTCTAAAATTATTTAAAAGTTATTAAACCCAAGCCAAACAATATCTAAAACCCACAAAAGACACTAACAATTAAAACAACTAAAAGCCATCCCCCCTCAGTCCAGGCCGGCTTGTTCGAATAGCCATGTCTTCAGGCATGGTGGAAGGAGCGGAGGTCAGGGGCCAATCATAGCTCCAGGGGCAGCTGATTCCACAGGGTGGGCACTCCCACAGAGAGGCCCTGCCCTGGGGTTGCCAGCCGACATTGTCTGGCCGGCGGCACCCCAAGGAGGCCCTGTCTGTGGGAGCCTGACAGGGCGATGGGCACTCGATGCTGGCAAGAGACGCGTTCCGCAAGTACCCGGCCCCAAGCCATGTAGAGCTTTATAGGTAAGTACCAGCACCTTGAATCTTAACCATTGCTCACCCAGATATATGAAACCCTGAACTGAAAGGGGACTTCATAAATAAAGTATCCTGGTTCTATAAAAATAAAAGGGATAGACAAACACAGCCCTTACAACCACCAACAAAAAAATTTCATTCCATACATTCATTTGGGCTCATGGAAGACCCCCACAGGACAAATTTAAGGATGTGATGTTCTTTCCCCTCTAACCCCCACCCTCACTCAGCTCAACATATTGTAAAAATTAAAGAACAAATGCATAGAATTTCACAAACAGAGAGAAGACAAACACACTCGCACACACACACAATATGAGCTCATAGGTTCACCCCAAAGCAAATCATTCATCTGCTCTCCCAAGTATTTTGTTGACTTACCCAAAAAGATAAAAGTGAATGCCAGGGTCAGATTCTGTTCCTTGTTCACAGAATCATCGTGGGAATTATTTCCAGAGAAGCAGAACCATGATGCTTTGAAGAAGAAATCATCACAGGAAAAAGAAAGTTGCGAAAGACAAAAAAACTAAAACAAAACCATTATCCCATCGTTCTTTATTGTCAAACATGGTTTAGGGTCATTAGCAAGCTCTGTCATCTCTTTTCCCTTCTTAAATATATAGTTCTTAAAAACTTTGGTTTTATAGTATTCCCTATTGATTTGGAACATGGCAAGTAAATTGCTGACTCTCTACTATTAAAAACCAGCTGGATCTTCAACCCATGTTTTGTAGCAGCAGCATGCTTCATGTTAATTTTTAAGTGATGCAAAATCTAGAGGAGAATTATTATTATTATTATTATTTATTTATTTATTTATTTATTTATTTATTTATTTATTTATTTAGACTTGTATGCGCCCTTCTCCCTAAGGACTCAGGGCGGAACATTTTAAAACCGAACAAATTACAATAAAAATAAATAACTACAAGCCTAAAACAATTAATTAAAATTTAAATAAATGACTAAAATAACCCACCCCTAAAATAAGCAACCCCGGGTCAGTCCAGACCGCCTGCTGAAATAGCCAGGTCTTCAGGTCCCGGCGAAGAAAGAGAGGAGATCAGGGGCCAAATGGAGATCCACAACGGATCCATCCAACGGAGAATACCTATACAGGTAGCCCAACTTACGACAGTTCATTTAGTGACCATTCAAAGTTACAACCTTACTGAAAAAAGTGACTTATGACCATTTTTCACACTTATGACCATTGCAGCATCAACATGGTCAGGTGATCAAAATTCAGACACTTGGTCATTGACTCAAAGTTAAGACCTCTGCAGTCTCCTGGAATCCTGTCAGAATTCTTCTGACAAGCAAAGTCAATGGGGAAACCAGATTCACTTAATAACTGTGCTACTAACTTAACCACTGCAGTGATTCACTTAACAACTGTGGCAAGAAAGGTCATAAAATGGGGCAAAACTCACTTAACAAATGTCTCACTTAGCATCATAAATTTTGGGCTCAGTTGTGGTCGTAAGTTCGGGACTACCTGTATAAATTTATTTATTTATTTATTTATTTATTTATTTATTTATTTATTTATTTACTTATTTGACTTGTATGCGCCCCTCTCCCAAATGGACTGAGGCTCACAATAAAACCAACACAATAAATAATTACCTAAAATAGAATTAAACCCAACAAGCCAAATTACTAAAACAAATTATAAAACAACCCCCAAGAGGAGTCAGCACAGAGCAGCCTGCTCAAAAAGCCAAGTTTTCAGGTCGTGGCAGAAGGTCACGAGGTCGGGCCAGGCGGAGTCCCAGAGGTAGCTGATTCCATAGGGCGGGAGGCACCACAGAGTAGGCCCTCCCTGCATCACCGGCGACATTGAGTCACAGACAGCACACCGAGGAGTCCCTGCCTGTGCGCTCGTGCAGGTTGGTATTGACGATGCCGGGAGCAGACGTTCCCGTAGATAGCCGGACCCATGTCTCGTGGGACTTTGAATGTCAATACCAAAACCTTGAATCTCATTCAGAGGGCAACGGCAACCAATGCAAACCACGCAGGGAGGGTAACATGGGAGAACCGGGCTCCCATCACAACCTGCGCGGCAGCATTTTGCACCAGCTGAAGCCTCGGGATGGTATGCAAGGGCAGTCCTAGATAGAGAGCGTTGCAGTAGTTGAGCTGAGGTGACAAGTGCCTGAGTGACCGTGCGCAGGGCATCTCGGTCCAGATATGGGCGTAACTGGTGAACCAGCCGGACCTGGGCAAAGGCCCCCCTGGTGACGGCTCCCACCTGCTCCTCCAGCCTGAGCCGTGAGTCCAGGAGGACCCCCAGGTTCCGTGCCCTATCCATGGGGGGCAACACCTCTCCCCCCATGACCAAAGATGGAATCTCCTGACTGGGTCAAGATGTCTGTATGCACAGCCACTCTGTCTTAGCCGTTGAGCGAGCATGTTACTGTCCATCCGGCATCAAACAACGGGACATCACAGATGGGGTGGAGATGTATAACTGCATATCATCAGCATACTGATGATACTTCACCAAAGCATGGATGATCTCACCCAGCGGTTTCATATAAATGTTGAACAGAAGGGCAAGAGGACAGACCCTGAGGGACCCCACAAGTGAGCCCTTGGAGTGACCTCTGCCCCCTGCCAACACTGATTGCAAGCATCCTGAGGGAAGGAGGTGAACCACTGCAACACAGTGCCTCCCTCCCAACCCCGAGATGCCGCAATAAGATACCATGGTCGATGGTATCGAAAGCCGCTGAGAGATCTAACAGGACCAGGACAGAGGAAAACCCCTGTCGAGCCCTCAGGAGATCATCCATCAGTGCGACCAATGCTCTCTGTGCTATACCCGGTCGAAAGCCCGATTGGTACGGATCCAGGTAGTCCGTTTCATATAAAATGGCTCTTCCACTAAAAGTAGAAAGAATGTTTGGAGTCCCTTTCTTTGATACAGTACTTTCAAATGTCGCTGTCAGCAACATCAATGTTGGGATTTTTATACATTTCTTTAAAAAAAATATTAGTTAGTTTAGTTTAGTTTATTCGGATTTATATGCCGCCCTCTCCCAAAGGACTCAGGGCGGCTCACAACAATAAAAACATACAATACAAAAGTTAAAAAGATATTAATAATAATAATAATAATAATTTATTAGACTTGTATGCCACCCTCTCTCCCTAAGGACTCAGGGTGGCTCACAATATAAAACACGATACAATAATTTACTTAAAAACCGATTAAACAATATCTTTAAGGGCCATGGTGGTGCAGGCTGTTAGTTCCAGCTGCCTGCAATTAGTGCAGGCTCGAATCCCACCAGGCTCAAGGTTGACTCAGCCTTCCATCCTCTTGGGGTAGGTTAAGTGAGGACCCAAGATGGTTGGGGGCAATAAGCTGACTTTGTAAAAATGCCCCTTGGGGGGGCCCAAAAGCCCTAGTAATAAGCAGGCGTATACAATGGAATGAAGGCTATTGCTAAGTGCATTGCGTTGTGTCCCAAAAATTGTAAGCCGCCCTGAGTCTTCGGAGAAGGGTGGCATATAAATGTAACTAAAAAAAAGCCCAATATTAAAACAATTAAAATTACTTTAAAAAGAAGAGACCCCGCCCCTTAGGTCAGTCCAGGCCGGCCTGCTGAAATAACCAGGTCTTCAGGTCCCGGCGGAAGGAGCGGAGATCAGGGGCCAAACAAAAGTCCAAGGGGAGCTGTGTCCACAGGGTGGGTGCTTCCACAGAGAAGGCCTACCCTGGGCACCACCCGACAATGTCTGGTCAATGGTACCCCAAGGAAGCCCTGCCTGTGGGAGCATACAGGGTGATCGGAGTGTGATGCCGGCAGGAGACATTTTAAATGAACATCCCAATTCTAATTAAAACCGACAACAAGCCAATAAAAACCAATAAAAACCCCCATCAGTCCAGGTCGGCCAATTGAAAGAGCCATGTCTTCAGGTCACGATGGAAGGATCGAAGGTCAAGAGCCATCCGGAGCTCCAAGGGCAGCTGATTCTAAAGGGTGGGTGCACCCCTCTCCCCTGGGGGTCACCAGCCGACATTGTCTGTGACGGCACCCTGAGGAGGCCCTGTCTGTGGGAGCATACAGGGTGATGGGAAGTTGTTGCTGGCAGTAGGTGCTCCCCAAATATCCTGGCCCTAAGCTGTGTAAGGCTTTATAGATTACCAGCACCTTGAATCTCACCCGGAGGGCAATCAATGCAGCTCACGCAGGAGGGGTGTAGTCTGGGAGTATCAGGATAAATGTACTAGTTTGCAAAATGACCCGCTCTTCTTATCTCTAAACTTGGGACCATGAAATGATCTGAAAATAACATGGGAGGTGCCAGTAGTCCTTGATCTATGACCATAACTCAGCCCAAAATTTACGTGGCTGAGCAAGACATTTGTTAAGTGAGTTTTGCCCCATTTTATGGCCTTTCTTGCCACAGTTGTTAAGTGAATCACTGCCGTTGTTAAGTTAGCAACATGGTTGTTAAAAGAATCTGGATTCCCCGTTGACCTGGCTTGTCAGAAGGTGCATAAAGGGGATCACATCACACACACATACACACCTCAGGATACTGGAACTGTCATAAATATGAGTTAGTTGCCAAGCATTTGAACTTTGATCGCATGAACATAGGAATGCTGCTTTGGTTGTAAGTGTGAAAAACAGTCACAAGTCACTTTTGTCAGTGCCGTTGTAACTTTGAGCGACACTTAACTTCATTTTGGTCACTAAATGAACTGTTGTAAATCAAGAACTGCCTGTAGCAGTTCAGGCAAAAGGACTTTGGAATGTGGGTGTGCATGCTCACCCATGGTTTCTCCAGCAGATTTTGAAAATGAAATAAGTGCATATTTTATACCATGGCATTTTAGAAATTAATTTTACATAAAGAATAGCCCAACATTTCTGATATAATTAACTTGCAAGTGAGGTTGCCTATGACTTCAGCCTCATTTTCAAATCTAGGTTATAATTCAAGTTCTAATTTGGATAGGAAAATAATTTTCCTTTAAGTGATTACACGGTCTCCTTAATTAGAGTTCGTACCTTCCCCTTGTTCTTCCTCTCTCTCTAGTTCCCTGAAGGTACATGCAGTTGTTGCAATGAAACAGCCAGTGCAAAACATCTGAAGACTTTAAAAAATAATAAAATACTCTTCGGTTCAAGCCTCTTTTCTATAATATGTAACATCGTGCCAAGAAAATGCCTGTTGCATCTTTGGAATCTTCTTCAATGCACTGGAAAGAAATTGCTTTTGATTCCAGAATGCTTTCTTTCCACCCCAAAGAAGAAGAAAAGCTGATAAAATTCTCATTCTTCATGCTGAAGTCTCTCTTTTTTTTTCCTTCGTTATTCTAGAATTCAACAGATGTTCCTACTGGCCATTAAATTCCAACTGAAGATCATGGGGTGTTTTTCAGCAGCCCAAATTAGGCAAGGAGGATGCCTAAGTAACAGAAAACCAGCAAGACACTCATTACTCTCTGCCACTTTCTCGTGAAAGTAAACTCAAAAACACCATCAAAGAAATCACCAAGAGATTTGAAAGCCCTTCAAAAATGAGATAGAAAGCCGGAACCCTTTGAGGAGACAGATTGTGGCATCATGTTATCGGGCATCTCTCTTCTGGACCACATCACAAATGACACCATTTGACACCAGTTTTGGTGTGGCACCAATTACAGAAAAGATGTGAGAAGGCCAACTCTGCTGGTATGGACATGTCCAGAGAGCAGCACCTTCCACTGTTGCCAAGACAGAAGATTTATACCAACTAGAAGTCAATGGCTTGCAACCTCGCAGGTGTCCAAAACAGAGGTGGCAGGACACCATCAACAAAGACATGCAAGCCATGGGCCTGTGCCCCAGAGACACAGTTGACTGTGCAAAGTGGCGTTCAATGATATGAAAAGCGGACTCTGCATCTGCAGAAATATGCTAGGAAGAAGAAGATTATGGCATCATGTTAGATCAATAACATGCAACAAAGAAATTGAATTCCAGGAGTGACTCAGACTGTAGAGACAAACCAGGGAGAGACAGTGGTAAGGAAGCCAGCATGATTCTTAGGATTAAGGATAGGTCTACTGGGGGTCATGATCAAAAACTAGAACTAGGGATAGATTCTAATAGGTTTTCTAAAGAACGTGACATTGACAGCTTTTCGTCGTTCAATGATATGAAAATCGGACTCTGCATCTGTGAGAGTATATTAGGAAGAAGAAGATTATGGCATCATGTTAGATCAATAACTTGCTCAATTCCCCAAATGTAATCTACCTCTTCAGGTTAAATCATCTGTGCATTGAGGAGTTTATTAAGAGGAAAGCATAGTGTGTAATGCATTAGAACTAAATGCATAGTTAATTATATAACCTTATTTCTATTTGTTTTTGAATTTCACACTTGCAGCAAATACAGTCCATGGGAGGCAAACAGTGAGTTTTAGGCCAGGGAAATATTGGATAGCAATGACAAAAAGTAAGGTAGATCATTCTGTAGCATCATTATTTCAGTTCTATCATATGGCTTTTTTTAAAAGGAGGGACTGTATTGAATAGGGTGGGGTTTCCCATCACTGTAGAGTAAAAATGCTGTTTATTTATTCTCTTAAAAAAACAATCCAATCCAGAAGGATTTGCCAGGTGGCTAAGAGAAGTATAAAATCAGTCACTATTAACATCAGCAAAACTTCATGTAAAACACTGAAAAACAGCCATGCTTTATGGTTGGAAGGATGGCAGAGAATCAGAGAGGGTGGTAGAGGCTGAGGAAGAATAAATATGTTCTATCTATGCTTCAGTGGAGGGGAGAAAGTGTGGGCTGTGTTTCCAGCAGCCTTCAATTCAGTCATTGGCAATACAGTAATTGCTAAGCACCATGCAATTACCCACAACCAGAGCCATAGAGTATAAGACTTGGAAGGGATTTAAAGAGCCATTTAGCATCCTTCAGAGAAGACCATCGAGCCTTTGCTTAAAGTGGAAGTGAAGGAGAGTCCTCCATTTTCTTATCTTGTTGTCTCCCTGAAGTCTTCTCCTCAGCATGGGAAAATATACCAGTATTTCTAGATCATTTCTCATAGGGTTTTTCCCCTCAAGACTCTTCTCATCTTTGTTCATCTCCTTAGATATACCCCAATTTATTAGCCTTTCACATGATACCACAACTGGATGCAATGTTCTATTTGTAAACTGACCAATGAAGAATAGAAAGGACTGATGCCCTCTCCTGATCTTGACACTAAACCTCTGTCAGTACAGCCGAGGACTCATTTGTTTCTTTCTAGTTTGCTTTGTAGGGGTTTTGGCACTGCTTCACCATGTTCAGATCATTTCATACACACTTCTGTCTTCTTGATTTCCTCCAACCTATGCTGGTGTGTTTACTTTTTCTTACCCAAATGGAGAACTTCACATTTGTCTAGGTTGAACTTAATCTTGTTGGTGTTTACTTGTTATTCCAGCTCATCAAGATTTTCTGACTCTTCATAAAGACTTGTAAGGGGTTTTCTATTGCCCCATGTCTTTGTGACATCTGCAAATTTGAAAATTGCATTTTCTAACCCCTCATCCAGGAAGAGACCTGGAGTATGCCACTTAGCAGCCTCCCTTTAATTCCTGATGGTTCCCCATTTACTTTGCTTGTGGGAAGTGTTTATGAATACTCTGCCAGTGTTTATGAATACTCTATCGTTTCACTTCATTTTTGTTGGCTGTAAGCAACATACAGCTGACCATGCTGGAATATCAGTTTCTCCAAATAAATCAGCACATTCTCCATGATACAGTATGTCCCTGCCTTTTATGTATTATGAGAGCAACACATTGACTCTATTCAGAACTGTATCCACTGAAGAGAGGCATCTTTACCTTCTGATAAATTAAGCACAATCCTTGGAATAATGACATCATTTTGAATGCACCAACGTTGATCTCTGTCACAATGAGCTCCTTGTGGAGTTCTTCCATGATCATCTTTGCAATCCACATTCTATTGCAAAGCCTTGGAAGGTCCAAATTGTTCATTAAAATGATGGGAGATCTTATCTTCAATTCCAGTTTAGGTGGTAGTATTTCAACAGAATCAAGATATGCTATATTGGAAAATGAGTAGCGTTAGCTCCTTGACATACAGCAAGGAATAAAGGTATTCTTTCATCATACCAGAGAAGAGTCTAATGGATGCAGAATTCATATTTCTCCTCATTTCATTGTGAGGAAACAAGGTGGAATTCTTTTGAGAACAATTTTGCAGGATAGTCAAATGTTGAGTAGTTGCAATCTATATATTCTTCCATAATTTTACACTTCATGCAATAACTCCTGTTTTTTTCTCTCTGGTGGGACCGGTCTATCAGGGCAACCTGGTCTACCCAATTACGGGATGGAGCATACTGCTTCCATTTTTGCTTTTCAGCCCTAATCCAGGGGCCTTCGCAGGCAGTCCCTTTTGCAACAAACTATTTTTGTGTTAAATTTATGTTTTACCAACAAAGAAATAAAGGGAGACTAGTACAGAACTATTTCAAGCGATTTAGCTCTCATCAGCTAGCCATACCCTAAATCGCATGAAATAGTTCTATACTAGCCTCCTTTTATTTATTTTTTGTTGGTAAAACATAAATTTAACACAATAATTCCCAATCGTCATCATTTTGATTCATTGTATGCATGACAGTGATGGGCATGGCACCAAATCAGCAGAAATATTACATTGTGCAACTTGTACATTTGCCTCACTCTTTTTTAGTTGAGGTCTTGTTGAAGGTTTGTCACATAATTAATGTTTTCCACATAATTCTCAGATTGATGTTCCCTTCCCTTCTCCATCTTTTCTTTTTCTCCTCATTCTGCAAATTCCCATGTAATTCTGGAGACAAGCAGCCCTTTCAATCTCTGTCTATTCATCTTTCCTTCTTGCTGCATCCTGACAATGTTTGGTGTCATCTCTTGACCTTGAATTGTCGGTCTGATGTCCAGCAGCCAAGGGAGAGGGAGGTCAGTCTATACTCAGTTTCAGAGTAGGAAGCACTTAAAAAATGAATCAGGATTTTCAAGGATTAAGGTATAGTGGCTAATGCATTGGAATGATGTCAGATGCACGTTGTACACCACCTGCAGCCACAGCAGTTCACTTGATTACTTTCACCCCAACACACCTCACAGGATTGTTGTGAAGAAATATAAAAGGATGGAGCACTATGTATTTGCCTTGGGTTCCTGAACAAAGATGTGATATAAATGCATGTGCGTGTGTGTCTGTCACAGAAGGAGCACAAAAGGTTATATGACCTTTCTTAATGCTCCTTAAAGTTGCTCCTTTAAAAGTCACATAATGAGTTAAATTCCTTGTGGCTGGGTGGGGGAGTGAGTGAGGGATTGTGAAACTGGCTCGGAAACTGTCATGGAACATTGAAAAGGGCCTTGGTGGCTCAGGCTGTTAAATGCCTGCATTTAAGTTCCAGCTGCCTACAATTAGGCTTGAATCCCACCAGGCTCAAGGTTGACTCAGCCTTCCATCTTCTCGGGGGTAGGTAAACTGAGGACCCAAGATTGTTGGGGGCAATAAGCTGACTTTGTAAAAATGCCGCTTAGTAATAAGCAGGCATATACAATGGAATGAAGGCTATTGCTGAGCACACTGGGTTGTATCCCAAAAATTGCAAGCCGCCCTGAGTCTTCGGAGAAGGGCAGCATATAAATATAAATGTAATTTTTAAAAAAATGTAGATCATGTGGCCATAGCAGCAAAGGTAAGCTTCAACTATGATCCAAAGTTTACTTATATGTGTTGAATTAGAATATGAACAGATCAAAAATATATTTAAATGTAGTTCCAGATAATATGGTGCCTTTTCTTATGAGAAATAACTGACAGATACATCATTCTAAGTAGTTCTAAGGGACAGATTTTTAAAACAACAATAAATTAAGTGAAACACCAATATAGTGTATAGATCAGCCGTGGGCAAACTACGGCCCGGGGGCCGGATCTGGCCCATTTGGCTGTTCCTATCCGAGCCGAAGAGTGGGAGGTTCTCTTGCTCTCCCAGAAGGCTACGTGAAGTAATCTAACTTTGAATTTATATTAGTTCACACAAACACTCCATCCATGCTTTTGTTCCGGCCCTCCGGTCCAGTTTAAGAACCCATTGTGGCCCTCGAGTCAAAAGTTTGCCCACCCTGGTATAGCTGGTAAGGAAAAAAGTAATAATTTGTAAATATTGGATATGTTTCTGATGAATAGTATTTTTTTTTAATTACATTTATATGCCGCCCTTCAACGAAGACTCAGGGCGGCTTACAATTTTGGGATACAACCCAATCGCCCAGCAATAGCTTTCATTCCATTGTATATGCCTGCTTATTACTAGGGCTTTTGGCCCCCCAAAGCGGCATTTTTACAAAGTCAGCTTATTGCCCCCAATGATCTTGGGTCCTCAATTTACCTACCCTGAGAGGATGGAAGGCTGAGTCAATCTTGAGCCTGGTGGGATTCGAGCCTGCACTAATTGCAGGCAGCTGGAACTAAGTGCTAGGCATTTAACAGCCTGCACCACCAATACTATTGTTAGTATTCACATTAATTATAAAGTTTTGGAAGAAACATTAACATAAACTTATACAACATTCATCCTTTTCCCTATTATAGGATCAGAAAGGAAGAAGATTCTGTATTAATTTGGCATGGAATGTCATTAACTATTCTTTTCCTTCCCTCATTCTTCCATTAAAAAACAAAATATTTGCATTTTTTCCAAAGAAACTTTGTCTGGTGGACTTTATTTAGTTTATTTTCTATTTTGTTCTGCTTTAAAAAATGTGATGATATTTGAGAAAAATGATTTTTCTTTCTATCCTATTGCTATCTAATAATACCCAAGAAGAAATAAGATAGTGAGTGGAAAGTGAACAATGAAGGACCTTGGATTTCATTTACTGTCAGAGAAATGTTCCCTGGTTGAGACCTAAAGTTAATCTACTTTGTCCCTGACAAATCCAGTAAGATTCTAGAACTGAATTTTTTTTAATGCATACATATTCAGTACCAGATGCAATAAAATATTAGAGACAATCAGCCTGAAGAAGGTTCAACACATACAGATATCTTTGAAACTCAGTTAATCAAGATGTCAAAGTAACTAAAACAGTTTTACAGATTTTTATTGAAAATAAATCATTTTATCATACATTGCAATGTACATTATTGTTTCCTCATAGAGCTTGATTATTCATTGACTCGCACTTTATTTCCAAAGTGTATCTCCTGCCCTCTTTAGTCCACTTTTTATAACTACATTTATAAAGGAAATTGAAAGCAACCCATTACTTGGAATTTGGTTTCTACTTTCACTTTGCGTGAAGAAAGAGGAAAACCATTTGGGTTTTTTTTTTGTGGTAAGAATAATTGACATGAGATACAAACTGATGAAAAGACTGCACAATAGTATATATCCCCTACCTTAAATGATTTGTTAAATACCTTTTGCAGCATACGTACCAAGGAATTATGAAATAATGTTGAGATTCAAAAGACAATTATTATTATATAATATAACATATTATAGAAGGGGTGTCAAACTCAAGGCCCAGGGGCCAGATCTGGCCTTCAGGGTGCTTAGATCTGGCCCAAGGGCCACCCTGGAAACAACAAAGGACCAGGCCGCAGAGTGCATGCATGCAGCCCTCCTGAGCTCCATCTTCACTGGCAGAGGGCTTCAGGAGGCCATCACAGAAGAAAACAGAGCTCAGATGCCTGTTTTCACTGGCAGAGTTTCCAGGCCACCACAGGCACACACACATACACACACACACACACACCCCACCACCACCACCACCACCACCATGACTGATGCCAAGCTGGCCACGCCCACCCTGGCCCCGAGGACAAACACAAACCCTGATGCGGCCCTCAATGAAATCGGTTTGACACCCTGGTGTATAGGATATCATACATGAGTATTATACTCAACTTACCAAGAAGCATACCTGAGCATGGAAGGTTGTAAGTATACTAGACAGTTAAATAAGAAAGAAGGAAGGAAGAACTACAAAGGTTTACGTGCAACAAAGAAATTGAATTCCAGGAGTGACTCAGACTGTAGACACAAACCAGGGAGAGTCAGTAGTAAGGGAAGCCAGCGTGACTCTTGGGGTTAAGGATAGGTCTACTGGGGATCATGGTCAAAAACTAGAACTAGGGATAGATTCTAATAGGTTTTCTAAGGAACACGACGTTGATAGCTTTTTGTTCAGAGTTGTTTGTGGACCATACTAAAATACATGGGAAAATCTCATTGAAAAATGAAAATGAACCAAGGTTTAGAGTTAAGGTTAAGGTTATGGATAAGTTGACTTGGAGTCATGGCCAAAAATAAATATCAGGGAAAGATTCTTAGAGAATTTCTAAGGAATGAAACACTGACTGTTTTAGTTCAGAGTTGTTTGGGACTCAGAGGAAAATACATGGGAAAATCCCACTGCCAATGAAAATGAATTTAGGGTTCGAGTTAGGATTAGAGATAGGATTAGGTTAGGATTAGGATTACAGTTAGGGTTAGGTCTACTTGGAGTCATGGCCAAAAAACTAATAATGGGGATACATTTTAGGGGTTTTCTAAGGAAGTGACATTGACAACTGTTTCTTGAAAGTTGTTTGTGGACCATAGTAAAATACATGAGAAAAACCATTGCCAACGGAAAATGGATCTAGGTTAGGTTAGGTGGGATCAACTTGGGATCATAATCAAAAACTAATACTAAGGACATTTAGAGATTTGCGACCTTTAGGAATGCAACATTGACAGTTTGGTGGAAAGTCATTTGTGACCACAGTAAAATACATGGGAAAAATCCCATTGCCATAAAGATGAATCTAGTGTTTTTTAAAAAAAGGGTTAGTGTATGTATGTAGGTTTAAATGTTATTGGTTTATTTGAATTGGTCTTGTAAAATGTCAAATGGTATTGGTTTAAATAGTGCGGGAAGAAACCCTGCACTCCCATTGGCTAGCAGCTACGGCTGCCGGCTATAAGAAGCAGCCGTAGCCTTACCGGACGGGTCCATTCGAGCTGTTGTCATTAATAAAGTCTTTTGCTGGAAATCCTCGCGTCTGACTCTTCATGCAAACTTAACACTGGCGACGAGGGTGGGATTTCCCTGAAGAGAAGACGACGCGACGAACAAGCAACTGAGCGAGATGGCTGCGCTGAAAACACCCCCCAGCACCGTTCGATCCGGCGACGGAAGACTGGGAATCGTATGCAGACCGGTTCCACATGTTCCTGGAAGGGAACGATCTCGCCGGCATCCCCGAGAGACGGAAGAGGGCGGGTCTTTCCACACACTGCGGTCCGGCAGTCTTCAAAATGGCGAAGGCGTTGGCGGGAGCAGCAGAATTGAAGGTAAATAGAATGGCCCGAATTAGAAAGACTTTAAGAGCCCATTACGCCCCACAAGTATCGTGCCTCATTAAGAGACACGAATTTTACCGTCGGGATCAAGGGGATAGCGAGAGTGTTAATGACTTCGTGGCAAGCTTAAGGGACATTGGGGGTGCTTGTGACTTTACCAACGTAGAAGAGGCCATGCGTGATCGGTTTGTTTGGGCCTTAAAGATAAGATCTTACAAAGCAAACTGTTAATGAAACCAAAAATCACGCTTAAAGAGGCTATTGAAGAGGCTGTTTCAGCAGAAGCCACCAAGTCCTCAGCTGCGGCCATGAAAAAGATTAACAAGGCCTCGAGCCAGGCCTCAAGCCATTCTGATGGGGAAAAATCCTCAACAACTCATTGCAAACAAATAGACTCTGATTCGGATAGCAGTGAGGAAGAAGAGGGGATTTTAAGCTCAGAATGGAGAAGAAAAGAAAAGACTCTGAGAAAAACAGGCAAGGATTCGTTTGCAGAGGCTGGGGGGGGGGCCACCCCCGCACTGAATGCAAGTTCTTTGACTCCATTTGCCTACGTTGTGAGAAACGGGGCCATATAGCCAGAGTCTGCAAATCATCCAGAACTCCACCATTCAGGAAGAAATTTCCTGAGGAAGATTTTAAGCCCAACAATTTAATTGGAAAAATGGGGCGAAATCCAAAAGCAAATGGCAAGAGTGAAACTCACCAAACAATATCCATTGGTCAGTCTTCACATTTAAATAGCAGAAAAGTACATGTGAAGGTGTTTATTGAAGGGAGACCGTGCCACATGGAAGTGGACTCAGGCTCTTATTTATCTATGGTGTCATGGGACACTATACACAGACTCTTTCCAAGAATTCAGAAAAAACATTTCCAGAAGCAAGCACTGACCCTCAAAGACTACCAAGGGAACAAGATTCCAGTAGTTGGAGCGAGGGAATTCAACGTGCAGTTTAAAGGCCACACCAAACGTTTGCCACTGACCATCGTGGACAAGGATCGCCCAAGTTTGCTGGGACTTGAGTGGTTCAAGCCACTTGGCATCGAGGTGACTGGCATCCATCACGTGAGCAGTTCTGACTGGGAAGAGTCCTTGAAGTCTGAGTTTCCAGAGGTCTTCAGCGAAGGACTGGGCAAGTATATGGGGACCCCTATTGCTTTCAGTTTAGACCCAAGGTGCCCCCAATTCGTTTAAAGCCCAGGAGGGTTCCATTTGCTTTAAAGGAAAAAATTGATGCACAATTAGATAAGCTCATCGCCCAAGGGGTTTTGGAACCTACTGACCACTCCAGATGGGAACACCCATAGTCACACCAGTCAAGGCTGATGGGTCAGTGAGAATCTGTGGTGACTACAAGGGGACACTTAACCATGCGCTGCAGCAGAGCGCATACCCTGTACCTGTTGTGCATCATCTGCTCCATTCCCTTGGCAGGGGTACAGTATTTGCTAAACTGGACTTAGCTCAGGCATATCAACAATTAACAGTTGATGATGCCACTGCAGAGGCACAAACAATTGTGACTCATAGAGGTGCCTTCAAATGTAAAAGACTACAATTTGGAGTAAGCGTGGCACCTGGCATTTTTCAAAGTCTTATGGAAAGAATGTTGCAAGGACTGCCAGGGGTAGTGCCTTATTTTGATGATGTGTTAATCTCTGCTGAGAATGACACTCAGCTTCAAGAGAGACTCAGAGAAGTCCTTACCAGATTCAGAAAAAGGTTTGAAAGTCAAGGAAGATAAATGCACTCTCAAAACAGACAGAGTTGAATTCTGGGGTACATGATTGATAAACAGGGCATCCACCCCACTGATGCCAAGGTTAAAGCGATCAAGGAAGCCCCTAAACCTCGTTGCAAGTCAGATCTGCAAGCCTTCCTTGGCCTTATTAACTTTTATCACATGTTTCTACCTCACAAAGCATCTATTGCTGAACCCTTACATCGTTTACTTGATAAGAAGGCTGCTTGGATCTGGGGGCGGAAGGAACAGTCAGCATTTAACAGTATTAAGAGACTAATCACGTCTGATGCTGTGTTGATTCAATTCTCTGAGAATTTACCTGTTGTTCTGACTTGTTGTTCTCCCTTTTGGAGTGGGAGGGGTTTTGAGCCACAGGCTTCCCAATGGCCGGGAAGCCCCAATTGCATTCTACTCTCGCACGCTGTCCAAAGCAGAGAGGAACTACAGCCAATTGGACAAGGAGGCCTTAGCAGTTGTAGCAGCTGTTAAGAAATTTCATGAATATCTGTATGGCAGGTCATTCACCATTGTTACAGATCACAAACCTTTGCTTGGCATCGTGGCAGGAGACAAACCTACACCTATTATCCTGTCACCAAGAATGCTGAGGTGGACTGAATTTCTTGCAGCTACTCCTACAAACTGATTCACAGGCCTGGCAAGGACATTGGACATGCTGATGCACTGAGTCGTTGCCACACAAGGAGACTGTGAACTTGAGACTCACACTTTTTCCTGGAGACCGTTGCTAAGCTTCCAGTCCATGCTGCTGAGATTGCCAGAGAATCTGCCAAAGATGCTGTGTTGGCACCTGTTATGGGCTGGATTAAGAAAGGTTGGCCTCTTCAAGATCTACCTCACTTTGCTCAACCTTTCAAATCCAGGCAAACTGAATTATCTGTATTAAGAGGATGTATTTTGTGGGGTAACAGGGTGGTTATTCTGCAAAACTGCAAAGGGAGGTTTTGGAAATGTTACATGAGGGTCATCCTGGGATTGTAAGGATGAAAGGTTTGGCCAGGAGTTATGTATGGTGGCCAGGTATTGACAAAATGGTTGAAAACTGGGTTGCATCTTGTCCCAATTGCCAGGTAGTCAGGCCTGCCCCACCTCACGCCCCACACAGGAATGGGAATGTCCTAGGGGCCCATGGTCTAGAATCCACATTGATTTTGCAGGTCCTACAAGAGGGCACACGTTTCTAGTAATTGTTGATGCATACTCCAAATGGCTAGAGGTTATTCTCATGACTTCTACTACTACTGAGGCTGTTATCAAGCAGCTCAAAAAGCTCTTTGTAACCCATGGGTTACCAGATGTCCTTGTCTCTGACAATGGCCCTCAATTCACGTCTAACATTTTTGAATCCTTTCTAGCTCAACAGGGCATCAGACATGCCCTTACAGCCCCTGGGCACCCTTCGGCCAACGGCCGGTGAACGTATGGTACGCTTTACCAAAGAAAAGCTTCAGCAGCTGGGTCCTGGGGACATCTCTGAGAAGCTTGAAAAGCTTCTTAGTGTTCAGCACATCACTCCTAGCCCATCAACTAACTTGTCCCCAGCAGAGTTGTTAATGGGCAGGAAACTTAGGTCTTCCCTTGACCGACTTCATCCCACTTATGCACCCAATACACCACTGGATTCCACTTCCAAAGTTCGTTCTTTCAGTGTGGGAGATTCTGTCTATGCTAGGAACCTTACAGGTGAACCTTTGTGGATTCCTGCTGAAATAACTCACATCACTGGCCCTCTTTCTTACAGGGTTCAAACAGAGGATGGCCTCCTCTGGAGCAGGCACATTGACCAACTTAGATCCCGGTTCACTCAGGAAATCGCCCCTGTCTCTCTCTAGGTCCTCACCTGATGTCTCTTCTAGGGGGGAAGGGGAGGAACAGGAGGAATATCAGCAAACAGGAATCAACCCTTGTGTAACGAGCCATTGCGCACAGGAACCATCCCGAACCCTGTCACAATGCCAAGATCCATCCTTAGAAGTAGAGTCATTACGACAGGAACCATCCCGAACCCTGTCACAATGCCTAGATCCATCCTTAGAAGTGGAAGATTGTACATCACTACCAGACTTGGGTGTTGACATTGGAATGGAGATGGGTTGGGAGGAGAGACCAGATTCTAACAGTCTAACAGGGTCTTCTTTCACAGGAAGTCCTAACAGGGAAATGTCAGCAGACACATTTCCCTCTCACTGGGTGAGAACAATAAAGATTCTGAACCACGAAGGTCTCAACGTACACGTAAGAGCCCCACCTATTTAAAGGAATACATTAGATAGGTTGGGGTTTGGTATGGACTGAACCTAGTGGGGAGGGTGTTATGTATGTAGGTTTAAATGTTATTGGTTTATTTGAATTGGTCTTGTAAAATGTCAAATGGTATTGGTTTAAATAGTGCGGGAAGAAACCCTGCACTCCCATTGGCTAGCAGCTACGGCTGCCGGCTATAAGAAGCAGCCGTAGCCTTACCCGGACGGGTCCATTCGAGCTGTTGTCATTAATAAAGTCTTTTGCTGGAACTCCTCGCGTCTGACTCTTCATGCAAACTTAACAGTTAGGGTTAAGGTAAGGACTAAGTTATGTGGAATCATGGCCAAAATGTGCTAGTGGATAGATCAAAGGTTTTCTAAGCCAAAGCAATGTTGCCAGTTTTTGTTTCACAGTGTTTGAGGACCATGGTTAAAATGATGGGAAAACTCCATTGAAACATGACAATGAATCTAAGGTAGGATTGGGGTTCAGTTGGGGTTGGCGTTAGATCTACTTGAGTAATGCCCAAAACTAATACTGAGGATACATTTTAGAAGGTTATTAAGGAAAGTGACGCTGGCAAATGTCTGTGAAGTATGTTGGTGGGCCAGAGTAAAATACATGGGAAATTCCAATTGCATAATGAAAATGAATGTAGGGTTAGGGTTAGGTCTACTTGGGTTATGGCCAAACCCACTAATGCTGGGGATGCATTCTTGGAGAGTTTTCAAAGAA
>CM019148.1:223162976-223260205 GCA_009733165.1 Naja naja | reverse complement strand
GGATCATACTACCACATGTGGTGGACATGCAACGAGACTAAAAAGTATTGGGCTAAAATACACATGTGGCTGGAGAAGATGACAAAACAACCTATAGACTTAAAACCAGAGACATTTTATTGGGAATTTTGCCTGAGGGTTATAACAAAGAATTAATGTATTTGATTATTAATATTTTAACAGCAGCTAGGATTGTATTTGCACAAAATTGGAGAAATGAAAAATCTGACAGAAGAGGAAATAATTAAGAAAATAATGGAACGTGCAGAAATGAGTAGATTAACAATGACGATTAGAGAACAAGAAGAAAAAGACTACTGTAAAATTTGGAATCTATTCTATGAATGGTTGGATAGAAGAGTAAAGAATTGAATTATATAGGTATAGTATAATATATTGTTACTGATGAATAGATGAGTTAGATAGAGTAAGAAAATGAACTTGAAATATATTATTGAAGGTTAAGGATTTAAAAGTTAAGGATAATAGAATAAGTGACGTGATATAAAATATTGATAAGAATGATTATAAATATATACAAGTTAGATATGTATGATATTATTTTGTGCACGAAGAAATATGTACTCAACTGACACACTGTGGAACAGAAAGAAGGTTTTATGTGTTTTTGTTGTTGTGATAAAAATAAAAACTTTATTTAAAAAAACAACAATGAACGTGGTGCATACATCCCGACACACCTATTTGTCTTACATCCTCAAATAATACATATAACAAAAAAATACAAATTTACATATATACATTGCTATTGATCATCATTGATACATTTAGTCCTTTCTTCTTTAAACCAGTGGTAAAATTTCTCCCAGATTTTGTAATAATCAGATTCAGTCCTATCTTTTAATTCTTGAGTTACTCTATCCATTTCAGCGCATGTCCAAATTTTTCTAATTATTTCCCTTTCATCTGGCAAGGTACAACACTTAATAATAGTCATAGGGTACAATAAGCAATCAACTCATACTTGGAAACAGTCAATAAAAAAAATCATAAGGATACAAGCAAAAAAGTTACAGTCATACAGCCACAAGTGGGAGGAGATGGGTAAAAGGAAGGATGGGAGGATTAATAATAATAGTAATACAATCTGTAGAGCACCTTATAGTAATCCATTTGTGAGGTGACAACGATATGAGTGAGATTCTTGATGACTTCCTTGTCCAAGAAGGACACAGTTGGTGCATTAGTTTTACCTATGCAAAGAAGCATTCTACCCAATGAAGCTCCTTTTTCCCTTTGTATTGGAAGCATTGCGGCCATAGGGCTTAGCTGAAGGCAAGGGTGGGCTGCTGGGGTTTTCAGGGTTCGGGAGACCCTCTAGCTAAGATTCTGCACAGTTCAGAGAACCCCAATTCCCACTCCTGGATGGCCCTGCACACCCCACCACTCCCAGGAGTCCCCACAGGCCCATTTGGATGCAGGTAAGTGCAGGGCGATGTGGAGGCTCAGGAATGCCAAAAAATGGGCCTCCCAGAAGTTTAGGAAGGCCATATATGGGCCCTGTTGTTGTCTTCAGAGAGTCTCCAGAGCCCGATGAGGCCATTTTCATCCTCCCAAGGTTTGAGGAAAGCCCCCAGAGCCCAGAGAGGGCAAAAACGCACCTCCGGGATGTGGTTCAGGAAGCCAACTAGGCCACACCCACCATGGCTACGTCCACCCAGCAACCAGGCAGAGAACCAATTGCTAAAATTTTGAAGCCCACCCTGGCTAAAAGCGCTACAAGCAAGGAATGAGGGAGGAAAAATGCTGTGAAATCAAAAGGGCTGTGAGATAAGACATAGAAACCAGAGAGATGAATTGCTGAACCCCATATAATGTGTTCCTTCTGACAGGCAAATTAGCTGCTACCATTCAGAAAGACTTTTCCCTTCCTGTCTTCACATTGGCCAATCCTGGATCTATGAAACTACGATAAGGGTGTTTGTAAGAGAAAAGAAGAGGGATCGTAACTTTACAAACTCCAAAATCCATTTAGGTGTCCAAGTACAAAATTGATTGATTGATTGATTGATTGATTGGGCTTGTATGCCGCTCTATCTCCCGAAGGACTCAGGGCAGCTCACATCATAAAAACACACAATACAAAAGTCTAAAATTATTTAAAAGTTATTAAACCCAAGCCAAACAATATCTAAAACCCACAAAAGACACTAACAATTAAAACAACTAAAAGCCATCCCCCCTCAGTCCAGGCCGGCTTGTTCAAATAGCCATGTCTTCAGGCCGCGGTGGAAGGAGCGGAGGTCAGGGGCCAATCATAGCTCCAGGGGCAGCTGATTCCACAGGGTGGGCACTCCCACAGAGAAGGCCCTGCCCCTGGGGGTTGCCAGCCGACATTGTCTGGCCGACGGCACCCCAAGGAGGCCCTGTCTGTGGGAGCGCACAGGGCGATGGGCACTCGATGCTGGCAAGAGACGTTCCCGCAAGTACCCCGGCCCCAAGCCATGTAGAGCTTTATAGGTAAGTACCAGCACCTTGAATCTTAACCATTGCTCACCCAGATATATGAAACCCTGAACTGAAAGGGGACTTCATAAATAAAGTATCCTGGTTCTATAAAAATAAAAGGGATAGACAAACACAGCCCTTACAACCACCAAAAAAAATTTCATTCCATACATTCATTTGGGCTCATGGAAGACCCCCACAGGACAAATTTAAGGATGTGATGTTCTTTCCCCTCTAACCCCACCCTCACTCAGCTCAACATATTGTAAAAATTAAAGAACAAATGCATAGAATTTCACAAACAGAGAGAAGACAAACACACTCGCACACACACACAATATGAGCTCATAGGTTCACCCCAAAGCAAATCATTCATCTGCTCTCCCAAGTATTTTGTTGACTTACCCAAAAGATAAAAGTGAATGCAGGGTCAGATTCTGTTCCTTGTTCACAGAATCATCGTGGGAATTATTTCCAGAGAAGCAGAACCATGATGCTTTGAAGAAGAAATCATCACAGGAAAAAGAAAGTTGCGAAAGACAAAAAAACTAAAACAAAACCATTATCCCATCGTTCTTTATTGTCAAACATGGTTTAGGGTCATTAGCAAGCTCTGTCATCTCTTTTCCCTTCTTAAATATATAGTTCTTAAAAACTTTGGTTTTATAGTATTCCCTATTGATTTGGAACATGGCAAGTAAATTGCTGACTCTCTACTATTAAAAACCAGCTGGATCTTCAACCCATGTTTTGTAGCAGCAGCATGCTTCATGTTAATTTTTAAGCGATGCAAAATCTAGAGGAGAATTATTATTATTATTATTATTATTTATTTATTTATTTATTTATTTATTTATTTATTTATTTAGACTTGTATGCCGCCCTTCTCCCTAAGGACTCAGGGCAGCGAACATTTTAAAACCGAACAAATTACAATAAAAAATAAATAACTACAAGCCTAAAAACAATTAATTAAAATTTAAATAAATGACTAAAATAACCCACCCCTAAAAATAAGCAACCCCCGGGTCAGTCCAGACCGGCCTGCTGAAATAGCCAGGTCTTCAGGTCCCGGCGAAAGAAGAGGAGATCAGGGGCCAAATGGAGATCCACAACGGATCCATCCAACGGAGAATACCTATACAGGTAGCCCGCAACTTACGACAGTTCATTTAGTGACCATTCAAAGTTACAACCTTACTGAAAAAAGTGACTTATGACCATTTTTCACACTTATGACCATTGCAGCATCAACATGGTCAGGTGATCAAAATTCAGACACTTGGCCATTGACTCAAAGTTAAGACCTCTGCAGTCTCCTGGAATCCTGTCAGAATTCTTCTGACAAGCAAAGTCAATGGGGAAACCAGATTCACTTAATAACTGTGCTACTAACTTAACCACTGCAGTGATTCACTTAACAACTGTGGCAAGAAAGGTCATAAAATGGGGCAAAACTCACTTAACAAATGTCTCACTTAGCATCATAAATTTTGGGCTCAGTTGTGGTCGTAAGTTCGGGACTACCTGTATAAATTTATTTATTTATTTATTTATTTATTTATTTATTTATTTATTTACTTATTTGACTTGCATGCCGCCCCTCTCCCAAATGGACTCGGGGCGGCTCACAATTAAAACCAACACAATAAATAATTACCTAAAATAGAATTAAACCCAACAAGCCAAATTACTAAAACAAATTATAAAACAACCCCCCCCCAAGAGGAGTCAGCACAGAGCAGCCTGCTCAAAAAGCCAAGTTTTCAGGTCGTGGCAGAAGGTGCGAAGGTCGGGGGCCAGGCGGAGTCCCAGAGGTAGCTGATTCCATAGGGCGGGAGGCACCACAGAGTAGGCCCTCCCCTGCATCACCGCCAAGCGACATTGAGTCACAGACAGCACACCGAGGAGTCCCTGCCTGTGCGCTCGTACAGGGCGGTTGGTATTCGATGCCGGGAGCAGACGTTCCGTAGATAGCCGGACCCATGTCTCGTAGGACTTTGAATGTCAATACCAAAACCTTGAATCTCATTCAGAGGGCAACCGGCAACCAATGCAAACCACGCAGGAGGGGCGTAACATGGGAGAACCGGGAAGCTCCCATCACAACCTGCGCAGCAGCATTTTGCACCAGCTGAAGCCTCCGGATGGTATGCAAGGGCAGTCCTAGATAGAGAGCGTTGCAGTAGTCGAGCTGCGAGGTGACAAGTGCCTGAGTGACCGTGCGCAGGGCATCTCGGTCCAGATATGGGCGTAACTGGTGAACCAGCCGGACCTGGGCAAAGGCCCCCCTGGTGACGGCTCCCACCTGCTCCTCCAGCCTGAGCCGTGAGTCCAGGAGGACCCCCAGGTTCCGTGCCCTATCCATGGGGGGCAACACCTCTCCCCATGACCAAAGATGGAATCTCTGACTGGGTCAAGATGTCTGTATGCACAGCCACTCTGTCTTAGCCGGATTGAGCCGAAGCATGTTACTGTCCATCCAGATCCGTACCGCATCCAAACAACGGGACATCACAGATGGGGTGGAGATGTATAACTGCGTATCATCAGCATACTGATGATACTTCACCCCAAAGCCGCGGATGATCTCACCCAGCGGTTTCATATAAATGTTGAACAGAAGGGGCAAGAGGACAGACCCCTGAGGGACCCCACAAGTGAGAGCCCTTGGAGTCGACCTCTGCCCCCCTGCCAACACTGATTGCAAGCATCCCAAGGGGAAGGAGGTGAACCACTGCAACACAGTGCCTCCCACTCCCAACCCCGAGATGCGCAATAAGATACCATGGTCGATGGTATCGAAAGCCGCTGAGAGATCTAACAGGACCAGGACAGAGGAAAAACCCCTGTCCCGAGCCCTCAGGAGATCATCCATCAGTGCGACCAATGCCGTCTCTGTGCTATACCCGGGTCGAAAGCCCGATTGGTACGGATCCAGGTAGTCCGTTTCATATAAAATGGCTCTTCCACTAAAAGTGGAAAGAATGTTTGGAGTCCCTTTCTTTGATACAGTACTTTCAAATGTCGCTGTCAGCAACATCAATGTTGGGATTTTTATACATTTCTTTAAAAAAAATATTAGTTAGTTTAGTTTAGTTTATTGGGATTTATATGCCGCCCTATCTCCCAAAGGACTCAGGGCGGCTCACAACAATAAAAACATACAATACAAAAGTTAAAAAGATATTAATAATAATAATAATTTATTAGACTTGTATGCCACCCTCTCTCCCTAAGGACTCAGGGCGGCTCACAATATAAAACACAATACAATAATTTACTTAAAAACCTATTAAACAATACCCTTAAGGGCCATGGTGGTGCAGGCTGTTAAACGCCTAGCACTTAGTTCCAGCTGCCTACAATTAGTGCAGGCTCAAATCCCACCAGGCTCAAGGTTGACTCAGCCTTCCATCCTCTTGGGGTAGGTAAAGTGAGGACCCAAGATTGTTGGGGGAAATAAGCTGACTTTGTAAAAATGCCACTTGGGGGCCCCCAAAAAAGCCCTAGTAATAAGCAGGTGTATACAATGGAATGAAGGCTATTGCTAAGTGCATTGGGTTGTGTCCCAAAAATTGTAAGCCGCCCTGAGTCTTCGGAGAAGGGTGGCATATAAATGTAATTTTAAAAAAGCCCCATATTAAAACAATTAAAATTACTTTAAAAAGAAGAGACCCCCACCCCACCCTAGGTCAGTCCAGGCCGGTCTGCTGAAATAACCAGGTCTTCAGGTCCCGGCGGAAGGAGCGGAGATCAGGGGCCAAACAAAAGTCCAAGGGGAGCTGATTCCACAGGGTGGGTGCTTCCACAGAGAAGGCCCTACCCCTGGGCACCGCCACCCGACAATGTCTGGTCAACGGTACCCCAAGGAAGCCCTGCCTGTGGGAGCGTACAGGGTGATCGGAGTGTGATGCCGGCAGGAGACGTTTTAAATGAACATCCCAATTCTAATTAAAACTGACAACAAGCCAATAAAAACCAATAAAAACCCCCATCAGTCCAGGTTGGCCAATTGAAAGAGCCATGTCTTCAGGTCACAATGGAAGGATCGAAGGTCAAGAGCCATCCGGAGCTCCAAGGGCAGCTGATTCTAAAGGGTGGGTGCACCCTCTCCCCCTGGGGGTCACCAGCCGACATTGTCTGGCTGACGGCACCCTGAGGAGGCCCTGTCTGTGGGAACGCACAGGGTGATGGGAAGTTGTTGCTGGCAGTAGGTGCTCCCGCAAATATCCTGGCCCTAAGCTGTGTAAGGCTTTATAGGCGATTACCAGCACCTTGAATCTCACCCGGAGGGCAATCAATGCAGCTCACGCAGGAGGGGTGTAGTCTGGGAGTGTCCGGATAAATGTACTAGTTTGCAAAATGACCCGCTCTTCTTATCTCTAAACTTGGGACCATGAAATGATCTGAAAATAACATGGGAGGTGCCAGTAGTCCTTGATCTATGACCATAACTCAGCCCAAAATTTACGTGGCTGAGCAAGACATTTGTTAAGTGAGTTTTGCCCCATTTTATAGCCTTTCTTGCCACAGTTGTTAAGTGAATCACTGCCGTTGTTAAGTTAGCAACATGGTTGTTAAAAGAATCTGGATTCCCATTGACCTGGCTTGTCAGAAGGTGCATAAAGGGGATCACATCACACACACACACACCTCAGGATACTGGAACTGTCATAAATATGAGTTAGTTGCCAAGCATTTGAACTTTGATCGCATGAACATAGGAATGCTGCTTTGGTTGTAAGTGTGAAAAACAGTCACAAGTCACTTTTGTCAGTGCCGTTGTAACTTTGAGCGACACTTAACTTCATTTTGGTCACTAAATGAACTGTTGTAAATCAAGAACTGCCTGTAGCAGTTCAGGCAAAAGGACTTTGGAATGTGGGTGTGCATGCTCACACATGATTTCTCCAGCAGATTTTGAAAATGAAATAAGCGCATATTTTATACCATGGCATTTTTAGAAATTAATTTTACATAAAGAATAGCCCAACATTTCTGATATAATTAACTTGCAAGTGAGGTTGCCTATGACTTCAGCCTCATTTTCAAATCTAGGTTATAATTCAAGTTCTAATTTGGATAGGAAAATAATTTTCCTTTAAGTGATTACACGGGTCTCCTTAATTAGAGTTCGTACCTTCCCCTTGTTGTTCTTCTCTCTCTAGTTCCCTGAAGGTACATGCAGTTGCTGCAATGAAACAGCCAGTTCAAAACATCTGAAGACTTTAAAAAATAATAAAATACTCTTCGGTTCAAGCCTCTTTTCTATAATATGTAACATCGTGCCAAGAAAATGCCTGTTGCATCTTTGGAATCTTCTTCAATGCATTGGAAAGAAATTACTTTTGATTCCAGAATGCTTTCTTTCCACCCCAAAGAAGAAGAAAAGCTGATAAAATTCTCATTCTTCATGCTGAAGTCTCTCTTTTTTTCCTTCGTTATTCTAGAATTCAACAGATGTTCCTACTGGCCATTAAATTCCAACTGAAGATCATGGGGTGTTTTTCAGCAGCCCAAATTAGGCAAGGAGGATGCCTAAGTAACAGAAAACCAGCAAGACACTCATTACTCTCTGCCACTTTCTCGTAAGAAAGTAAACTCAAAAACACCATCAAAGAAATCACCAAGAGATTTGAAAGCCCTTCAAAAATGAGATAGAAAGCCGGAACCCTTTGAGGAGACAGATTGTGGCATCATGTTATCGGGCATCTCTCTTCTGGACCACATCACAAACGACACCATTTGACACCAGTTTTGGTGTGGCACCAATTACAGAAAAGATGTGAGAAGGCCAACTCTGCTGGTATGGACATGTCCAGAGAGCAGCACCTTCCACTGTTGCCAAGACAGAAGATTTATACCAACTAGAAGTCAATGGCTTGCAACCTCGCAGGTGTCCAAAACAGAGGTGGCAGGACACCATCAACATGCAAGCCATGGGCCTGTGCCCCAGAGACACAGTTGACTGTGCAAAGTGGTGTTCAATGATATGAAAAGCGGACTCTGCATCTGCGGAAATATGCTAGGAAGAAGAAGATTATGGCATCATGTTAGATCAATAACATGCAACAAAGAAATTGAATTCCAGGAGTGACTCAGACTGTAGAGACAAACCAGGGAGAGACAGTGGTAAGGAAGCCAGCATGATTCTTAGGATTAAGGATAGGTCTACTGGGGGTCATGATCAAAAACTAGAACTAGGGATAGATTCTAATAGGTTTTCTAAAGAACGTGACATTGACAGCTTTTCGTTCGGCGTTCAATGATATGAAAATCGGACTCTGCATCTGTGAGAGTATATTAGGAAGAAGAAGATTATGGCATCATGTTAGATCAATAACTTGCTCAATTCCCCCAAATGTAATCTACCTCTTCAGGTTAAATCATCTGTGCATTGAGGAGTTTATTAAGAGGGAAAGCATAGTGTGTAATGCATTAGAACTAAATGCATAGTTAATTATATAACCTTATTTCTATTTGTTTTTGAATTTCACACTTGCAGCAAATACAGTCCATGGGAGGCAAACAGTGAGTTTTAGGCCAGGGAAATATTGGATAGCAATGACAAAAAAGTAAGGTAGATCATTCTGTAGCATCATTATTTCAGTTCTATCATATGGCTTTTTTTTTAAAAGGAGGGACTGTATTGAATAGGGTGGGGTTTCCCATCACTGTAGAGTAAAAATGCTGTTTATTTATTCTCTTAAAGAAAAACAATCCAATCCACAAGGATTTGCCAGGTGGCTAAGAGAAGTATAAAACCAGTCACTATTAACATCAGCAAAACTTCATGTAAAACACTGAAAAACAGCCATGCTTTATGGTTGGAAGGATGGCAGAGAATCAGAGAGGGTGGTAGAGGCTGAGGAAGAATAAATATGTTCTATCTATGCTCCAGTGGAGGGGAGAAAGTGTGGGCTGTGTTTCCAGCAGCCTTCAATTCAGTCATTGGCAATACAGTAATTGCTAAGCACCATGCAATTACCCACAACCAGAGCCATAGAGTATAAGACTTGGAAGGGATTTAAAGAGCCATTTAGCATCCTTCAGAGAAGACCATCGAGCCTTTGCTTAAAGTGGAAGTGAAGGAGAGTCCTCCATTTTCTTATCTTGTTGTCTCCCTGAAGTCTTCTCCTCAGCATGGGAAAATATACCAGTATTTCTAGATCATTTCTCATAGGGTTTTTTCCCCCTCAAGACTCTTCTCATCTTTGTTCATCTCCCTTAGATATACCCCAATTTATTAGCCTTTCACATGATACCACAACTGGATGCAATGTTCTATTTGTAAACTGACCAATGAAGAATAGAAAGGACTGATGCCCTCTCCTGATCTTGACACTAAACCTCTGTCAGTACAGCCGAGGACTCATTTGTTTCTTTCTAGTTTGCTTTGTAGGGGTTTTGGCACTGCTTCACCATGTTCAGATCATTTCATACACACTTCTGTCTTCTTGATTTCCTCCAACCTATGCTGGTGTGTTTACTTTTTCTTACCCAAATGGAGAACTTCACATTTGTCTAGGTTGAACTTAATCTTGTTGGTGTTTACTTGTTATTCCAGCTCATCAAGATTTTTCTGACTCTTCATAAAGACTTGTAAGGGGTTTTCTATTGCCCCATGTCTTTGTGACATCTGCAAATTTGAAAATTGCATTTTCTAACCCCTCATCCAGGAAGAGAGACCTGGAGTATGCCACTTAGCAGCCTCCATTTAATTCCTGATGGTTCCCCATTTACTTTGCTTGTGGGAAGTGTTTATGAATACTCTGCCAGTGTTTATGAATACTCTATCGTTTTCACTTCATTTTTTGTTGGCTGTAAGCAACATACAGCTGACCATGCTGGAATATCAGTTTCTCCAAATAAATCAGCACATTCTCCATGATACAGTATGTCCCTGCCTTTTATGTATTATGAGAGCAACACATTGACTCTATTCAGAACTGTATCCACTGAAGAGAGGCATCTTTACCTTCTGATAAATTAAGCACAATCCTTGGAATAATGACATCATTTTTGAATGCACCAATGTTGATCTCTGTCACAATGAGCTCCTTGTGGAGTTCTTCCATGATCATCTTTGCAATCCACATTCTATTGCAAAGCCTTGGAAGGTCCAAATTGTTCATTAAAATGATGGGAGATCTTATCTTCAATTCCAGTTTAGGTGGTAGTATTTCAACAGAATCAAGATATGCTATATTGGAAAATGAGTAGCGTTAGCTCCTTGACATACAGCAAGGAATAAAGGTATTCTTTCATCATACCAGAGAAGAGTCTAATGGATGCAGAATTCATATTTCTCCTCATTTCATTGTGAGGAAACAAGGTGGAATTCTTTTGAGAACAGTTTTGCAGGATAGTCAAATGTTGAGTAGTTGCAATCTATATATTCTTCCATAATTTTACACTTCATGCAATAACTCCTGTTTTTTCCTCTCTGGTGGGACCGGTCTATCAGGGCAACCTGGTCTACCCAATTATGGGATGGAGCATACTGCTTCCATTTTTGCTTTTCAGCCCTAATCCGGGGGCCTTCGCAGGCAGTCCCTTTTGCAACAAACTATTTTTGTGTTAAATTTATGTTTTACCAACAAAGAAATAAAGGGAGGCTAGTGTAGAACTATTTCAAGCGATTTAGCTCTCATCAGCTAGCCATACCCTAAATCGCATGAAATAGTTCTATACCAGCCTCCTTTTATTTTTTTTGTTGGTAAAACATAAATTTAACACAATAATTCCCGATCGTCATCATTTTGATTCATTGTATGCATGACAGTGATGGGCATGGCACCAAATCAGCAGAAATATTACATTGTGCAACTTGTACATTTGCCTCACTCTTTTTTAGTTGAGGTCTTGTTGAAGGTTTGTCACATAATTAATGTTTTCCACATAATTCTCAGATTGATGTTCCCTTTCCTTCTCCATCTTTTCTTTTTCTCCTCATTCTGCAAATTCCCATGTAATTCTGGAGACAAGCAGCCCTTTCAATCTCTGTCTATTCATCTTTCCTTCTTGCTGCATCCTGACAATGTTTGGTGTCATCTCTTGACCTTGAATTGTCGGTCTGATGTCCAGCAGCCAAGGAGAGGGAGGTCAGTCTATACTCAGTTTCAGAGTAGGAAGCACTTAAAAATGAATCAGGATTTTCAAGGATTAAGGTATAGTGGCTAATGCATTGGAATGATGTCAGATGCACGTTGCACACCACCTGCAGCCACAGCAGTTCACTTGATTACTTTCACCCCAACACACCTCACAGGATTGTTGTGAAGAAATATAAAAGGATGGAGCACTATGTATTTGCCTTGGGTTCCTGAACAAAGATGTGATATAAATGCATGTGCGTGTGTGTCTGCCACAGAAGGAGCACAAAAGGTTATATGACCTTTCTTAATGCTCCTTAAAGTTGCTCCTTTAAAAGTCACATAATGAGTTAAATTCCTTGTGGCTGGGTGGGGGAGTGAGTGAGGGATTGTGAAACTGGCTCGGAAACTGTCATGGAACATTGAAAAGGGCCTTGGTGGCTCAGGCTGTTAAATGCCTGCATTTAAGTTCCAGCTGCCTACAATTACTGTAGGCTTGAATCCCACCAGGCTCAAGGTTGACTCAGCCTTCCATCCTCTCGGGGTAGGTAAATTGAGGACCCAAGATTGTTGGGGGCAATAAGCTGACTTTGTAAAAATGCCGCTTAGTAATAAGCAGGCATATGCAATGGAATGAAGGCTATTGCTGAGCACACTGGGTTGTATCCAAAATTGTAAGCGCCCTGAGTCTTCGGAGAAGGGCGGCATATAAATATAAATGTAATTTTTTAAAAAATGTAGATCATGTGGCCATAGCAGCAAAGGTAAGCTTCAACTATGATCCAAAGTTTACTTATATGTGTTGAATTAGAATATGAACAGATCAAAAATATATTTAAATGTAGTTCCAGATAATATGGTGCCTTTTCTTATGAGAAATAACTGACAGATACATCATTCTAAGTAGTTCTAAGGGACAGATTTTTAAAACAACAATAAATTAAGTGAAACACCAATATAGTGTATAGATCAGCCTTGGGCAAACTACGGCCCGGGGGCCGGATTCGGCCCATTCGGCTGTCCTATCCGGCCCGCGGAGCCGAAAGAGCGGAGGGTTCTCTTGCTCTCCCAGAAGGGTACGTGAAGTAATCTAACTTTGAATTTATATTAGTTCACACAAACACTCCATCCATGCTTTTGTTCCGGCCCTCCGGTCCAGTTTAAGAACCCATTGTGGCTGTCAAGTCAAAAAGTTTGCCCACCCCTGGTATAGCTGGTAAGGAAAAAAAGTAATAATTTGTAAATATTGGATATGTTTCTGATGAATAGTATTTTTTTTAATTACATTTATATGCTGCCCTTCTCCGAAGACTCAGGGCGGCTTACAATTTTTGGGATACAACCCAATGCGCCCAGCAATAGCTTTCATTCCATTGTATATGCCTGCTTATTACTAGGGCTTTTTTGGCCCCCCCAAAGCGGCATTTTTACAAAGTCAGCTTATTGCCCCCAACGATCTTGGGTCCTCAATTTACCTACCCCGAGAGGATGGAAGGCTGAGTCAACCTTGAGCCTGGTGGGATTCGAGCCTGCACTAATTGCAGGCAGCTGGAACTAAGTGCTAGGCATTTAACAGCCTGCACCACCAATACTATTGTTAGTATTCACATTAATTATAAAGTTTTGGAAGAAACATTAACATAAACTTATACAACATTCATCCTTTTCTCTATTATAGGATCAGAAAGGAAGAAGATTCTGTATTAATTTGGCATGGAATGTCATTAACTATTCTTTTCCTTCCCTCATTCTTCCATTAAAAAAAAATATTTGCATTTTTCCAAAGAAACTTTGTCTGGTGGAATTTATTTAGTTTATTTTCTATTTTGTTCTGCTTTAAAAAATGTGATGATATTTGAGAAAAATGATTTTTCTTTCTATCCTATTGCTATCTAATAATACCCAAGAAGAAATAAGATAGTGAGTGGAAAGTGAACAATGAAGGACCTTGGATTTCATTTACTGTCAGAGAAATGTTCCTGGTTGAGACCTAAAGTTAATCTACTTTGTCCCTGACAAATCCAGTAAGATTCTAGAACTGAATTTTTTTTAATGCATACATATTCAGTACCAGATGCAATAAAATATTAGAGACAATCAGCCTGAAGAAGGTTCAACACATACAGATATCTTTGAAACTCAGTTAATCAAGATGTCAAAGTAACTAAAACAGTTTTACAGATTTTTATTGAAAATAAATCATTTTATCATACATTGCAATGTACATTATTGTTTCCTCATAGAGCTTGATTATTCATTGACTCGCACTTTATTTCCAAAGTGTATCTCCTGCCCTCTTTAGTCCACTTTTTATAACTACATTTATAAAGGAAATTGAAAGCAACCCATTACTTGGAATTTGGTTTCTACTTTCGCTTTGCGTGAAGAAAGAGGAAAACCATTTGGGTTTTTTTTTTGTGGTAAGAATAATTGACATGAGATACAAACTGATGAAAAGACTGCACAATAGTATATATCCCCTACCTTAAATGATTTGTTAAATACCTTTTGCAGCATACATACAAGGAATTATGAAATAATGTTGAGATTCAAAAGACAATTATTATTATATAATATAACATATTATAGAAGGGGTGTCAAACTCAAGGCCCAGGGGCCAGATCTGGCCTTCAGGGTGCTTAGATCTGGCCCAAGGGCCACCCTGGAAACAACAAAGGACCAGGCCGCAGTGCCTGCATGCAGCCCTCCTGAGCTCCATCTTCACTGGCAGAGGGCTTCAGGAGGCCATCACAGAAGAAAACAGAGCTCAGATGCCTGTTTTCACTGGCAGAGTTTCCAGGCCACCACAGGCACACACACATACACACACACACACACACACACCACCACCACCACCACCATGACTGATGCCAAGCTGGCCACGCCCACCCTGGCCCCCCGAGGACAAACACAACCCTGATGCGGCCCTCAATGAAATCGAGTTTGACACCCCTGGTGTATAGGATATCATACATGAGTATTATACTCAACTTACCAAGAAGCATACCTGAGCATGGAAGCTTGTAAGTATACTAGACAGTTAAATAAGAAAGAAGGAAGGAAGAACTACAAAGGTTTATGTGCAACAAAGAAATTGAATTCCAGGAGTGACTCAGACTGTAGACACAAACCAGGGAGAGTCAGTAGTAAGGGAAGCCAGCGTGACTCTTGGGGTTAAGGATAGGTCTACTGGGGGTCATGGTCAAAAACTAGAACTAGGGATAGATTCTAATAGGTTTTCTAAGGAACACGACGTTGATAGCTTTTCGTTCAGAGTTGTTTGTGGACCATACTAAAATACATGGGAAAATCTCATTGAAAAATGAAAATGAACCAAGGTTTAAAGTTAAGGTTAAGGTTATGGATAAGTTGACTTGGAGTCATGGCCAAAAATAAATATCAGGGAAAGATTCTTAGAGAATTTCTAAGGAATGAAACACTGACTGTTTTTAGTTCAGAGTTGTTTGGGACTCAGAGGAAAATACATGGGAAAATCCCACTGCCAATGAAAATGAATTTAGAGTTCGAGTTAGGATTAGAGATAGGATTAGGGTTAGGATTAGGATTACAGTTAGGGTTAGGTCTACTTGGAGTCATGGCCAAAAACTAATAATGGAGATACATTTTAGGGGTTTTCTAAGGGAAGTGACATTGACAACTGTTTCTTGAAAGTTGTTTGTGGACCATAGTAAAATACATGAGAAAAACCCATTGCCAACGGAAAATGGATCTAGGGTTAGGTTGGGTCAACTTGGGATCATGATCAAAAACTAATACTAAGGACATCTTAGAGGTTTGCGACCTTTAAGGAATGCAACATTGACAGCTTTTGGTTGAAAGTCATTTGTGGATCACAGTAAAATACATGGGAAAATCCCATTGCCAATAAAGATGAATCTAGTGTTAAGGTTAGGGTTAAGGTAAGGACTAAGTCTATGTGGAATCATGGCCAAAAACTAGTGCTAGTGATAGATTCTGAAAGGTTTTCTAAGCAAAGCAATGTCGACAGTTTTTTGTTCCCAGTTGTTTGAGGACCATGGTAAAATACATGGGAAACTCCCATTGAAACATGACAGTGAATCTAAGGTTAGGATTGGGGTTCAGTTGGGGTTAGGGTTAGATCTACTTGGAGTAATGCCCCAAAACTAATACTGAGGATACATTCTTAGCAGTTTATTAAGGAAAGTGACGCTGGCAATTGTTTCTTGAAAGTTGTTTGTGGGCCAGAGTAAAATACATGGGAAAATTCCATTGCTAATGAAAATGAATGTAGGGTTAGGGTTAGGTCTACTTGGAGTTATGGCCAAACACTAATGCTGGGGATGCATTCTTGGAGGTTTTCAAAGAAAAATAAAGTTGACAACTTTTCGCTGGAAGTCCTTTTTAGTACTACAGGACTATTGGAAAAAGAACTACAGGAAAAGCCCACTGCCGATGAAAATGGATTTAGGGTTAGGGTTAGGGTTGGGTATACTTGGAGTCAGGGTCAAAAACTAATGCTAGAGTTAAATTCTTAGAGGTTTTCTAAGGAATGTGGCATTGACAGCTTTTAGTTTGGACCACAGTAAAATACATGGATAAATCTCATCGCCAATAAAAAATGAATCTAGGGTTAAGGTTAGAGTTAGGATTAGTCTACCTGGAGTCAGTGGCGCATTTCAAAATAGTTTATCACTGTTTTGGTGGGCGTGGCTTGGTGGTTTCACCTGCACTCCCCAAACATGCACTATGTGCAGGCGCAGAGGCTTTTTGACTCACCTCCTGCAATCCTGTCACTGCAGCAGCTGATGCATGGCGGTCTGCTGTGCTGTGCAAAGCAGCTACACTTCGAAAGCAGGGAATAAAGGTCAATACGGAAGCCCAGGTGGGCAGGTGGCCACAGTAGCAGCTCCTCAGACAGAACCGGTTCAGTCTCTGCTGATCTTCAGCACTACCGGTATACCAGAACCGGGCCGAATCGGTAGAATACCACCACTGCCGAAAACTAATGATTCTTAGCATTTTTCTGAGCAAAGAGACATTAACAGATTTTAGTTCAGAGCTGTCTGAACCCAAATTAAAATAAATGGGAAATTCCCATTGCAAATGAAAATGAATCTAGGGTTAGGGTTGGGGTAATAGGCACCTTGGGTGCAATTCCAAAACACCTGGACTTAAACACCATTGGCAATGACAAAATCATTGTCAATTACAAAATGCAGCTGTACTTGGGACATTTTGCATTTTGTCGCAATACTTTCGATATTATTAAATGCCGACATTTCCATATCCTGGGCCCCTGGCAAGAAGTAGAGAAATAGAGAAAAATCACACATCTAGTCAAAACATCTGGCTTATTGTACAACCAACCATAATAATAACAAATACTTCTATTTAGGAAAGAACCTAAAATTTTGATGAAACTTAGAGTTGGTGTTCTCAGCATGTTTGATACCATACTAGCTTCAGGTGTGTTGTTAACTTCCTCCATCAGCTTTATGCTACCAAAAGTAGCTGAAATGTTTTGAAAAGAAGTAATGGATTGCAGTTTATATATTACCTGTTGTGGCCCCTTAAGGACTAAAGCATAGAAATTCACTAAACATTTCTCACTGATCATCCTAACATTCTGGTTCCTCAGCACATTATGCATCCTAATCTGATTAGAAAATCAGTAAGCAAGAGAGAAAGCTTTTTCAAGCACGATGACAGCTGGAATGCTGAGGAGATGATTGTCTATTAAAGTTCCAACCCTGGCCAAATGTTATTTCGATGATGTTGGATCTTTGTAGGCCAGAGGTCTCCTAACTTGGCAACTTTAAGACTTGTGGACTTCATGTAACTTTAAGACTTGTGGAGCCATGCTGGCTGGGGAATTCTGGGAGTTAAAGTCCACAAGTCTCAAAGTTGCCAAGTTTGGACATCCCTGTTGTAGGATTGCACATTGACTGCAAATACCTGCTGGGAGAGCCTTGTATCATATATAAATGAACTTTCTCCAACCATCAATTGTAGAGGGAAGGATAATGTCTGCATGAAGCTGAACTAGCAGCACAATTGGCAAGAGGTGGGTTATCTGGAATACTCAGGTGGTTGAACCTTTTGGGTGTCATGCAGTGGCGGGATTCAATTTTTTTTACTACCGGTTCTGTGGGTGTGGCTTGGTGGGCGTGGCATGGCTTGGTGGGCATGGCTTGGTGGGCATGGCAGGGGAAGGATACTGTAAAATCCCCATTCTCTCTCCCACTAACGCCACTAACCTGCTTTCCAGCTCTGTTCTTCTGTGCAGGGCAACAGAAGAAGACCCAGGCAATCAGCTGGGACTTGGGAGGCAGAGAATAGATGGGGGCGGGGCCAGTCAGAGGTGATATTCCGAACTACTCAAACTACCGGAACTGGTCAGAACCTGCTGAATATCACCTCTGGTGTCATGTGGCCCAAGTAGGCCTGACATCTTCAGAATCCATTCTGCAGTTTATTTAGAATTTATTAGCCACTGAACTCCAATACACTCTGGAGAGTACAGATAGTTCTCAACCCTCATTTAGTGACTATTCAAAATTATAACAGCACTGAAAAAAATGACTTATGACTGCTTTTCACACTTATGTCCACTGCAGTTTCTACATGGTCATCTGATGAAAAATGTGGACACTTGGCAACTGGTATGTATTTATAATAGTTGAACCATCCTCGGATCAAGTGATCCCCAACTGTAACCTTCCCAGTTGGCCTCTAACAAGCAAAGTCAATGAGAGAGATGAGATTTATCTAACCAGCGCATGGGTTCACTTAACAACAGTAGTGATTTGCTTCACAACTGTGGCAAAAAAGGTTGTAAAGTGAGGCACAACTCACTGAACCACTGCCGCACTTAGCAACAGAAATTTTGGACTCAGATGTAATTGTAAGTTGAGTTCATTTAGTGACCATTCAAAGTTACAATGGCATTGAAAAAGTGACTTATGACCATTTTCCACACTTATGACTGTTGCAGCATCCTCATGGTCACATGATCAAAATGTAGATGCTTGGCAAGTGGTTCATATTTATGATGGTTGCAGTGTCCCGTGGTCATGTGATCAGCTTTTGTGACCTATTCTCTGCCTCCCGAGTCCCAGCTGATCAGCCGGGTCTTCTTTTGTTGCCCTGCTCAGGAGAATGGAGCTGGAAAGCAGGTTAGTGAGGAGGGAATGGGATTCTACAGTAACCCTCCCCCAGGAGTGGGGAGGGAATGGGGATTTCACAATATCCTTCCCCTACCATGCCCACCAAGTCATGCCCACAGAAATGGTATTAAAAAAATTTGAATCCCACCAATATAGTTTTCTGAAGGAGGCTGCACTGGTCGTGATATGTCTATGTGTAACCTGTGAGGGAGAAGCAGAGAGAAAGTAACTGGACTAACAATTTTGTCAGTTTTGACAGAAAAATTGAGGTGAAACTAAAGAAAGTGTTTTAAATGGTTTTATGTTATGACACAGGGGAATCTGTGGGAGAAGGGTAAGTGAAAAGTCAAAATGGCAGTTGCAAAGTCTCACCCATTTTGTACATGTGATGACATTATATCAACATACAAAGAGGTGAGGTTGCAGTTGCATAGCCAACATCACCATCTTGATTTTCACACACACAGAGATAGACACATAGAATTTATATGGGTTTTGGGTTTTGTCTAATCTTGAAGGGGGGAGGCCCTTTCCTTTCCCCTCCTTTCCTTTCCTTTCCTTTCCTTTCCTTTCCTTTCCTTTCCTTTCCTTTCCTTTCCTTTCCTTTCCTTTCCTTTCCTTTCTTTTCCTTTCTCCTTTCCTTTCCTTTCTCCTTCCCTTCCCTTCCCTTCCTGAATAAATCTATTACAGTGTTTCCAAAGAGCTACTCCATTCTCTGGAACATCTTTTGGAGTTTGTCCACTACCTACCCAACCAGCTCTTTGAGCGAGCCCTGGCTTAAAAGCCACACTTAGGTTTTTAATTGATAACTGGGAAGTGCTTTTGAAAATGAAAACAATGTTACAATATACATATTAAGTGGCATTACTCTTTGTATTGGAACTCATCAGCCATTAATTAACGAGCTACTTGTATCCCATAGGAAACAAAGATAAACAATTCTGGTTAGAACTACATTGTGTAAACATCTGATTCTTCTTCTTATGTATGTGAACACTTCCTCCACCCCCTTCAAAACAGGCAAAGAAACACAGTTTCATCCATTTAATTAAGAGGACTTGGGAGAACTGCTCACAGTTTTGAGAGCTGAAGCTACTTCAGTGATATAAGTGCTGATCTGGAAAGCCCTTTTCACATTATTTTCTCAAAAAATTGTGTTTTCTTTTTTTTTTTCCTGAAGCCTCTTCAAGACTGAAAGACAATAATAGTAAGTCCAGTTGCAGGCAGTCTTGTCATGCATAACTCAGTGACAATTGCTTAGTTCTCTCAGAGGAGTTCCACAAGTCATGGAAAGCATAAAAAGTGTAAAAGAATAAGCATTTTAGTACTTGGAAATGTTGTCATGCTGGACTTTGTTGAAGAGCCTTGCAAACCTGGTGTAACAAATGACAAACAAGCACAACATTCCCCATTAATCTGATTTCTTCAGCTGAATGCTGTGTTTCACAGTGGAATTTTTAATATACTCAAAAACCAGCTGTTTATATTTGTAGAACTTTCATGAACTTTTTTTAAATTAAACTGTCTCAGAGGACTCAAGTCACTCTGGACTGGGCTTAGAAATGAAATGAAATCTAATGCAGATAATGAATTACTCAAGAAAATTATCAAATGGCATTCAGAATTGCTACATAAAGAAATTGTAGAATAAACATTACTCATTAGGTAAGCCCTTAGGTGGAGGACTAGACTGGTGTAGTGGTTAAGGCACCAGGCTATCTGTCAGGAGACTGTGCGCTCTAGGCATGAAACCCAGCTGGCTGACGTTGGTGCAGTCTCTCTCCTTCAGCCCTAGAAAGATGCCAAAGGCAAATCACATCTGAAAAAAAAAACTTGTGAGAAAATTAACAGGGACTGCTCCAGGCAGTTTCCAGAGCCATCTCCAATTGAAAAGCACACAAATAGGATAGGATAGAATGGAATGGAATGGAATGGAATGGAATGGAATGGAATGGAGTGGAGTGGAGTGGAATGGAATGGAATGGAATGGAATGGAATAGAATAGAATAGAATAGAATAGAATAGAATAGAATAGAATAGAATTCTTTACTGGCCAAATGTGATTGGACACACAAGGAATTTGTCTTTGGTACATATGCTCTGAGTGTACATAAAAAATACATTCATCAAGAATCATAAGATACAACACTTACTGATAGTCATAGGATACTAAATAAACAATCAAATCATACTAGGAAACTAAATAAACACTATAAATCATAAAGATACAAGCAACATGGTTATAGTCATAAGTGGGAGGAGATAGATAATAGGAAGAATGAGAAGAATAATAGTAATAGTCTTAGTAAATAATTTAACAGTGTTGTGGGAATTAGTTGTTTAGCAGAGTGATGGCATTCGGGGAAAAACTGTCCTTGTGTCTAGTTGTTCTGGTGTGCAGTGCCCTATAGCGTCATTTTGAAGGTAGAAGTTGAAACAGTTTATGTCCAGAATGTGAGGGGTCTGTAGATAGTGAGCAATAAAACAGATGCCTTTTAAAAACTCTATTCATTGCATGCACTAGAAGTTTCAAATGTTTTTAGATCATGCTAATCTCCATACGGTGGAATTCAGGAGTCTTGTCCTCCTGAAATTTTAAATTCACGGATCACAACATCAAATGTGTAGGGTCATTTAATGGTCATTTATATCACTTTTTCTTCTAAATCCAGAGGATGAATGTTGATAGTATTGTGGCTAAAACACAACCGCTGAGAAGCAAGGATGTATCCATATCATGGTTAACTTCCAGAGTGCCAATGCACAATCATATGCATGTATCGTGTGTTTGTGTATTTATAAAGGCAAGCGGTTGCTTTCCATATAGTTCCTTTCTTCTGGTCAATTCTGGAAAAGCCACTTAGCATTAGAGAAAGAAAAAATTGTGTCAGTGTCTCCAGCCTGGCTTACTTAGGTCACCAGGTTAACAAGTAGCCCAGCTGGAGGGCAGGAAATTAGGGGTTTCAGGCTGCTGAGATCAGCAGCCCAAGGTTTTTTTTTATAGTGGAGCCCAAATGGACTCTAAGTGTTAAAAATATCGATGTTCCCATAATGAATTGTTGGGAATCTTCTGAGGAAAAAAAATGCTTTCCCTCTTGTATATATAATGGATGACTTTTTATTCTGGAGATCAAGGCAAAGGGATTATAAGTTTATCAAAGATAGATACTCATTCTCCTCCCTCCCTCCCTCCCCCCTCTCTCTCTGTCTCTAAGATAAGGTCAGAACTGTGCCGCTGTAGCTTCCTATCATTTTCTTCCCCTCACAGTTTATATTTGCACCCAAAGTTATTATGGACTAATAGGAACAGGACACGCACGCGCACACACACACACACATGCTTGGCTTTGGTGTTTTGTTGGTAACTGAAATGAAAGTGGGCTTAGAAAGCACAAACAGAAAGCTGCTGTTTGGTTTGTTTTACTTTTCACACTTGCATCTTGGAAACAAGGCACCCATGCTGCATTTCAATATATAGATCAGAAGCACTTCTGGCAAACCTGTGGCCTAAATTGATTTTCTTTTCATTTAAGAAGGGTTAAGTCTATGAAACAAGAAGGGGAGAAAGAAAAAAGAAATTAACTAAAGTAAGGCCCTTGTGATACAATGACACTTGCTCTATGCTCTTACAGAGAAAAAAAAACCACAATGATAAAACACCACAAAGAGGAGTGTTATGAATTTTATTAATGACTAGAAGACAGTGTGCAAAACATCAAAGGTCTGTGGAAAAGATTAATGACCCCGTGTGAGACTGTTTAATTACCTCCAGCTAATTAGATTCTTGACCAAATTTTTAATATCTGCATTCCTTCTAAAGCCTAATTGAGATTCCACATTATTTATCAATCTTTCAAAAAGCCCTTAGTGTGCTGGTTTTTTTAAAGGGTTTTTTTCCCCCCCTTTTGCACTTTGACTCCATTTATGGTCAATTATTAAATAAATAGCAAAGTAACTGTTCACCACAAATTGTATATGTGGAATACTTTATGCCTGTTTATTTTGACTAGGAGACTATCATTGGCAGCATCTCCTCTTCATAATGAAGCACTCTAACTAATAAATTGACTGAGCCCACTGTAAACAGGGTTGATAGTATTTTGGTTATCCATGCTGGGCTTGGGACCGCCTCATGTGGTTTTTCAGTAAATGAAGGCTTTGCTATTGTCAGTTAATCCTTCGCTCAGTTTACCTTGGTCCAATCCCAGAGACAGGATGGGAATGTTTATTATACAAGCCGGAGAAGACTGCCAGGGCTTCGTTGCATGTTCTCGTTTATTTGAGATTGCTTCATTGCTGCTAGAAGAGCCCTTCCAATAAATTGGTCTTGGTATAAAATAATTAATAATTGAAAAAACAACCACTTTGCTAGTAGATGTTTACAGCGGCCTCCATAAAATGTCCAGCCAATCTTTTTTCTGTGTACTCCTGTATAAGCAGAACGGTGGAATGTCCAATCCATAGTCTAAATTCTGTGTTTCCAGTAAACACATAAGATCCAAGTATGCGTCAAAAAAAAAACCCCTCTATAAAATTATGTAGCCTTTCAGGACATGAAAACTTGTTTTGAATAGGACTGAATTCAAAATAAGATAAACTGGCCAGATTGCAGCCCAGTTCACTATGCTTGCCTTCAGTGAACATCCTCATTAAATTAATGGGGCCTGCAGTATCGCAGCATATTTAATTAGTAGCACCTAAGACTATATATGTCCCCTTTTCTGAATAATACATACTGCTGGATTTTAGGATAATTTATCAAATCCTCTACGTGTTATGAAAGATGAATTTGAAGAAGCGCTGGACTGAAAGTCCAAGCTATAAGTTACTAGCCACGAATGTAGTCAAATGAAATGAAAGCAATCATTTACAAGAAGCTAATCTTGATTTTAATTTAAAATTTAAATTTTATGATGAATAATTTAATGGTCAAATTTAGAATTACTTGAGTTCATGGTTTAAAAAAAAGTTTTCTGTAATTTCATAAACAGACATTTTCAAAATTTGATTCTGTTATGTATGTAGGTTTGAAGTCATTGGTTTAGTTTGAACTGTTCTTGTAAAATGTTGGAAATGATTGGTTTAAAAAGTGCGGGAAAACCCTGCACTCTGATTGGCTGGCAACTGTGGCTGCTGGCTATAAGTAGCAGCCGCAGCCCAGCCAAATTGGGTCCGTTCTGAGCTGTAGTCACTAATAATCTAAGAGCTTGAAGCACTCCGCGTCTGTCTCTTCATGCAAACTTAACACTGGTGACGAAGGTGGGATTCCCCTGAAGAAGACAGGAATGCGGAACAGAAGGAGAGTGAGATGGCTGCACTGAACACCCCCCAGCCCCGTTCGATCCGAGGGCAGAAGACTGGGAGTCATATGCAGATTGTTTCCAAATGAATCTGGAGGGAAACGATCTTGCCAACATTTCCGAGAAGCGGAAGAGGGCGGTCTTTCTCACGCACTGCGCCCCCACCAGTTTTCAAGATGGCGAAGGCATTGGCAGGAGCTGCAGACGTGAAGGTAATGGACTGGCCTGACTTAGAAACTGTTAAGAGCCCATTACGCGCCATAAGTATCGTGCCTCATTAGAGACACGAGTTTTACCATCGTGATCAAGGGGAAAGTGAAAACGTAAACGACTTCATGGCAAGTTTAAGAGACATTGGGGTGCATGTGAATTTAACAATTTAGAAGAGGCCATGTCGATCTATTTGTTCTGGGCCTTAAAGACAAGGTGCTACAGAGCAAGTTATTACTGAAACCTAAGATCACGCTGAAGAAAGCAATAGAAGAGGCCTCTTCAGCAGAAACTACCAATCCTCAGCAGCAGCCATGAAGAAAATCAACAAGGCCACAAGCCATCCTGATGTGGAAAAGTCCACAACAACTCATTGTGAGCAAATAGATTCTGAGTCAGACTGTAGTGAGGTGGAGGAAGGAATTTACAGACTCAGAATGGAGTGGAAAAAGAAAGACCTGGGAAGAAAGAGGCAAGATTTCTACTGCAGAGGTTGTGGGGAAGCCACCCCACACTGAATGCAAGTTTTTAGACACCATTTGCCTCCGTTGTGATAAAAGAGGACACCTAGCAAGAGTCTGCAAATCATCCAGAACTCCACCCAACAGAAGAAAGTTTGCTACAAGCAAAGACAAAGAATTCAACAATCCAACAATCTCAGTGAGAAAATGGGGTGCAGCACAGAAGCAAATGGGAAGAATGAAACTCATCAAACAGTAACTATTGGTCATTCATCACCTTTAAGAAGCAGAAAAGTGCATGTCAAGGTACTTATTGAAGGAAGGCCTTGCCAAATGGAGTGTGACTCAGGCTCATACCTATCTATGGTGTCATGGGACACTATTCCAGACTTCTTCCCAACATCCAGAAGAAGCACTTCAAGAAGCAAGCATTGACTCTTAAAGACTACCAAGGGAACAAGATTCCAGTAGTTGGAACAAGAGAATTCAACGTGAAATTCAAGGGCCACACCAAAACGCCTACCACTGACCATCATGGACAAGACCGTGGCCCAAGTCTGCAGGGCCTTGAGTGGTTCTCGACCTTTGGCATCGAGGTGACTGGCATCAATCACGTGAGCAACACTGAGTGGGAAGAGGCCTTGAAGTCTGAGTTTCCAGAGGTCTTCAGCGACGGTTAGGCAAGTACTTGGGGATCCCCATCATTTAACCTAGATCCCAAGGTACAACCAATCTGTTTAAAACCCAGAAGGGTCCCATTTGCCTTAAGGAAAAATTGATGCACAATTAGATAAACTATAGCCCAAGGGTTTTAGAGCCACTGATCACGGTGGGAGACACCCATAGTCACACCAGTCAAGGCTGATGGGTCTGTGAGAATCTGTGGAGACTACAAGGGGACATTGAACCATGCGCTACAACAGAGCGCATATCCATTCCAGTAGTGCATCATTTATTACACTCTCTGGAGAGGGCACAGTTTTGCCAAGTTGGACCTGGCACAGGCATATCAACAATTAACAGTTGATGATGCCACTGCTGAAGCCCAAACCATTGTGACCCATAGAGGTGCCTTCAAATGCAAAAGATTGCAATTTGGAGTAAGCGTGGCACCAGGCATCTTCCAAAGCCTTATGGAAAGAAATTTTACAAGGGTTGCCAGGGGTGGTGCCCTATTTTGATGATGTGTTAATTTCTGCTGAAAATGAAACTCAATTACATGAGAGACTCAGAGAAGTCTTAACTAGATTCAAAAAAGCAGGGTTAAAAGTCAAGAAGAAAAATGCACACTTAGAACAGATAAAGTGAATTCTTGGGTTACATGATTGATAAACATGGCATCCACCCCACAGAGGCAAAGGTTCAGGCAATCAAAGAAGCCCCTAGGCCAAAATGCAAAACAGATTTGCAAGCCTTCTTGGGACTCATTAACTTCTATCATATGTTTCTGCCTCAAGGCAACCATTGCAGAACCCTTACATAGGTTGCTGGACAAAAATCTGCTTGGGTCTGGGGAGGAAGGAACAAGCTGCATTTAACAATATCAAGAGACTAATCACGTCTGATGCTGTGCTGATACAGTTCTCTGAAAACTTTCCTGTTGTTCTGAGTTGTGATGCCTCCCCTTTTGGGTGGGGGGGGGGTTGAGCCACATGCTTCCCAGCGGAGGAAGCCCCTATTGCATTTACTCTCGCACTTTGACTAAAGAGAGAAATTACAGCCAACTGGACAAGGAAGCCTTGGCAATTGTTGCAGCTGTCAAGAAATGAGTATTTATATGGAGAACATTTACTATTGGACAGATCTAGCTCACAACCTCTTTAGACATTGTGGCAGGGGACAAACCAACGCCCACGATCCTGTCACCAAGAATGCTGAGATGGACTGAATTTCTTGCTGCTTATTCATACAAACTGATCCACAGACCTGGTAAAGACATTGGGCATGCAGATGATGCTGAGTCACTGCCCACTTCCTTCACACATTGAGGACCCTGTTCCTGAGACTCACACCTTTTTCTAGAAACTGTTGCCAAACTTCCAGTACATGCTGCTCAAATTGCCAGAGAGACTGCCAAAGACACTTTATTGGCTCCTGTTATAGGCTGGATTAAGAAAGGTTGGCCACTTCAAGATCTACCTCAACTCACTCGCCCAACCTTTTAAATCCAGGCAAACTGAATTATCTGTATTAAGAGGATGTATTTTGTGGGTAACAGGGTGGTTATTCCTGCAAAACTACAAAGAGGTTTTGGAAATGTTACATGAGGGTCATCCGGGAATTGTCAGAATGAAGGGATTGGCCAGAGTTATGTATGGTGGCCAGGTATTGACAAAATGGTTGAAAACTGGGTTGCATCTTGTCCCAACTGTCAGATAGTCAGGCCTGCCCCACCTCTCGCCCCCACACAGGAATAGGAATGTCCTAGGGGCCCATGGTCTAGGATTCACATTGACTTTGCCGGCCCTACCAGAGGGCACACCTTCCTTATTACAGTAGATGCATATTCCAAATGGCTAGAGGTCATCCCTATGGCATCCACCACAACTGATGCTGTCATCAAGCAGCTTAAAAAGCTTTTTGTAACCCACGGGTTACCTGATGTTCTTGTCTCTGACAATGGCCCTCAATTTACATCCAACCTTTTTGAATCCTATCTAGCACAACAGGGTATCAGACATGCCCTGACTGCCCGGGGCACCCTTCGGCTAACGGCTGGGCTGAACGTATGGTACGTTTTACCAAGGAAAAGCTTCAGCAATTGGGTCCTGGGGACATCACTGAGAAAGTTGAAAAACTTCTTAGTGTTCAGCACATCACTCCTAACCCATCAACTAACTTATCCCCAGCAGAGTTGTTGATGGGTAGGAAACTTAGGTCTCCCCTTGACCGCCTTCATCCCACTTACGCACCCAACGCACCACTGATTCCACTAGCAAAGTTCGCACGTTCAGTGTGGGTGATTCTGTTTATGCTAAGAACCTTCATGGGTGAACCTTCATGAATTCCTGCTGAAATAACTCAAATCACTGGCCCCTCGTTCTTACAGGGTGCAAACAGAGGATGGTGTCCTCTGGAGCAGGCACATTGATCAGTTAAGATCCAGATTACCTCAGGAACATCGCAATTGTTCCTCTCTAGTTCCCATACCTTATGCCTTTTCTAGGGGGGAAGGGGAGGAGCATGAGGATAATCAGCAAGCAAGAATCAACCCCATGTGTAATGAGCCATTATGACAGGAACCATCCCAAAACCTGTCACAATGCCAAAATCCATCCTTAGAAGTAGAAGATTGCACATCACTACCTGACTTGGGTGCTGACATTGGTTTGGAGATGGATTGGGAGGAGAGACCAGGTTGTAGTAATCAAACAGGGTCTTCTTTCACAGGAAGCCCGAGTAGGGAAATGTCAACAGACACATTTCCTCTCTCACTGGGTGAGACCATTAAAACTTCTGAACCACGTAGGTCTCAACGTACAAGTAAGAGCCCCACCTATTTAAAAGAATACATTAGATAGGTTGGGGTTTGAGTATGGACTGAACCTAGTGGGGAGGGGTGTTATGTATGTAGGTTTGAAGTCATTGGTTTAGTTTGAACTGTTCTTGTAAAATGTTGGAAATGATTGGTTTAAAAAGTGCGGGAAAACCCTGCACTCTGATTGGCTGGCAACTGTGGCTGCTGGCTATAAGTAGCAGCCGCAGCCCAGCCAAATTGGGTCTGTTCTGAGCTGTAGTCACTAATAATCTAAGAGCTTGAAGCACTCCGCGTCTGTCTCTTCATGCAAACTTAACAGATTCCAACATTTATTCCTTGCATTTTTAATAAAGAGAACTATTCAGATCTTCAGTGGACTATGTCATTTTGTTATGACTTAGCATTCCTTTAATACACAGTGACAAAATCACTTCTCTCCATCTAGGATAACAAGATGAATCCATATATTATATTCATCTGACCAAGTTAGGACATTTGCAGTTCACCATTAAGGTTCAGGTGGAAGAATTTTAAAGAATACAATAAATTGTGTATGTAAAAATGGTGACAGCTCACAAAGATTACTAGGTGCAAATAGAAATACACATTATTTCCATAGCAAGGAAGCTAAAGCAGGACTAGTTAATTTGGTTACTTTATTTAAAGAAGAAAATATGTTCTTATTTGGATACCACTTCTGGAATTTGTGCTTGTGAAGAAAAAAAATGAAACTTTGATCTTGGTTTTGTTGATTAGAAAGATTTGGTGTTATAGAAATGGCTAGTTATATATTAATGTGTAGAGGCAAACCATTGAGGTTGGAGTGTGTTTATCTTGTACTGTGCTAGGAAGAGTTGGAAGTCAATGCCCCCTTTTCTTTCTTTTTCTCTTTCCCTTCTATCTCACACCCCCTTTCCCCCATTCCCTTTCCCTCCCTTAATTTCCTGTTTTCTTTTCTTCTTTGTATTTTATAGAATAAAAATAAAAAATGATTAAATTGAAAGATCCAGGTGGAAGCTCCTTCCAGATGTTACCACCTCTTTAAGGACCTCTGCTGATCCACATATATTTGACACTGGAATCTGTGGCTTCAGTGAAAGAAAATGAACCCTGAATAACCTACTGAGGGTGAATATAGACCCTATGAATCTCCAGCTGCCGATTATTTACATCTGGGATTCTGTGAGACTTTTATAGTTATGTGATACTAAATTGCATGGTAAGTGTACATTCATTCTTTAAGAAGAATTCAAATGAAGAAAAAAGTTCAGAGAAAGGCAATGAAGAGAAAGGAAAAGCTTCAAATTAAGTCCTCTAAAGCGAGATCAAAGGAGTGTGTAAATTCAGCTTCGACATTTGAGATAAGATGCGCTTAATTATTCATGTATTGAGATGTGGCTGCCCATCCTATCATGGCAACTCTGGATGGCTCACAACAAATAAAAATACCTTATATGTGAAACTCAGAAACAACCAATGTATAAAACCTATAATTGCTGCTAAGATTAAAAAACAGATCTAATAAAGTAAGAATGGCCAGGGGTCCCATACAAAGCTCCCAATCTCCCTGCCCTACAGGCAGATTTTTAAGATATGTTACAGGCCAGCAAGGTCAAAGTGAATCTAATCTCAAGGGATATGGTGTCCTAAATAGTAAGCATTGCAACTGAAAAGGCCCACAGCAAGGGAATTTTCTTTAATTGATGGGACCTCCACCATTCTTTTCTTGCTCTGAAAGATTCCATATCTGCTCAGCTTTCAAGCATACCCAAAGAGAAAAAAATCTAAACTAGCCAGTAGAGTTGTGCAGTTATTGAATTTTGAGATTCTATTTGAAGATGATTTTATTGAATTTCTGAAATGCAGCATTTCCAAATCAAAGCAACACTTTGATTCAAATCATCAAACATGTACATGTAACCTGAATTGTAATACATTTGGAAGTCTTTCATGTACATACACATGCAGTTTTAGCAGCTAGAAAAGGAGTCAGAGAATTGACTCAGGCATCCAAATAAAATTGATTTACTGAATCAAACTGATGATTTGAAAACTGGAACATCTTGACAATTCACTTCAAATCCGAATTGATTTACCAGGTCTTCTAGTTTGTTTGTTTGTTTTTTGTTGAAAAAGGAGCTATTGGTAAATGGAAATGTTATGTTTGTCATTACGTATTAGCATATAGCCACGTGGTATGAAGTTTAGCCTATTATTAATTTAAATAATTATTAACTTCTCAAATGGCTTGCCATCAAGTAAGGACTGTGATTTCCATCTGGTATGTTTCACTGAATAGATCTTGTTTCTGATTCAGTGCTTCACTTGTTTTACTGAACTATATTAATGTTATAGAAATAATGTTAAAAAATATGCAGGATTTATTCCCCTTTCACATTATACATACATATAACTTACCGCAACCCTTTTTCCTTCCACATGAAGGAGTATTGCTGGCAGAAACCATCCATGGTATGTTATAATCTCCAATCATGAGGTCATTTAGAAATACTTCTATAGTTTCCTTTCCACACATCAGGGACTCAAAATAACAATTTTCTCTCCTGAGAAGGCCTTTGAAGGTCTTGGCAATGAAATTACCAATAGAAGCTGCACCATGTTTTTATTTTGTCTCTGATAACTTTCAAATGGAACTTGTTTAGAGGAACAAGTTAGAATAAAACAAAAACCTCAGTTAAGAGAGAAAACGGGTGCTTTCTTCTTCACTGGATGCAGAAAATGCATTAATTTAAGTGTCCAGAGAAATTTAAAGTGAAATGTCATTTTGCATAGTAGGTATGCATAAATGAAAATCAAAATATTGAAATATTTGAGAACAGAAAGAGCCCATGTCATAGATATCTGTATGCTGGATTAAATCAAATGGATATAAACTCTGCTTTCTCTATTTTCTTCTTTCAATAGTAGCCCTACCTATTCTAAAAAGCAAAATCTCCAGACAAACAGAAATTGAGAATAAATATGAACTATATTTATGCACTTTAATTTATGTTAAATTATATTTATTTGATTTATAGCCATTGGACAGCAGGGGTATTTAAAAGTTTGAATTAATAAATCAGAAATAAGGCAAACCTTATGTCACATACATTGAAATAAAAATAACCTAATAGAAAATATTTTATTAAAAGCAAAGCAAAAAAATATACAGTGCAGTTCACTGAGGTAACTAGGACATTAAACTAGGAGTAGATAAGGATGAAAGAGTACCAGTTTGGTACAGTGGTTAAAGTGCTGACCTAGAACTGGGAGACTAGTCCTACTTTAAGCATGAAAAAAAAACCCACTTTGGGCCAATCACTCTCTCTCTCAACCCAGCCCAGCCCACCTCGCAAGTTTGTTGTGGAAAAAATAAAAGGAGCGAAGGAGTATTCCCACCAGGCTCAAGGTTGACTCAGCCTTCCATCCTCTCGGGGTAGGTAAATTGAGGACCCAAGATTGTTGGGGGCAATTAGCTGACTTTGTAAAAATGCAGCTTAGTAATAAGCAGGCATATACAATGGAAGGAAGGCTATTGCTGAGCACACTGGGTTGCATCCCAAAAATTGTAAGCCGCTCTGAGTCTCCGGAGAAGGGCGGCATATAAATGTAATTAAAATAAATAATTAAAATAAATAAATATTCAGTATGTTAGCCACCTTGATTTATTTATAAAGCAATAAAAGCAGCACAAAAATCTAATAAGTAAATAAAGTAAATAAATAAACTAAATTACCAGATAACATCAAGAAGATCCACCTCCAAGATATTCAGCAGCCTGAGAAGGAACATAAAATGATTTTCTGCTCCTAGTCAAAGAGAATAGAATCCAAAGTCTACCAAGATATTTCAGACCCAGAGAAAAATATTCTCCTTGAAAATGTCCGTTTTTTACCTAATGTAAGTTGTGGACTATGGGCAAATAAGCATCAGCAACTTAATGCTAAACAAGTTTCTATTTTAATTTTGGAAACCATACTGAAAAATGAACAAACAATAGCAAAATTGCAGCTATAAACAGGCCATCAAAACCTCAAAAAGGATACTTTTTTCTTCTTAAAAACATAGGCATGTAATCAAACTAGCTGAAATTCAACCAACTGGAGTGGGTATCTTTTGCACATCGATGCTGGTCCTGCATACATCCCAAATTGGATTCCATGTCTTGAAAATATTCTAGCATATTTTAGCACTTTTTCCCCCTGAAAGCTTTCCACAGCCCAGTATCCACTGCCAGGAAATTAGTCTTTTTTTCTTCTTCTTCTCAGCATGATCTAAATGACTTTACTTTAGGTGACTCCCAATAGTTAAATCTTTGCTCGGTTCTAATAAAATATCCGCATCCGTACCAAATTACTAGTGGCCCATCCCAAATAAGATTAGCTGTTCATTATTTACAGGGTCCCAGCTGTAGTCCCGGTGCTGCACAAATGGCTCAGAAGTGACAGGTTCATCCAAAGCCCTAGAACGAAACAGCACAATACTTTAATTTGTACTGTTTGGTTACTGTGGCACATGGGTATTACAGGACAGGGAGCTTACATGGCATCCATCAGACATATAAAATGCAACATTTAATGCTGGCATCATTGCCTTTATTTTCTCCACCCGCCCCTCTTATTATTAACTCGGTCCCTTTTATTGTCTAAAGGTAGAAATGGCAGCTTTATTTACACATTTTTTCCCCCAGGAGAAAGCATTAGACCAGAAACGGCGCTACAAATCAATGCAGATGAAAAGAAAGGGTGATCTTGTCAGCAGGCAGCCTTTCGGTGGTAGAAATTACAGCTTCTTTACAGCTAGCTGAGCACGTGCTAAACGCAGCCATCCATATTACCTGCAGGCAAAAGACTGTCCTTTTTTTTTACCAGCAATTCATACCAAGTTCAGATCTCACCTGGGTGCAGCACTTCAGAAGGCTTGCAAACCTGTTTTCATTGACAGAGTTGCCCAAAGAGAACAAGAGTATGTCCAAGACCTTTTAAATGTGGCCTCCTGCCAGTATGCAGGTTTGAATGTCATTGGTTTAGTTTGAACTGTTCTTGTAAAATGTCAGAAATGATTGGTTTAAAAAGTGTGGGAAAATCCTGCATTCTGATTAGCTGGCAACTGTGGCTGCTGGCTATAAGTAGCAGCCGCAGCCCAGCCAAATCGGGTCCGTTATGAGCTGTAGTCACTAATAAACTCTTCACTGAAGCACTCCGCGTCTGACTCTTCATGCAAACTTAACACTGGCGATGAAGGTGGGATCATTCCCAAGAAGACGACGCGGAAAACAAGCTGAGAGAGATGGCTACGCTGAACACCCCCCAGCCCCATTCGATCCGACGCAGAAGACTGGGACTCGATGCGGATCATTTCCAAATGTATTTGGAGGGAAACGATCTCGCCGACATTTCCAGAAGCGGAAGAGGAGGTCTTTCTATGCACTGCGGTCCGGCAGTCTTCAAGATGGCGAAGGCATTGGCGGAGCTGCAGACGGAAGGTAATGGAATGGCCTGATTTAGAAAAGCTTTTAAGAGCCCATTACGCCACAAGTATCATGCCTTATTAAGAGACACGAGTTTTACCATCGGGATCAAGGGAAAGCAAAACGTAAGCGACTCGTGGCAAGTTTAAGAGACATTGAGGGGTGCATGCGAGTTTAACAACTTGGAAGAGGCCATGCATCGGATTTGTGTTCTAGGCCTCAAAGACAAGGTGCTTCAGAGCAAATTATTATTAAAACCTAAGATCACGTTGAAGGAAGCCATAGAAGAGGCCTCCTCAGCAGAAGCCACCAAGTCCTCAGCAGCAGCCATGAAGAAAATTAACAAGGGCCCAAGCCATCCTGATGTGAAAAGTCCACAACAACTCATTGCGAGCAAATAGATTCTGAGTCAGACTGTAGTGAGGTGGAGGAAGAATGGAGCGGAAAAAGAAAGACCTGGGAAGAAAGAGGCAAGATTTTTACTGCAGAGGTTGTGGGGAAGCCACCCCGCACTGAATGCAAGTTTCTTGATACCATCTGCCTCCATTGTGAAAAAAGAGGTCATCTAGAAAGAGTCTGCAAATCATCCAGAACTCCACCACACAGAAAGAAGTTTCCTGACAAAGAATTCAAGCCTAACAACTTCAGTGAGAAAATGTGGCGCAACACAGAAGCAAATGGGAAGAATGAAATGCATCAAACAGTCACCATTGGTCATTCTTCACCCTTAAGAAGCAGAAAAGTACATGTGAAGGTACTAATTGAAGGAAGGCCTTGCCAAATGGAAGTGGACTCAGGCTCATATTTATCTATGGTGTCATGGGACACTATTCACAGACTACTCCCAAACATTCAAAAGAAGCATTTCCAGAAGCAAGCACTGACTCTTAAAGACTACCAAGGGAACAAGATTCCAGTAGTTGGAACAAGAGAATTCAACGTGAAGTTCAAAGGCCACACCACACAACTTTGGCCCTGACCATCGTGGACAAGGACCGCCCAAGCTTGCTGGGACTTGAGTGGTTCAAGCCACTAGGCATCAAGGTGACTGGCATCACTCACGTGAGCAACACTGAATGGGAGGAGGCCTTGAAGTCTGAGTTTCCAGAGGTCTTCAGTGAAGGATTGGGCAAGTATATCAACCTAGATCTCAAGGTGCCCCCAATTCGTTTAAAGCCCAGAAGGGTCCCATTTGCTTTAAAGGAAAAAACTGATGCACAATTAAATAAACTCAAGGAGTTTTAGAGCCCACTGACCACTCCAGATGGGAGACACCCATAGTCACACCAGTCAAGACTGATGGGTCAGTAAGAATCTGTGGAGACCATAAGGGGACATTGAACCATGCGCTTCAGCAGAGCGCATATCCAGTTCCAGTGGTGCATCATTTATTACATTCACTTGGCAGGGCACAGTCTTGGCCAAATTGGATCTGGCCCAGGCATATCAACAACTAACAGTTGATGATGCCACTGCAGAGGCCCAAACCATTGTGACTCATAGAGGTGCCTTCAAATGTAAAAGGTTACAGTTTGGAGTAAGCGTGGCACCAGGCATCTTTCAAAGCCTTATGGAAAGAATGCTCCAAGGACTGCCAGGGGTAGTGCCTTACTTTGATGATGTGTTAATCTCTGCTGAAAATGACACTCAGCTACAAGAAAGACTCAGAGAAGTCCTTACCAGATTCAAGAAAGCGGGGTTAAAAGTCAAGGAAGAAAAATGCACTCTTAGAACTGACAAGGTTGAGTTCTTGGGCTATATGATTGACAAGCATAGCATCCACCCTACAGATACCAAGGTTCAAGCAATCAAAGAAGCCCTAGACCAAAATGCAAAACAGATTTGCAAGCCTTCCTTGGACTTATTAACTTTTATCACATGTTCCTACCTCAGAAGGCAACCATTGCAGAACCATTACACAGATTATTGGACAAAAAATCTGCTTGGGTCTGGGGCAGGAAGGAACAATCAGCATTCAACAATATTAAAAGACTAATCACGTCTGATGCTGTACTGATACAGTTCTCTGATACAGTTCTCTGAGAATTTGCCTGTTGTACTGACTTGTGATGCATCCCCTTTTGGAGTGGGGGGGTTGAGCCACAGGCTTCCCAGCGGAGGAAGCCCCTATTGCATTTTACTGACTTTGACCAAAGCAGAGAGAAATTACAGCCAACTGGACAAGGAAGCATTGGCAATTGTTGCAGCTGTCAAGAAATTCCATGAGTATTTATATGGGAGAACATTTACTATTGTCACAGATCACAAACCTCTGTTAGGCATTGTGGCAGGGACAAACCAACGCCCACGATCCTGTCACCAAGAATGCTGAGATGGACTGAATTTCTTGCTGCTTATTCATACAAACTGATCCACAGACCTGGTAAAGACATTGAGCATGCAGATGCTTTGAGTCACTGCCCACTTCCTTCACACATTGAGGACCCTGTTCCTGAGACTCACACCTTTTTCTAGAAACTGTTGCCAAACTTCCAGTACATGCTGCTCAAATTGCCAGAGAGACTGCCAAAGACACTTTATTGGCTCCTGTTATAGGCTGGATTAAGAAAGGTTGGCCACTTCAAGATCTACCTCAACTCGCCCAACCTTTTAAATCCAGGCAAACTGAATTATCTGTATTAAGAGGATGTATTTTGTGGGGTAACAGGGTGCTTATTCCTGCAAAACTGCAAAGAGAGGTTTTGGAAATGTTACATGAGGGTCATCCAGGAATTGTCAGAATGAAGGGATTGGCCAGGAGTTATGTATGGTGGCCAGGTATTGACAAAATGGTTGAAAACTGGGTTGCATCTTGTCCCAACTGTCAGATAGTCAGGCCTGCCCCACCTCTCGCCCCCACACAGGAATAGGAATGTCCTAGGGGCCCATGGTCTAGGATTCACATTGACTTTGCCGGCCCTACCAGAGGGCACACCTTCCTTATTACAGTAGATCCATATTCCAAATGGCTAGAGGTCATCCCTATGGCATCCACCACAACTGATGCTGTCATCAAGCAGCTTAAAAAGCTTTTTGTAACCCACGGGTTACCTGATGTTCTTGTCTCTGACAATGGCCCTCAATTTACATCCAACCTTTTTGAATCCTATCTAGCACAACAGGGTATCAGACATGCCCTGACTGCCCCTGGGCACTCTTCGGCTAATGGCTGGGCTGAACGTATGGTACGTTTTACCAAGGAAAAGCTTCAGCAATTGGGTCCTGGGGACATCACTGAGAAAGTTGAAAAACTTCTTAGTGTTCAGCACATCACTCCTAACCCATCAACTAACTTATCCCCAGCAGAGTTGTTGATGGGTAGGAAACTTAGGTCTCCCTTGACCGCCTTCATCCCACTTACGCACTCCAATGCACCACTTGATTCCACTAGCAAAGTTCGCACGCTCAGTGTGGGTGATTCTGTTTATGCTAAGAACCTTATGGGTGAACCTTCATGAATTCCTGCTGAAATAACTCAAATCACTGGCCCTCATTCTTACAGGGTGCAAACAGAGGATGGTGTCCTCTGGAGCAGGCACATTGATCAGTTAAGATCCAGATTACCTCAGGAACATCGCAATTGTTCCTTTCTAGTTCCCATACTTATGCCTTTTCTAGGGGGGAAGGGGAGGAGCATGAGGATAATCAGCAAGCAAGAATCAACCCCATGTGTAATGAGCCATTACGACAGGAACCATCCCAAAACCTGTCACAATGCCAAAATCCATCCTTACAAGTAGAAGATTGCACATCACTACCTGACTTGGGTGCTGACATTGGTTTGGAGATGGATTGGGAGGAGAGACCAGGTTGTAGTAATCAAACAGGGTCTTCTTTCACAGGAAGCCCGAGTAGGGAAATGTCAACAGACACATTTCCTCTCTCACTGGGTGAGACCATTAAAACTTCTGAACCACGTAGGTCTCAACGTACAAGTAAGAGCCCCACCTATTTAAAAGAATACATTAGATAGGTTGGGGTTTGTGTATGGACTGAACCTAGTGGGGAGGGGTGTTATGTAGGTTTGAATGTCATTGGTTTAGTTTGAACTGTTCTTGTAAAATGTCAGAAATGATTGGTTTAAAAAGTGCAGGAAAATCCTGCACTTTGATTGGCTGGCAATTGCGGCTGCTGGCTATAAGTAGCAGCCGCACCCCAGCCAAATCGGGTCTGTTATGAGCTGTAGTCACTAATAAACTCTTCACTGAAGCACTCCGCATCTGACTCTTCATGCAAACTTAACAGCCAGCATCACATTCCAATCGCCTGGTACGCTCCCACAGGCAGGGCCTCCTTGGGGTACAGTCGGTTAGGCATTGTCGACTGGTGGTGCCCAGGGCTTGGCCTTCTCTGTGGGACCACCCGCCCTGTGGAACCAACTCCCTGTGGACCTCCACTTGGCCCCCGATCTCCACTCCTTGTGCCAGGACCTGAAGACCCGGTTGTTCCAACAGGCTGGTCTGTACTGACCTCAGGGGGTGCGGGTTGGTTTTTAGTATTTGTTTTAATTAATTTTAAATTTTGTATAATACTGATTAGGCTTGTGTTTGTTTAATGGTTTTTTTTATTGTAATTTGTACTGGGTTTCTTTTACTGTTCGCCACCCTGAGTCATTAGGGAGAGAGGGCAGCATACAAGTCTAATAAAATAATAAATAATAATAATAAATAATAAAGGATCTTGAGTGATCGGTGTTATTCTCCACCATCCGTTCTTATTTCCATGCCTTTGATTTTCCACTGTTCTCCCTGTTTCCCTTGTTTAGAAGGAAAAGCAGATGTCTATGAATAGGTAGTTCTCAACTGATGACCAGTGGCTTAGCAACTGTTTGAAGTTACAACTGAGTTAGGACCAAGATTCAAAGTTCTGACCGTTGGGTCCTCTCCGCAGTCACATGATTGAACTTCAGGTGCTCAGAACACAAACATGTTTATGGCTGTTTACAGAGTTCCGTAGTCACATGACCATGTTTTATGAGGATTTTGCCAAAACTTACACCCAATTTTCAGCAAAACTCCACCCATAGTGATCCATTGGTTCACTTAACAACCACACTGTTCATTTTATGACTGACACGTTCACTTAATAAGTGCCACCAAAAATAGAGGTCAGGAGACCAACCCATTTTAGGATCATTATGGCACATGACCATAATGGGGCATCTCCATTACAGTTGTATGTCGAGGGCTACCTGTGACCTCAAACTGTACCATCCATCTTCATACCACATGGTTGGCATCAGGAGAGGCAGGGAGCAGCCCCAGCATTTGTCAAAGTACACAAATCTTTACCAGACACAAAACTATTTAAGAACAACCCAAATGTAATCTGAGCATTGCATTCTATTTTTGAAAGCTAAGATTTCCATAGCAGTGCTGTCTAGTGCCGTTATTACATTTTGTCATAGCAGATTTCCAAACTGGAAACAGGACTTTATTAAAGCACATACCGTGTTTCCCCGAAAATAAGACCTACCCCGAAAATAAGACCTACCCCAAAAATAAGACCTGCCCCCCAAAATAAGATTTACCCCGAAAATAAGACCTAGTGTGTTTTTGGGAGCCAAAAAATATAAGACAGTGTCTTATTTTCGGGGAAACACAGTACGATACTTGATTTATCATGAAGTCACTCACAGTACTTGATTTGCCATTAAGTCATGGCATCTCTTCGGCGAATGTAGCCCCTCCAATCACTGCATTGCACAGTGATGATTCCAGATCATCCAGTGCATATTGTAGGGGGTTTCAAATTGGACTCGCAATGAATCAGATCACAAAACACTAACCTAATACAGCATACAATTGCAAGCCATCAGGCTGCCTGGGATTCATATCTCCTAGGTCCCATTTAAAAGTTTATTGCTTAGTACATCCCAGAATAAAACAATAGCAAAAACAATTCTGGAAGGTTGAAGGATTTGGGGATGGTAATAATATTTGTCATACTTTTTTTTTCCCAAATGAAAACCTTGTTCTGAAATCTATTTCTCCATCTCTTTTCACTCTGGATGTTTGTATTTCTCTGCTACAGTTTCTAGAAAATTATCACTTTCTCTACCTTGATGTCTAGTCCTCGATAACACAACTGGCAGGAGGATGAAATAGTTATAGAGAACTTTTTAAACTTTTTCTTTCCTGCTGGGAAAGCACAACAAGGATCACAGCCACTTTCTGACTTAGAGATTTGCAAAAGCCATGCCACAAACTGTGATTGGTTCTACCAGTAATTTTCCAAATGCAAAGTCTGCGAGGTCTTTTTCTTTCTTTTTCCAAAGAGCGGCTGTATAATAAAGGGTAACACCCATGCAAAGGCTTTCCTAGTAACTCAAGTGCGACATAATGCGGCAAATAATTACAATGACCTTTAGTTCACCCATATTTAAACAAAGGTTAAGCTACCCTTTTGTAAAACAAATATTTCCTCTGGTCCAATAATAACAGCAGGCACAACCAGGATCTACTGACAAACCAAATTGAAAATGGTTTAAAAATACAACATTTCCTAACCTAGAGAAATACACAAAATCTAGTGCAGCTCAGCATAAACAGTCGAAAATATTTGACAACAATCGTTATTATATTTGCTTTGTCATGTTTGGCATGGCATCATCAATATTTCTTCCAATATTCCTCCACCTCACCCCACCCTTGCTGCTTACGTTTCTACTGCTTGACATTCCTGGCAGCAGGAGGAAGAGAAGAAGAAATCACAGAAGAAGGAAGAGAAGATGTTTTTCATTCCTGGCTAAAGCTTGTAAACAATTTACATTTTTATTTGGTAGTCTAGAATAAATGCATGGTTCTTTAAGTAACTGGGACTCAAGATACTTAGACTTGGAAAAATAAACTTACAAGAAGGTTCACATTGTTATCCAGGAAATGGCTGATAGATTTTATTTAGTTTCTCATGCTCCAAGCTTTAGCAGTTGACCAGATAAGGGCCAGGTGTGCTTTGCACGTTTAATTTGTTTAGTCTGCAGCTAATTCAAACAGCCCTTTGATCTCTACAACTGGGACTGGCTTCTACCATCAAATCCTTGGGTTGACTATAACAGTTCCATTCCCCAGAACTTCATTTCATGGGCTATCATAGAATGGAATAAGTTAAAGTCTCCCAAAGCTATTGCTCTGCAATTGACTATTTTCTAACAATGTCCAATGTCTACGATATTACAAAACTTGTGCACAGCAACCATATTCAGTTCAAATTATGTTTTTGATTCCAGCTTTGGGGTTAACTGTTTAAGCTTAACCAATTTTAAATGGCCTTGACTTAAGATCAAGATTTGTCCAATTGCACTCTCTCTCTCTCTCTCTCTCTCTCTCTCTCTCTCTCTCCCTCTCTCCCTCCCTCCCTCCCTCCCTCCCTCCCTGTCTCTCTCTCTCGTTTTTCCAGCAGAATGGAATGAAATTATCAAGGATGGCAGTCCTTTAAAACTCATTAACTCTCTCAAACTTGAACTGGATCATTTGAGAATGTCTATGCAATGCATGCTTAAAATATTCCTCCTGCATCTTTCTAAAACGGTATAAGCATGAATGAGGAAGGCATAGCACACCAGCTTCCAACAAGTTCAGCAAAAAATTTAGGTGAACCAATGCAGAAAGTGTTTTTCCCAGGTGAGAATTTTTAAAAGTTTCTAAAAGGGCTTGGCATGAACTGAAAAAAATATCACTGATTTTCCTTTGTAGAATGGCATGTTTTGCCCCCTTGATCACAAGGCTTTCTGTGGTGCCAGGAAAGAAGCATAACTGGATGGCATATTTCATGCCTCCTAAAACATTATCTGAATGTGATAGGTGTCTGGATGAAAAAATATTGGCCAAAAATATTTGTATTTTCTGGGCAAAACTCAGAAGAATTCCTATCAAGGTGTCCTGATAGCTTTGTTGATCCTGATCAACAGGGCCTTGGTGGCTCAGGCTGTTAATTGCCTGCACTTAAGTTCCAGCTGCCTACAACTGCTGTAGGCTCGAATCCCACAAGGCTCAAGGTTGACTCAGCCTTCCATCCTCTCGGGGTAGGTAAATTGAGGACCCAAGATTGTTGGGGGCAATAAGCTGACCTTGTAAAAATGCCACTTAGTAATAAGCAGGCATATACAATGGAATGAAGGCTATTGCTGAGCACACTGGGTTGCATCCCAAAAATTGTAAGCCGCCCTGAGTCTCCGGAGAAGGGCGGCATATAAATGTAATAAATGTAATAAATGTAATAAATGTAATAAATGTAATAAATGTAATAAAAATAAAATAAAATAAAAAACAAGTTTTGTGAGATGCCAGGATAGTCAGAATAGCAAGCTTGGCCCTTTCTGAGAAGGACCAACTAATAAACTATAGGACTTGGTTGTATCAGGATTGTAGCTTGCTGATATACTCTGTGTGAGTTACTTAGCTGAAGCAGCAGGAGATAGTGGTCCATCACGACCCAGAAAAAGAGACTGGAAGAGAAAAATGGCACAAAATCACACTTTTATTTTGAAGGACATATCTCATTTCCAAGGCAGATTGAATTAGTCTTCAGCTGTCCCACATTTAAACTAGTGTTCCTTCTTCTGCCAACCTAATAATTTACAGTTCCTCATTGATGGTGGTGGCGATTTCTCTCCATCTCTTATTGTCTGCTTGAGGTTGCTAAGAATGCCTTCTATTTTCTTGGACATTGCTATCCATTAACATTTTAATTTTGGCTGCCAGAGAGACTGGGCGCATGTTTTCTCCAGATACCCCTGCACTCCTTAATGTCTATTTTTCCTTATGTACAGGTTTAGCACACTTTTGAAGCAGCACAAGAGCTGTGTTTAAAAAAACAAAGCAACTCCTATTCTGTGCAGAAGATTGAGCCAAACCAGGAAGATCAGTCAGGTTCTGCCAGCTGTATGTTGCTGGTTCTTCTGTCTCAAATAAACTCATTACAAATTTCTTCTGCTTCTACCAACATATGATTATACTTTTTATTACCTGCCTATTCCTATCCTGCTTGGTATGCAATATGAGTATGCAACCTCTGGGTGTTGCTGGACATGGTCATTTGTTACAAAGAACTGGCATTCCAAGACTTGCAAAACTTTCCAGTTTGGTACATATGGAAGCTGAGATTAAACTGATAAAAATTCTATCTGTTCTCCCTTTTCATCAGAATTATAAATCACAGTTTTTCAGAAGAATGGTAGACCCATGCTTAGAAATAAAATGAACAATAGAGACAGACACCCTACCTTCCCATTCATATTCCTAAGACATCTGAAGGATTTTTAAATAGCAATAGCACTTAGACTTATATACCACTTTATATGCTTTACAGCCCTCTCTAAGCTTTAAAGTCTTAAGTCTTGGTTTCTTTAAAAAAAAAGCTAAGCAAAATCAAGTAAGTAAAAAAAAAGAAAGAAAACTTTTTTCTAATACAAAGCTTCACCCTTCGATTTCAATTTGCCATGTACTTGCTAAAAGTTTATTTCCCTTTTTCTTTGAAGGCTTCAATCAATATTTGAAAGATTTGCTACAGGTAACATTTGTAATATTTATTCAATCACCAATGATGCGTCCTATAGTAGCTCAGCCTGATTACTATTTTGAGAACAGAATAGAATAGAATAGAATAGAATAGAATAGAATAGAATTCTTTACTGGCCAAGTGTGATTGTATACACAAGGAATTTGTCTCCAGTGTATAAGCTTTCAGTATACATACAAGCAACAAGTGATAAATCATGTTCATAATCATAAAATACAATCATCATAAATCATAAGATACAACACTTAATGATAGGATACTAAACAAAAGCAATCAAGATAAATCATAATAGGATACTAAATAAATAAATATTATCCTTGAGGAATTAATACTATCAAATAGTAATCAATTATTCCAATCGCATCAATAGATGCCATTGTACACTGTACCTTGTACATGTAGTAATCATGGGTGTGTGTCCCTATCTGGGATGCTATAAAAGCTAGTCAATGAATTTACACCCTGTTACTTATTCATGAGTGAGCTGTGCCCCTGAATTTTAACAGGCTACGCCTTAAACTATTAGCTGTATATCTGCTTTATGTGATGTTCCAACATAAGCTGGCAGTCCATCAATTCAGTGTCCATACATTTCTCTGAAAGCTATATTATAATTAGAGCTTAGGTTAATACTATTCAGTAACCATAAAACAGACATAAAATAATTATAACTCATTTAGTGAAATTAGAAAAAAAGCAATTATTAGACTCCCATTGTGAAGCTTTGCTGTGAGGGACAGATAATCTATCTACAAGATGTACTTTAAGAACATCATTTTGGAAGAAATAAAATGAGATGAAATACGGTTTTGTTTGTGTTTTAAGGAAAGCTCATGCTAATAAATATAAGTGTGGAAGTTGCAAGGAATAGTTGTTCCATGGAAAGAACAAGGACTACAGATTTATAACATGTCTTTATACAATCGCATAAACTAACATGAGACTGAATGTCTTTCAAACTTTTTACAGGAGGTTTTCTTCAGAAATTTAAAAATTGCACTTTTCTTTCTTGTCGCATAATAACTTTTGATGAACCCTTATTATTCCATCCATAGGCAATTCTGTTCTACTTTTCAAGATTTTCACACGTTTCACCACCTTACAGGATGTCCTACTAACATTAAATGTAATCATGGAGTATGAAACTATTATGTTAATTGTAATTCGCAATCCCAGGCTGTGATGTTATAAAGAATAAATAATGTAACAGGTACTATAGTATGAGGCAGGACCAGCCCAATTCTATCATCTTAATCTGGAAGAAAAGGATCATTGAACTTCTACATACTCTCTCTGTGTGCAAAAAACAAAATGGAAAAAATGAAAAAGAGGATATTTATGATAAATAGAAAGTACCAAGCAAACTGTCAAATTGCGATCCTCTATTTGTCCCATGCAGGGACTAAAAGGGGCCAGGATTGTGACATAAATACACACAGCTGGAGAAAACAGGACCCTTACAACGAATAGGGCACACTTTCAAGCAGAACTGCTTATTTTCACAGCATAACATTCGCTCCAAGAAGTTTCACTTTTTTTACCTTCATGTAAATTATACTCCACGTTGAAAAGAGGAAGTAACAGACTGTGAAAAGGGTATACAGTATTTTGGTGATGAGAGGGTGGGGAGATGGAATAATGTCTGATTTTCCTATTAATCCGAATGTTAAAGTGACTGGTGACATTTTCTGTTTCCTCTTACACATAAACAAAAGACAAGTTCAGAGAACTTCTGCCTCTGAGAGTTAAGAAAGTCTGAATGAGTGACGTCCTCCAGAGAGAAGTTTTCTGTCACTGTTAAGCCATTCACATTTTTTTTTTTTGAACAATACACATTTTTTCTTCTTTAAATCACCAGGGATCCACATATGCATTAAAGATCACGCAAGTCATATCCAGTTCCAGACAGATTCTCCTACAGTCAGATTTTTATGATGATCGTATAAAATGTTTGGAATGCACTAGTTGACTTCCACGGCTATTCTTTGCATGTCGTTAAATAAGCAGAATATCACATAAAGATTGTGTTATTGTCTTTCTATCTGAATTATATAAATGTTTGAGAAGGAAAAATTGTCAAATTTTGATTTATGAAGTTGCACAGTAAATTTTGATTGGTTGCAACTTAGTTCAGCTTGACATACAATGTATTCTTTTTCTTACATTTTAGAACAATCTGCAAATCATTTTTAAATCTACAAAACAAAAGAAACATAAGGAAATGAAAGAGGAGGAGATTGGTTGCAACAACAAATTCACATTAGTTAACAATGATGATTCCCATTTTTTTTAAACTAACAATATCTTCTGGAGTAAATTAAAACAAAAGCAAAATCCGGAAGTTAGGATGGTTGAATCTGCCTGTAATTATTGCAGGCTCGAATCCCACCAGGCTCAAGGTTGACTCAGCCTTCCATCCTCTCGGGGTAGGTAAATTGAGGGCCCAAGATTGTTGGGGGCAATAAGCTGACTTTGTAAAAATGCCGCTTAGTAATAAGCAGGCATATACAATGGAAGGAAGGCTATTGCTGAGCACATTGGGTTGTATCCCTAAAATTGTAAGCCGCCCTGAGTCTCCGGAGAAGGGCGGGATATAAATATGAATAATAATAAAAAAATCTCAGTCTCCTTAGTCAGGTCAGAGAATTACAAGATGCACTTCTTGAAATGCCAGATCATAGACCTAAAATCCTACAAAAGGATAGATTATTAGCTTTATTAATTTCCCCATTTCTATTGACTTTGAAAGATCTCTGTTATTACATTCTTCCTAGGGTTCAATATCCTGTACTGTTTAATGGTAGATGAGAAAATTAAAATAAGCATGTCGAATGTAAATATAGTTACTAGGTGGGAATCTCTCGAATGTATTTCTGATACTGAGATTTGCAAAACTAAGGAGGTTTTTTATTGTTGATTATTATTATTAATAATCATTGCACAGTCCACCAGATGTTCAGACTGGCTTTGGCATTTTTGTCTATCTATCGAGTCCCAACCAAGGACCTGGGATGAGCAAATCTGAATGTTTGATGGTATTACAGATATCAGCACAGGATGGAAGCTGTTTCAAATAAAGCCGCCTTCTGCAATTGCTATTTATTTATTTATTTATTTATTTATTTATTTATTTATTTATTATATTTTATTCATTAAACATGAAACTCAGTCAACTGAACATTTTAAAATGTATCACAAACATCATTTATTGACGCTGATAGTTGCTGCAGGTTGCTGCAAGCATCCTAGGTATCAACCAAGTATTTTCTTAAGATGTACGATGTTCCGAGTAGCACAGTTTTTTGCAGTTCCAATGTTGTTGTTGCAGGAAGCTGCAATTTCTTGATGTATTTTATAAAATTCTTGAACATGGTACCAAGTGCCCCAATGACAATGGGTATCACTGTTACGTGTTTCATCCATAATCGCGTGGTTTTGATGACCAGGTCGCAATATTTCATAATTTTTTCCAGTTCTTTTTCTTTGACTCTGGCATCTCCTGGTACAGTGATATCAATAAATTGTACGCTTTGGTTTTTGACAACTGCGATATCTGGCATGTTGGGTTCCAAATGATGATCTATCTGTATTCAAAAGTCCCACAAGATCTTTACCTTCTCATTTGTAACAACTTTTTCCACTTTATGTTTCCATGGCTTTTGGGATACAGGTAAGTCGTATTTTTTTACATAATGACCAGTGGATTAATTTAGCAACTCAGTCATATCTAGCTTTGTAATCAGTTTGCACGACTTTGCTGCACTCACATATTAAGTGTGAAAAAGTTTCAACTTTGTAATTGCAAAGTTGGCAGTTTGGGTTGTCAGTGGATTTTTGTATCTTGGCTTTCATGGCATTAGTTTGTAATGCTTGTTCTTGAGCAGCAAGTATTAAAGTTTCCGTTTCTTTCTTGATGGTTCCCATCTTAAGCCATGCCCATGTCAAGCTGTTATCACATTTTCCTTCAATGTTTTTCAAGTGCTATTTTTAATCTAAAATGTATGTGATACTTTCATCCAATGGTTATATATCTCTACAATTTTAGATTAAAAATATATCTCGTATATATGATGAAATAAATAGTTTAATTGCATATAAGTAATAATTGATAAATATATAAGAATGTCTTATTGATAATATGAGGTTTTTTTCTTGATAAATTGTGAGTAATGATTATGAAAGGATAACGCAAAGGATTTGTAACCAACTGACACACTGTATGTACATATGGAAGATGGCTTTTTATGTTTTGTATGTCTTGTTTGTATGTTTGTCTTAAAATAAAAAACTTTTTATAAAAAAAATGTTTTTCAAGTGCTGTATTATCATCAGCATCAGCATCATCAGCATCATCTTTGGTCCGTGAAATTTGTTGCAGCTGCAAGGGCACCAAAAGGCAATGCCAATTCATATCTCACCTATGGAAATATCAGTATCTTTAATCTTCAATCCTTGCTAAGACCTTTCAGTTCAAATTATATATTGGAGCCTGAATGATGGGTGCTCACTCTTCACTCACTACTAGCCTGTCCCTAAATCAGAGCTGCCTTTAGAATTTAAAGAGGGGCAGTTACTTTTGTGATCAAAAGTCAAGGAAAGGACAGCTTCCCTCCCTGTCTGCTAACATTGCATGCCATTTATGTCTTAGTAAATGCAAGAGGAACATGTGGGAAGATCAAGCTACAATCCTCTTAAACTATAAATTAAAAATAAATCAGGGTGTCAAAAGATACCATAATCCCTAGCAAATGTTTTCTTTTACAGAAAATTCATTTCCAGGAAACACTGTTCAGTATGGATCTCTGATCATTGGTTGTTTTCACCAGAAAAACCATGTTCTGAAGGAATGGAAGATGGAATAGCAATAGCACTTAGACTTATATGACACTTTATAGTGCTTTACAGCCCTCTCAAAGCAGTTTACAGAGTCAGCATATTGCCCCCAGTAATTTGGGTCCTCATTTTACTCACCTCGGAAGGATGGAAGGCTGAGTCAACCTTCAGCTTGGGTGGGATTCGAACTGCCAAATTGTAGTAGTAGTAGTTTGCAGTACTGCACTCTAACCACTGTGCCACCGAGGCTCCTTATGATGGCAATTCAATCTGCACTTTCTAATATGGCAATTTATGTTGCTGCCAATGGCAATTTCTGCAGACCTCTTGGTTGCATTAGCTATGCACTAACTATTTTATGAAGATTTTATAAGTGCCTTTAATACATTTTAAACCTCTCTTCATTGAGGTGCCAAAGGCAAAAATTGTATAAGGTTACTGTTTAATACAAAACAATCATCAACCAAGAATGAGAGAGAGAGAAAGAGAGAGACAGAGAAAGTCAGTTGTATTGAATAATTATGTCTATTTACAATTCATTTTAATCACCTTGACCATTTAATTACAGCATATTTATTTGATCCTCACCACATATTTACAAAGGAGTTGCACAGTGAAACGGAAAAGCAGGAGCATATTAGCTAGCTAATGAGTAAATCCTCAGAGAGGGAAATTGAGAATAAATATCAAGGTCAAAGGGTACAAACAGATGGATGGAGGAATGGATGGATGGATGGATGGATGGATGTTCCTTTGAATTTAGAATTCCTGAAACCTGATGGAATCTTTTCTTCCACTCATTTACAGTCAATAATTCAACTCCAATTTTTCACTAAATCGATTAATTATATTTTGCACAAAGCAAGGCTTACGTTAATGTCATATGCATTAATCAGAACAGAGAGACAGAGCTGACTTTAAATTTACTCATATTTTTCCTATATTTTGCTTAGACAATTTAATCCAATCTGTATTATGGTTTACCTTTTGGCTTTTAACACTGATGGAATCTCTTTTATTGGATTCCTGATGATGCCTACTGATGTTTTATGCATAATGATGCTCAAATATAATTGAGCTGTAAGCTTCAGTTTAATTATGGAGCTTCATGATACCTTCAGCACTTTTTCTTCTCTGATTACTGTAACTGTTTTGCCATAACCCCTCTAAAATCTTTCATCTATTAAAACATGAGTAGATAAGCCATTTTTAGAAGAAACTCTAATTAGGGAGTTGCAATTATCTTAATGTATCTTCAGCATTTTAAGAAAAAACCTTTATGGACTGTACCTTGTGGAATATTAAAATAAAATAAAATAAAAGCAGGCATATTTAATAGACTGAATCATGAACACGTGCATGCTAGAAACCACAGAAGTTATAGTGGAGTATTGCTACCAAGCCAACATATAGAATCTTTAGCACACTTTTAAGATACTTGCTGTTTCTCAATATATGGCATTTTTTTTCTATACAAGCAGTCCTTAACTTACAATCACAATTCAGCCCAAATTTATGTTGGTAAATGAAAAACTGTGATAAGTGAGTTTTGCCCTATTTTACAACTTTTCTTGCCCACATTTGTTAAGTGAATCACTGCAGTTGTTAAATTAGTAACATAGTTGTTAAGTGAATCTGGTTTCCCCATTGACTTTGCTTGTCAGAAGGTCACAAAAGGTGATCACATGACTGGGGGGGACGACACTGCAACAGTCATTAATGTGAGTCAATTGTCAAGCATCTGAATGTAAATCACGTAAATATGGAGATGCTACAATGGTCAGAAATGTGAAAAATGGTCATAAGTCATTTTTTCCCAGTGCCGCTGCAACTTCAAATGGTCACTAAGAGAAACTGTTCTAATTCGAGGTTTATCTGTACTGTAAAATTACCAAAGCAACCAGACTTATGGCCTCTGTTTTATCCAAGTTTGTTACTCTGCAGCATGCTAAACTTAAATGTAGGTATCTCTAAAGCAGGGGTCCCCAAACTTGGCAACTTTAAGACTTATGGACTTCAACTCCCAGAATGATCCAGCCATTTGGCTGGAGAATTCTGAGAGTTGCAGTCCACAAGTCTTAAAGTTGCCAAGTTTGGAGACCTCTGCTCTAAAGGTACAAATTCAAGCATAGCTGTTCATGTAATGTAGTAATTAACTTAGGGACTTGGATAACTCTGGTTTTTTCCCCCTTCTATTTCACTGATCATATGACCTCTTATCTCTTCTGACAGCTCCTCAGGTTTGAGTAATTAAAAAGTTAAAATGAAAATTTGCTGCATACATGGATCCTATTTTCTTGTCCTCCAGACCAAATGTTGTTGACACATCTATTTCTTTAACCTACAGTATATGTTTTACGTTGATCATTCATATCTGCTTCACGGTCAGTACCTGATTTTATTGCACTTTACTATGTTCTATTTATATAGTTGATGTTGTCCTCATAAAGTCTGAACTTACGTAGCTTGAAGCAGGTGTGGGCAATAAACAAAAAAATGCTTTGCAAAACTCTATTTACTTATGTCATGTATTGTTGTATTGTGCTTATCCAATCCAAATTTTGTAATACCAAGTTCCTCTATTTTTTTAATTTTTGCAGTCCAATCACTGATTAAGCAGTATTATTATTAAAGTTACATTTAGCACCTCTTGCAATTTGCTTCAAACCTCAGTGTCTTCTACCACTGCATATATTTGTATAATACTGATGTTCACTTTTTCTAATAAATGCAATCCTGTCATTGGTTAGATTTTCCACTGAGCATGATACACTGAGCATGATACTTGTCTATATGCCATTGTCTCTTCATTCCCTTAGCAATAGCACTCAGACTTATATACTGCTTCACAGTGCTTTACAGCCCTCTCTAAGTGATTTACAGAGTCAACATATTGCTCCCAACAATCTGGGTCCTCATTTTACCGACCTTGGAAGGATGGGGGGCTAAGTCAACTTGAGCCAGTGAAAATCGAACTGCTGCCAGTCGGCAGAATTAGCCTGCAATACTGCATTCTAACCACTGTGTAACCAGAGCTGTGATGTTCTCATGCTTTGCATAGTATGTCACATAATCATCTGACTTAAAGTTTTCAAATATTTTTGTTGGGTATAATGCTGGAAGGCTATGATAAAGGGATTATATTCCTAGTTTTGCATGTATTGATATCAGCGAGGGTTGTATTTGCACAATATTGGAAAAATGAGAACACTCCATCAGATGAGGATGTAATTCGGAAAATATTGGACTGTGCAGAGATGGATAGATTGACATTAAAAATAAAGGACAAGGGAGATACAGAATATTACTCAACATGGGATAGATTTTATGAGTGGTTAGAGATAAGAGGTAGAAATTAGATGAAGAAAGATTATTGATATGTATGAATTAAACATAAAGATGGTTTATAACCTACAAGTAGGCCAATATAACCAACAGGATTACAAATAAGCTAACATAAAGATAAATTTAGTTAAAATTATTCTGTTGCACCATTACTATTGTTATTAGTATATATGTTACTATTTCTTTTTCTTCTTCTTTTTTCCTCTGTAAATGATATACCCTGACAATACACCGTATTCAAAATGTTTATGAATAAAATAAATGATTAAATAAATAAATAAATAAATAAAGTTTTCAGTCCACCTATATTCACTTTCTGTAAATTATCTAAGAATACTTTATTTCTTTTTTTAACAATTTCAACATTTCCATCATTCATACTTCTGACATGTTCCCATTGTTTAAAAGGTAAAGGTTCCCCTCACACATACATGCTAGTCTGGCTATAGGGGGTGGTGTTCATCTCCATTATGCAGCCGAAGAGCCAGCGCTGTCCAAAGACATCTCTGTGGTCATGACTAAATGCCAATGGCACACAGAACACTGTTACCTTCTCACCAAAGCGGTCCCTATTTTTCTACTTGCATTTTTATGTTTTCGAACTGCTAGGTTGGCAGAAACTGGGACAAGTAACGGGAGCTCACTCCATTACGCAGTGCTAAGGATTCAAACCGCCAAACTGCCAACCTTTCTGATCGACAAGCTCAGCATCTTCGCAGAGCCACCAGTGTCCTTTTTTCCCATTGTTTAGTGCCTTCTAAAACTAGGAACTCCTTTTCAAGTATTCAAACTTCATTCTAGCCACATAGTCACCTCCAGAATGGTTGCTATTCACTTTGCCTATAAAGGAAGTCTGTATATGCTCCATTAAATAGAATCACTTTTCTATTCAGAATCACTGTTTTCCCATCTTCCTTTAAATCAGTTTTTTTTTCATTCAACAGAATGCATACAATTGTCTAAAGATGCAGTGCTTCTTGTTTTATCACTTTGTATATCATTTGCCTTAAATATTCTTTGTGTTGCATTTCCCCAAAATTGCTAGCAGTTTAATATTTGATTGCCCTGTGCACCATTAGTCTCAAATATTATTTAACATTGATTTTGTTGATTGGTTAATAATTATAGTTTCACATCTCGGCTTCTTCACTACATGAGCTTGTTTATAACCCATAGCATTAAGGTCATGATGGAACTGGCACTGTGGGAGGGTCTGGTCTGGAAGATTGTTATTAAAGTGTGAAGCTTGCCAATTGTTATTAATTGTTATGTTGGGGATATCAAGCAATATGTCTTTAAAATACTGATGGCTTTTTGTTTTTCAAACTTTCTGTTTTGAGATAGAATATGTGGAATTTGCAGCAGAAACAGATCAATAGGTAAGGAAAATTGTTAGCCAGTGAAGAGACTAAGTTTTCTTTTAAAATGAGCCATTGTCACATTTCCCATAAAAGAGGACATGCATTAATACAATTTAGAAAACATCAGCAAACAAATGCTTTCAAGGAGAAACAATAAAAGTATAGGAAACGATGAAATGAAAGATCACCCAAAAAAGATCTTTTATCCTTTCCAAAACGCTGGAAGCAAGGTGACCAATGCTTTATCTATTGCTCCAATCTGCTTTAGAAACAAGCCTTTCCCATTTCCAGAACTGGTACATAGGCATTTATTTTCAGCATTTTATTGCATTTGGGGCAACGAAAAACAAATTTGGGGTGCTTTACAGAAATTAAACCTGCATAAAAAAATTCACGGTACAAATAAAATTAATGCAATAACATCCCAGTGTAAAAAACCTGTTGATACGCTTCATGGATGATCTGGTTACAACTCGCATCATGCAATTGCAAGATGCTGTAACCCAGGGGTCTTCAAACTTGACAGCTTTAAGACTTGTGGACTTCAACTCCCAGAATTCCTCCTCCAGTCATGTTAGCTCGGGAATTCTGGGAGTTTAAGTCCACAAGTCTTAAACTTGCCAAGTTTGAAGACCCTTCCTGTAACCTGTAAAAGCAAGCCAGGCGCCAAGTGCCCAGATTGCAATCGCATGACCACCAACTATCATAACTTTAAGGATGAGTCATGTCACTCCTTAGGCCTTCCTAATTTTGAACCATTGTTAAATGAACGGTCATAAATCAAGGATTACCTCTAAGGCCTGTTTAAGCAGGGAGATGGCAAAGACCCCAGGGGAGAGAGTTGATTTGCTTGGAGCAGGGGTCCCCAACCTGTGGGCCACCACATGCTACCTATTCACAACCGGGTCCTGTGAGTGACCGGCTGGTGCATGCATGCGCCCTCAGCCCCCCTCGCAAATATACCCACCCACACACCCTCCCTCAAAATCATCCCCTCTTTCCAACCCTCACCCACGTTCTGGGCCACCAACCGGGAAACGTTGGAGAACTCTGGCTTGGAGCATATTGTAAGAGCAGAATTAAGCAACTCTGTACTGAAGAAAGGAGTCTCAAACTGTGACCCCGAAATCTCTAGGGAATCAACCTGAGCAAAGAAGCAGATCACAATGAATGGAAATCAGAAATTAGTTAGAACTTGCTTATCTGTAGAAACAAGCTGTGAGGGAAATGCCTCCTCCTGGAGATAAACATTTAGGAGAGGCTGTACACCCTGGTCAGGCTTCTGATATTTTGATTGTGTCTGCCAATTGTTTTCAGAAATGTGGATCTGATTTTTGCTTCAGAAGTTTGTTGCCCTCTTTATGCATTCTTCTCTGTTTTGTTCCACCTTAATTTTTTTGTACCACAGTGCAGGTTCCTCTAGCATTTTAAAGACAGACGATGTTGAGACATTGCTCATATTTTTATTAATGCTAAAGGCTTTATTCCATTGTAATTGTTTCAGCATTTAACCTCTCCTTATGCTTTGTAAAAATAAAACTGATTTTTCAAAACGCAAACTGATATTATCTTTTCAAAAAGAGACAGGACTGCTGTTCTCCAGTCTGAAAGCTTTTGAGGCACGTGAGTTCAGCAACCTCTCATTTTTTATTTTCAAAACAGCGACTCTTGAGATTCTGTAATGGAGTGTCCTGGAAGGTTAACTACAAAGTAGGATACTACTTTGTCCTGTCCTACATAGGACAAACAGGCCACACTTTGCACAGAAGAATTAATGGACACATCTTTGACTTCCGGTCTCAAAGCAAGGACAAAGGAATATCAGAGGATTTTAACCGCTGTTTCTGTCTGAGAAGGTACAATAGACACAGTGGAGTTTAAAAGTACGATTGCTAATTGAGAAGTTATTGTAATTTAACAGCAGGACTACCCTGAATTCCGCTTCTTTTACTCCTGCCTACTCAAATTTTAACCCTATATCAGTTTAGTGATACCATACATGACCCAGTGGTGAGCTATAGCTCACAAATCTTATGTTTTTAATCAAACGTGTTAGCCTGTTTTCAAGAATCCTGATTTGCACTAATCATATATAACCCAAAGGTCAAATCAGAGATGTGCAATTTTTGCACAAAACATAAGATTATATCCCCTGGGGGTTTCTGTATCAACATTTAGCAAATGATACCCTTTAAAGCAGTTTTATCAGTTCTAAATGAGAAGGTAACTGTTTTCTTCTCAAAGGAAATATGTGAGATTGCAGCTGGTGCAGAATGCGGCGGCGCGGGTGGTGATGGGAGTTACCCGGTTCTCCCATGTGACCCCCCTCCTGCACGGCCTGCATTGGTTGCCGGTTGCACTCCGGGTGAGATTCAAGGTTTTAGTGCTAACATACAAAGTCCTTCACGACATGGGTCCTCAATATTTAAGGGAGCGTCTTCTTCCAATGTCGAATACCGATCGCCCTGTGCGAGCTCATAGGCAAGGACTCCTCGGGGTCCCGTCGGCGGGCCAATGCCGGCTGGCGGTTCCCCGATGATGAGCCTTTTCTGTCACGGCCCCTGACCTTTGGAATCAACTGCCTTTGGGGCTCCGCCTGGCCCCTGACCTCCGCACCTTTGCCTGAGTTGAAGACCTGGTTATTTGACCAACCCGGGCTGTGACCCTTTGGGGTGGGTTGCTTTTAATTATTTTATAAATGTTTGAACTTATAATTTAATCTAATTGTTTTTAATGTATTTATTGTCTCTTGTTTTTAGTTGTAAGCCGCCCCGAGTCTTCGGAGATGGGGCGGCATATAAGTTCAAATAATAAATAAATAAATAAATATAACATCAGCTAGGAATGCATCTGAGGGTGGTGTGCATTGAATGAATGAATGAATGAATGAATGAAGGCAAGAACCAATGGGAAAGACCAAGTGGTTTGCACAGCAGTCCATTTTGCCAAGCAGGTTGTCACCTGCCTTCCCCGTGCCTATGAGGCTTGAGACTGACTTTGTTTGATGTGTTTGTTTTCAGGATGTGCTGCTCCACTGGAATCTGTTACCATTCAGCCATATTTGTTCCTTCTCTTTGTTGCCAACTTTGTCTCTGAAAATAAACTGTTTGCTGTCATCAACGTGCCATAAACATTACAGAGCTGGTCTCGACAAGTGCTAAGAAGGGACATTTGGAGACAGCTGCAATTTATGACCTGGCCTTGAAGTTATGAAAGTGGCACCATCTCTGCAGTCAGGTGATCACAGTTGGGGTGCTTGGCAATCGGCTTGCATTTACGACTGGTTGCAGCATCCAGGATATCATAGGATCATGATCTGTGACCTTGCCAGCTGGTTTTCAACAAGCAACGTCAATTGGGAAGCTGGATTTCCTTAACAACCACGTGGTTTATTTAATGATTATGGTGATTGGCTTAATGAGCATGCAAAAAAAAATGGATGCAAAATTGAGTCCAGTTCACAGGATGACTTACTTAATGTCCATATTGCTTTGTGACCAAAATTCCCAATTCCAATTGTGATCCTAAGCCAAGGACTACCTCTATGCGATTCAACCTAAATATAGATCTCTAAATTTCTTTCTCAATTGGATAATCAGCTCTAAAGTTCTCTGTAATATTGTTTCACATGTATGTACAAAATAACACTGAATAAATTATAAAATATTTCATAAGAAAATCAACAGTGCACAGGATCATAGACTTCTCCATTTTACAAAAGAGCAATATCATTTTCATCTCATTTATTCAGATAAATGTATTTGATATATATAATTTGAAATTCTAGAATAAAAATACATTCTGATTTTGATGATGGTGAAGTTATTTGAATTTTGTGCGCATGTAATGTGGGTCTTATAAGAAAAACCGTTACATCTTGGCTATACATATTTGATTCTGCAATTCTGTGCAGAATTATGGAATTAGTTCTGATTTTTTTAAAAAACTCTTCTATATCATTATCAGATTTTTGGGGGGTAGATTAACACATTAGTTGGGGCTTGAAATGCAGTGCCTGCAAACCATATGATACATATAACCAAACCCAGATGGTACATTTTTTGAAAAACAAATAAAGTTTAAATAGAATACTTAAAATCTCATGCTAAGTCTCACAAGATGATTGGGGCTATACTGCTATTTCCACCCCTACCTCCACTTAATTTCATTTCATTTTGTCCATGACAGGAACTAGCAGCAGAAATCTTAAAGAGCACCAGTGATCCATATATATAGAACAATTAATTTAGGATATTATTAAAGTTTGCAGCCCACATACAGGAATTAACCATACATTTGGCTTCATACAATTTTTTTATGAAATGTAAGTTTATTAAGAATTATACGAAAATAGTAAAAGCTAATAGAAACTAAATTTAAAGAAAATGAAAAGAAAAAAAAGTGCAGAAAAAAGAAAAAGAAAGAATATAATAAAGAAAGAGAAATATACCTTTGTAACAACATGTATAAACAGATTTAATAATTCTTCACCCCCTGTAAAATTAGATAGATTTTTTTCTTTCATTTTATAGCTCATCATTTATCTATAAGCAAATCCCCAAACATTAACTTTTCCATCCTGGGGTCAGCAAAAAATCCATAAAGGATTGTTATAATATTGCAAAAAAATACTCTTATTTTGATCAAGTAAACCAACTTTATATTTCTTCCTTTTACATCTAACAATGTTAATGTTTAATTCAATCAGATATATTTCATAGCATTTGATTTCTTTGCAATTCTTCTTTATCCTGTCACAAAGATTTCTCCATGGCTTTAACAAGCCTCTTTTGTAGATCCAATAATAAAACATTTTCCACGTCATTTTCTTTCTGCATCCTTTTGTAATTCCCTTTTAATTTTTAAAACTTCAGTCAGTTTCTTTTGTAAGTAAAGCATCCTTTTTCAAATTGTTCTCTTAGCCTGTCATTTGTCATTCCACATTTTGTACTTTTGTATCTTATGAGATTAAAAATTTCACATGTCATTCTTTCACTAAAATCTTTTAGACATAGTTTATCCATGGAAGCAGACATTACTGAGAAAAATGATATTATACTTTTTAATCTCTGGCTCCATTTTTTCAAAGACCTCCTTTAATATTTCCAATGTTATATTCTTTTGTGTCATTTTTTTAAGTTCTAATATTAACGACATCAGCCTTGCATTTTTTTGTTTAAAATCTTTAGTCTCCTCTAGTGTTTAGTTTCTAAAATCATCACATATTTTATGACTTTTAATAACCAGAATAGCCTAAATAAGTCTCTTTCCCATGAAAATTGCTTATTTTTTATAGCTAATTCCAAAATTTTATCTTAAAAGTAAATATTCCAGATTTATCTACCCCATTTTATAACTTTTTAGGTCAAAATCTTATTCATCTTTTTGCTCTTTATTTCAATGTCAATGTTATTTCAGTTTTTTGAGTTCTTAAACTTGAAATTAATTTTCTTTTTGCTCAAGTTGAAGATAAATTCATCCCATGAAAATTGTTCAACCTGCCATTCCAGATATCTCTCTAATAACTTTAAGATAGTTAATAGGCAATTTCTGGAAGTGGTTAGAAAATGTGGTTTGTTAATTTAGTATCCTTTAAAGCAGGGGTGTCAAACTGGTGGCCCAGAGGCCAGATGCATCAATGCAGGCCATGCCCACCCCAGCTCCACAAAGGGAAAAAACATCGTGAAACATTACATGATGGCAATGTGACATCCATGCTTGAAAGCCTTTAACTGTGATTGTGACCTAGACTGGTTGTCCCATCATCTCCCGATGCTTGAACCTGTGGAAAACCACTGTCCTGCAATCTCCTCACAAGGAGCAGCCATCCAGAGCACATGTTGCTGATTGCCTGTCCTCTTCTTATTCGAAGAGCTTCCAAGGAACCACTCTACGCACAGGGTCTTTGCTGAGGGAATTGAGCCCCAAATTATCTAATAAACTTTGTGATTGAAGGAGAATGAATCAGGGTCCCCAGTCAAATCCAGCGCCTTCAGTTCAATCCTGCATTGTTTCACTTGACTAGCAAACACAGGGAAGACATGCTTAAAAATAATGATTATGCTCCTGAGACTTAAGGGAAATTAGAATGTTCAAATCAGAATGTTATTTGGATCTGGGTCAAATAGCAGCATATTGGGCAGATATAAAAGACAAAAAATAGATTGGAAAGTTAGAAAAAATGGCCCAGAAATAACATGTTTCATACCACTAAGTAAACATATTGCAGCATGAGTTGGGTGTAATGACTTTGTTGTACTTGTAGAGTAGGAGTGTCAAACTCATGTCTTCATGGCAGCATCATGTGATGTATTGGCACTTCTTTCCCCTTCCCTAAATGTGAGCATGGCCAGAACATGATGCATTCAGCCCGCAGGCTGGGAGTTTGACACCCCTGTTGTAGAGAAACATGCAAGGCCTGTTTAAGAAAAAAAAACAAAAACCACTTGCAGCATTTACTGACCGGGGATGGGCAGAAACACACAAAGTTAATCCTAGTAAAAATAATTGCATCCCAAGCATGAAATTGTAATACTGATCTAGATTGGTTATTCTTGCCTGATCGATAAGGTACACCTTCCAATCAGTGGTACCTGACTAAAGCTCACTCAATCATTTTTCTTTCAGGATGTCCCAAAACTCTGAAGATACAGATATTTGTGGAAACCCAAATTTAAACAAAACCTGTTTTGACCTGACAGCACTTTGCCCCAGTGAACAAAAGATCTGTCCAAACTGCACACTTCATCACTAGATGTGGAGTTCCTGTAAATCTGGTTTACATCTGTCTTTTTAATCTATTTTGGTTGGAAGGAAACCTATTGTAACATATTAGATGTTCAGGTATATCAAGATTAAATTTATTCTTAGCTCATTGTGAGAAGAGAATTGCAATCCAAATTTGATGTAATGCCAAATTCTTCTAAATTTACTGTACTTGTGTATTCTTTTCTGCGGATACTAGCCTTCCAATATCTCTAACATCAGTTGCCATATTGCTGCCCTCAGTAAGTTACTAGAGACTTTGTTCTGTAGTTAAATCTTCATGTTTCTGTTAAACTCTCAGTTTGAGTTATTTGGTGGTAAACTGAGAGAGCAAAGCTATCTGGCAGGTGATGTTTTCTTTTTAAAAATATGAAGGCTTTCTACAGAAATACAAATTGCAGTAATCTCACCAAGAAATTGTTAAAAGTTTCATTAGTGTTGCCATGCTCCAAACTAACCTGAGGTCCCAGTTGTTAGAAGTTTTGCTTTAACTGCTGGCAAAAGGAAGAAGTGAGATGCAGCCTTTTTTTTCTGGGGTGTGAAAGGCAGTCTAGCAAACTCCTTCAGCCCACCTGTTCTTGTACGTGTGCACAAGTTTCCTTTTCCTAAATGGTCTGTTTATGATTAAAAGTGATACATTCTGACCTGTTTATTTGCAAAATGCAGAATAATGGCTTTGGGTAGGAATACTCATTAAGTGGAAGAATGCAGATTTCCTAATTTAATAGGAACTTAAAATGCAGCGTATTAAAAAGATGTGTCGAAGATAGTAGAAGCTCTAAAAACAATAAAAATTAATCCCACTCCAAGAACAAAACTGTAGATTGTCCTCTCACCGATAGCAACTGCTTGGAAATGGATGAGAATACATTTTACATTTTAAAAAAATTAAGAAATGCAGGTTTATTCATAAAATAGGACTTTTAGGTACTTTACTGAATTTAAGCCATCGAGCAATTCACAAATGCTCAGATATGCTCTGTATAGATTGCATATAATATACAGGCAAACCTAAAAGAATTGGAATGGCTGATACTGAAAACATATGTCTTGATCTACTATATTAGAATGGCAATGCCAAGAGTTCAGGCTGCCATAACACTTACAGGGCAGTGGTGAGATTCAAAATTTTTTACTACCAGTTCTGTGGGTGTGGCTTGGTGGGCGTGGCAGGGAAAGGATACTGTAAAATCCCCACTCCCTCCCCATTCCTGGGGGAAGGTTATTGCAAAATCCCATTCCCTCCCCACTCCACTATCCTGCTTTCCAGCTCCCTTCTCCTGTGCAGGGCAACAAAAGAAGACCCAGCCGAACTGCTGGGACTCAGGAGACAGAGAATAGATGGGGGTGGGGCCAGTCAGAGGTGGTATTTGCCGGTTCTCCAAACTACTCAAAATTTCCACTACGGGTTCTCCAGAACTGGTCAGAACCTGCTGAATACCACCTCTGTCACCGGGATACAGCAATCAAGAACAGAGGCTTCAGTGCTTCTGTATAAATAAATGGTTGTCTCTTTGTAACTGCAGGTAATCCTCAATTTACAACAGCTCATTTAGTGACCATTTGAAATTACAAGGGCACTGAAAAAAGAGACTTATGAACAAACACAACAATAAATAAAACTGTAAATAAAAAACAGATACAAATCTAAAAGTCACAAGAATAAATAACATTAAAACAAAAGTACTAACCCGGGGGAAAAGGAGAGTTAAAATGGCTCCCTCAGCAACAGAACCATTGGGACAAATCTCCAGGACTGGAAGCACAACCAATCTTGAGGGCCCTATGAAAAATTGGAAGAAATGGAGCCAATCTAATTTGGAGGCGGAGGAGGAGAAAGAGAGAACCACAGCTGGGTGTCATAAAATTTAAAAGAGAAAAGGAAATGCTTCTTCCAAAATCATTTTCAAGTTGGAGTGATAAACTGTTTCAATGTTTTTACAGATAGATTAATTGTATTCATGGAGAAGAGATGATCAATGGCTCCTGATCAAATATTACCTCTAATATCAAAGCAGCACTGGAACCAGCTGTTGGAGGACATGAAAGGAAGACTATTTTGCTACATTTCCACTTAGATGTTGCGAGAAGCATCATTTTGCTTTCTGATGCCATTACTTAGACTGGCATCTGTCTGATCCACACTGAGTCCTATTATTTTACAAAGTAGAGATCTATAGACAGGTGACAGGTTGTTCATCCTTAAAAGAGCACTGACTAACAGATGTGGCTTCACTACATTCAGTATTTAGCAGTTCATTCATTTGTCTTGTGTATGCATTGAACAATAATTGTGGTCCAATTTTCCACATGATCTAAGGCAATTTATTAATTGCTTAGGTTCATTTAAATTAATGCCAGTACATAGCTCTTCTTCACCAATTTTAAAGGTACAAATGACTACGTTTTTATTGCTCAGCCTTAAATTAAGAGCAGGTCATTGTGAGCCTGGGAGAAAAAGACATGAGTTTTATGTTACCTGCTGGTAAATGTAAGTAAGCAAAAACTTTCAGTGTCCCAATAAAACAGAACCCATAGAAACCTCTTCAAAGTGATCTTCCAGAAAAGAAACATGCACACACCCATAAAAATCTCTTCTTCCTATGATTATAAAGTTTCCTAATAATTCCCATGGAAGATTAATAAACTTCTACCAAAACTTATATCTAATTTATGTGGCTTTAAGGGTCATGCTTTAATAACAATGATGAAACATGATTATTACTGCCTAATGCTGAAATTACATTTTTTTTACATTGTAATTTTTTCCCCCACTATGCACCCTGTGGCATTGGCATCTTTATCACTCCATGTGTTTCTAGTTTTAAAACCTTTACCCCCTACTGTTTGAAAAATACTTCTCATTTTCATCCCCTATGGAGTACAGAAATCCCTAAAGGCAAACCATTAGTGATCTTTCTGCCTGTTCCCAAACACTTATTATGATCACCAGTGTTGCCTTCCACTGCCTCATTGGCTTTTGGTAAAGTATGCAAATGAGATGTTCAAAACACACACTTTTTTTTTGCAACTGTGCAAGTTTCTACTGATTTATAAAATGGGCAGGCTATTAAAGTGACTGAAAATGTCAGCAAGATTTATGCATGGGTGACAAATTGTATTGGAAATGTTCTCTTTCTAACAGTCTTGCTTCAGGTTTTTCTTCCTCTTTGAAACAATTCAAATGTTCTATGTGATAGACCCCCCTCCTTCTATTACAAAATGTATTTTGACAGTGCTTTTTAAAAAAAACAGAAAAAAATAAAGCTAGCCCCGAGTCATATCAATACAATATTATAATGTAAATCAGACATTGCTTTATCTTATATTTATTGCTTTCAAAAGTTCTGGGAAGTTTTTCCATCAACTTCACAGTGTTCATTTTGGTGTTTATGCATCCCAGTGATGAATAATTATGTTGCTTTATTATCAAAAGTACATTTCCTTATCAGTGAAAGTGTGGTCTTTATACATACAGTACCCTAAATGTCAGTGTATCATATTAAATGGTTGATTTCCTTATAATAACTCCATTTTAGTTTAAAAAGCCTTATGACTTCCTGATTCTTATGATAGTTCCATAGATTACTCATCACATAAATATGCACATTATTTGCTTTCAAGTATTACTTATAGGGTACTTGTGTGTGTTCTCATAGCTTAACTCCACAACTGGGAACAATTCATGAGAATCATAGATTCGTGATGGCTACATAGTCAATAAAGTTCTTGACTGGTGCATGCACTATTGTATTTCCTTTTAATAGTATATTATTTTTAAAAATCTAGGCTATGCCAGATAGAATCAGTAAGCATGATCACATGGAAATGAAAAAGTTCAAAAATTTATCAGGAAGAGACATTTATTGTATATATAACTTTGCCAAAGAATAATGTTTGTTTTCTCCTCTAAATAGTAGTTTATCTTATAGGGTTATCTGCTAAATCCTTCTCTTCAATAATCATTTTCATTTTTGACTCCCTAATGTATCTGAATATCTGAGAGTACCTCTCACTGAAATGAAAAGGATTTCCTTTGAAGTATAATAAGGATGCATCAAAATCTGCCTTACAATTTTTCACAAGATTTTCTTCCACTGAAAGAAAAGGTTTAATTGTTTTGTCTTCTTCTCTATAGTGTTGGAGAAATTATTATTATTATTATTTTATTCATATTTATATGCCACCCTTCTCTAGAGACTCAGGGCGGCTTACAATTTTTGGGATACAACCCAGTGTGCTCAGCAATAGCCTTCATTCCATTGTATATGCCTGCTTATTACTAAGCGGCATTTTTACAAAGTCAGCTTATTGCCCCCAACAATCTTGGGTCCTCAATTTACCTACCCCGAGAGGATGGAAGGCTGAGTCAACCTTGAGCCTGGTGGGATTCGAGCCTGCAACTAATTGCAGGCAGCTGGAACTTATGTGCTAGGTGTTTAACAGCCTGCACCACCAAGGCTCCTTGGTGGTGCAGGCCAATTTGAATGTCTCATTTGAACTAATATTATTGTTGGTTATGGTGAAAGTGGATTCCTCTGTTTTCTGCTAAACCTATTTCCTTCATTCCAAAACTTCTGTCTGTTCATCCTTTGGAAATTAAAACAAAATAATGGGTATTTTATCACGGCACTTCCCATGGGAATTGCACTAAAATATGAGGTCACACTAGGAGGTTATCATACAATGAAAATTAAGACATTCCCACATATGTATGCTTACCTCATTACTAAAGGAAAATACCATATTTCACCATAAGAATTTCTCCAAGGCTCTCTTCTTTTATGAAGATAGTAGAACAATTGAATGAGATCTGGAAGGTGACAAAATACAACAGAAATGTCCTTCATGGCTCTAGAGTTATGCAAAAGGTCCTTGTTTTATTTCATTTATTTTATTTTTTATTTGATTTGATTTGTCAATCACTTACAAGATAATAGGTATAAGTATAAACATGAGTAAGAATACAGGAAATAGGTACAATTAAATGGGGATGGTAGGCACGATCATGCACTTATGCGCACCCCTTTTTTGTTAGGACAATCCCTGAACTGAATGAGTGGGTGGGTGAGTGAGTGAGTGCTGTCAAGTCATGATTGACTGTTAGTGAGAGATTTTCTCCATGATGATCTTTCAGTGGTACATCCATCCTCATCATAATTGTGCCCATCCACCTTGCTATTGGTAACCTTTTCTCTTTCCTTCCACCTTTCCCACAACAGATCTTTCTTCAGAAAGCTAGGTCTTTGCATCATGTGTTTGAATTAGGATAATTTGAGCCTGGTCATTGGTGTCTCACTGGGTTGATTTGTTCAATGATTCATCAATAGGTTTTCTTAGGATCTTCTCAGGAGTTTTCTCCAACGCCAAAGTTCAAAGACATCTTCCTATCCTTCTTCAGGAAGACAGGCATGAGTTGTCAAAAAAAAACAACAACGTTGCACTCAGCAGCTTTTTGCAACAACACAAAAAGCTAGGTTCACAGCATGGGAAGCAAGTTTGGCATTCTCCATGCATTGTCCCTATGTTTACTATAGATGGATTGCAAAGCCCTAGGCAACCACTAAATAGAAATAAAGTTCATTCCTTTACTGCTGCCATCTAGTGGCTCTTGGATTTTGTAATCATTTCTCAAATATCATTGCCCTAATTATGCCCTTGTAAACATTTGAGGTGATGGATAAACCTATGAGCACTTTTTTAAACACATGTCTGAACCAGTTTTTTGTTGCTGGAAATCTGATTGTTTTATGTACAGGACATAATGGATTTAAGATTATATTTGTCAATATACTAGCTACTCAGTAAGCTGGACATGTAAAGCACACATTTTTCAGCTGGGGAAGGTGACTGATACTGTGGTTTGGAAACCCTTCCATTCCCCACCTCCCATAACTCAGCTGACTTAACCTAAACAGGAAGGGCAGTAATCGCTAGTCTCAGCTAAGTGTTTATTCCTAAAATAGGATTATTATTATTATTGTTGTTGTTGTTGTTGTTGTTGTTGTTAATCTTTGGTGAGATTCACAGCCTTTGGGGCTGGTTGGTAGCTCAACAACTCAAGTCCTAACCAAGAACCTAGGAACAGTTAAGGTAGCATCGGAAGATATAAGCTGTTCCAAGTAGGATGGTTTTTTGTAGAATCAGGATATTCAAGTCTGATAAATTCAGAATTTCCAAATAGTGAGGCAGCCCTTTAGGTATTGCTCCAAGGGCTCCATTTACAATTGGGATAACACACGATTTCTTTTTCCAAAGTCGCTCAGCTTCAAATTGTAAGTCCTGGTACTTTGTGATTTTTTTCTTGCTGCTTGTCTTCAATTCGTGCATCACCAGGTATTGCAATGTCAATGAACCAACCCTTTTTTTTTCAACTATTGTTATGTCAGGTGTAGTTGTGGGCCAGGTGCATGTCAGTCTGAATTCTGAAGTCCCACAAGATCTTGACTTTTTCATTCTCCAGAATCTCCTCAACCGGATATTCCCAGTAGTTGTTACTATACCAAATCCAAACTTTTGGCACAGTTTCCAGTGAATTTATTTTATTTATTTATTTATTTATTAGACTTGTATGCTGCCCTCTCTCCCTAAGGACTCAGGGAGGCTCACAGAATAAAAAATACAATACAATAAATTAACTAAAAAATAATTAAACAGTACAAGCCTAATATTAAACATTAAAACTATTAAAACCATTAAAAATGATTTCAGCAGCTCGGTTATGGTGTTCTAGATAGGCAGTTTGTGAAATTTTGCTGCACCCACTGATTAAATGGTCAGCTGTTTCATCTTTCTCATTACAGAGGTGGCATTTGCTGTTGGTGACATGCTGAATCTTTGCTTTCATGCAGTTTGTGGCTAAGGCTTGTTCTTGAGCAGCCAAACTAAAGTCTTCATTTTCTTGTTTCAGTATTCCTGATTTTAGCTAGTTCCAAGTAAGCTTTTGTTCAGCTTTGCCTTCAATAATACATCATCATCATCATCATCATTATTATTATCCTTTAAATGTAAAAGAAACAGATCTGAGCCTTTCAGATGCATGTATTTATCTATGGTTTTTTTTAATTTTTGAAAACAACTTTATTTACAAGAATTAAAAACATACAAATTTTAAAAAATACAGAAACAATAATATGTAAATGGCACATTACCCTTTACGTTTGATATCGGATTTGATAAGTCCTAATAGTCAATACTAACTAATACCTGGCGCATCTTCATTAACTATCACATCCTAAACAGTAAATAGCACACAATACATTGCTATTTGATTCACCACATTTCAAAACTGCCTATCTCCCTCACAGAGGGGCTCCAGGCAGCGTAGACATAAACTACTAAAAACGTTGTCTATGGAGATTCTCACTCATCCAGGTCATTGTTGTCCCAAAGGTGTTTTTTAAAGAGGCAACTGGACTTTCTGTTTTTTCATTGAAGAGATTCCGCTTTTCATCCAAGAAGCTTCTTCAGTTCTGGCTGGATAGTGGGGAATGGAATTTATAAATCCTTCTATTCTGCACCATCCAGCCAAACCTGAAGAAACTTCTTGGATGAGAAGTTAAATATCTTCAAAGAAAACCAGAAAGTCCAGTTGCCTCTTGAAAAAAAAGCACCTTTGGGACTACTAAAAACAGTAAAAAGTATGTACAATTTAAAAGAAGCAAGCAATGTTAAAAATTAATTAAAAGGCGGGGAGGCTTTCAGGGTACTAAGCTGCCCCACAACTTGATGCTTCTCCGTGCACTCCACGTGATTCTGCAAAATCAAGTTTCTTTCCAGAAGGCCAGTTTCTTTCCCCTCACCTCCAGCGGAAGAATATTCCACGGGGTGGGGACAACAGCCAAGAAGGCTCTCTTCCCAGACCCCTCCAATCAGAATTCTTTGACTGATGGGATCTACAACATACCTTCCCTGCCTGACCAGGTGGGATGGGATGAAGAAAAATTATCAAATTGTGAAAACAATGCTGGTTTCCCCCATCCCCTCCTCCCTCTCCCCATGGCTCCCCTGTATGCTGGAACATACAGGGGTGCTGGAACATGTGGAAAAGATAAAACAAGTTCCAACATCCAAAGTAAGACCTGGACTGTGTGAATGATAAGCTGTCATCTGAATGACGCCACCTAAGTTGTACGGTTAGGCATTATAGAAATGCTGCAAAACTGATCTATAGAACTCTGCTTCAGTTCTTTTGAAGGTCATGAATTGAAGCAAGGAGCTGTAACCAGTTGTTGTTGTTGCTGTTTCATAGTAGATGAAAGGGTCTGTGGAATTTTCTACTTCATATATTTAGTCTGGTGTATATTTACTCAGAATATACTATTAATAAGCATCGACCAGGCTCTCTGTGATGCTTATCAAGTCAAATAATGACTCCTTTATGGAAGTACGGTTAGGAAATCCTTTCCCACAGTCTCCAATCCTCATTCTGCATTTAGCGACCTGGACCCAAATTCAAAAATGTTGTAAAAGTTATGATACAATCTTCAGGAACGAAAACTTTGATATGAGAAACCTAATTCTACATTTTATATTCAGTTCAGTCAGTCCATACCCACTACTATGATTGCTCTGATTTTGCTAATTAGTTCATTAAGTTGCATAATAATTGGTTTACTGCCACCCACCTCTTTAGGAAGCTGGAATTGTGGAAATAAAATTGATTTAGGACCTTATTCTGATCTATTGCGCTGACTCTGTCATATATCCCGGTGACTGTCATCTGTTTATTCCCTGCCTTGGTTTTCCCTGGTCTTGGCTCTACCCCTCCTTTCTTTATTTCTAAATTTAAAATGCAGAGATGTACTGTGGTTTAAATAGGTTGCTTAAAGATGTAGATTTAACATATAAGCACTATTATAAAGAAAACATCTGCTTCTCACCTTAGGAGGTAAAGATGAAACTCAGCAAGGGTAAGATATGTTAAGGCGGCCTCTCCACCTCAAGCAGCTTCTGTTGAATAGTTGATGGGTCTGACTGCTTGATTCCAAGCTGAATAATGCAGCTCTCTGCTTAAGGTTGACTCTCTTTTGCTTGCCACAGTTTCAGTACTTTGGAAAGAGCAGTTTTGCTCCATCCTATTGCTGTGTCAGGTTGTCAATACTTGCTGGGTTTTTAACTGTATTATATGAGCTGCCTGGAGTTACCTGAGGCAGCACAGACATTGGCAAAGGCATAATAAACAAACAAACCAGAGTTATAAAATATTTGGAGCCAAAAATCCCATGTGAAAATCCGCACCTACTTTTGCAAAATTTTCTCTTGATGTATGGGTTTCTATACAATGTATTCAAATACTCCCTCCCTCCCTTCCTTCCTTCTTTCCTTCCATCCTCTAACTTTCTCTCCCTCTCTTTATTTCTCTTGCTCTGTCTTTTTTACGAACAGCATTGTTTCCCCCTGCACCAGAAGGCAAATTCTGAGATGAAAAATAGGATAAAACAGGAGGTATGTACTAGTGCAATCAAATGTATAAACTAACATTCTGTTAGCCCTTTGAAGCAGTCCAGACAAAAAAAGGCAAGACAATGGACAACTAGCTCTACCTTTATTGTAAGGCTACAATGATAGAATCTTGCAAGACGGAACAAATTTCTCCCCTCCTCTCCTTTTACTCTAAAGAAAATAAGGAGGATCCCTTCTGAAATCCTTTTGGGGACTCGGATATCTTCCACATGCTGGTTGCCCCGTCTATGGCTTTTCCTACTGTCTCCTGTGATTATTATATGTACCATTACACATTCAACTCGATGCCAGTTGAATAAATAAAAGAATGGGACTCTGTCTTAAAGTGAGATGGTGTTATTTCTTAGCATCCTCTCTGGATCTAAGCTAGTCTGAAGTTAGTTCTTTCTCTACAAACAAATGGGTGTGTCTCTATTGTCCCCTCCTCTTTTTCAGGGCTGAGCTGGTGTTTATACAACCATTGTCACCTTCCTTCTTCAAGGTTATCTCCTTATTCCTCTACACCATGTCTGCACAATACAAATGATCCAACCATTTCTTCATCAATGAAAAGATATCTGCTAGTACAACAGAAGTCATATAGTTGCATTTTTTGAAGTCATCCCATGCACTGCAGAACAGGCTGAAAAGCTGTCATTTTCTCTTCCTGCCTTTGAATTTTTCCTCCTTCCTAGAAATCCATCAATCAATTTGCCTTGGCTTCATGGCAATCAATGCCACCCCTGAGAGATTTGCAGGGACTTACTCTCATTACTTTTCTTGAGCATTTTGTAAGGCCACCAGGCAGGGGATAGAAACTACAAAGGAAAAGAGTGATAGGAGTCGAGAGTCTCCATTGGTGCAATCTTTTTAGAAGATGTCTTGGAAATGAGTAGAGTACACAATACAAAGGAGGACTGGATGATCAGAGTAGATAATTTAGCCAGTAGCAACTCCCAGTATGGGACAACTCAGACCCTTTCAAGTTAATTAATTGGGTGGTTTCTGTAAGTTAGAAATTTCACACAACTTCCCACTCTCCCCATGACTCAGACAAGCATGTTGTGAGAATAGGGAACTCTCTGATCAAAACTCTCATGGTACTGTTTTTAGGAAGGAATCACTACTAAAAAATACACTGGTGGATGTTAGATTTAATAGATAGTTATGCGTGTGGATACAACTATAAAACAATTGAAATCCATAAATGAATGAAATAGTGAATAAAAAATAAATTCTGAAGAATAATCCATCTCTCTCTCCCTTTCTCCCCCCCTCTCTTTCTCTCTCTCTCTCTCTCTCTTCTTCACATCCCATCCTTCTGCCTCAATTATTCCTGACTTGAAAACTACTTGAAGAAATCAATTTCTGAACTAGTGTTGATCCACCACTAGATGGATACACTATGCTGTGATTTCTATGGCTACAGAAGTGTTTGTTGAGAGTCAAAAAGAGATTTTTCTGTCTGAGGAATAAAAAGGTTCTTCTAAAGACATTACTATCTCCCACCCTGGGGGTTTAAGTGAGAATATCTAAGTGATGAAAGCAGTGGGTAACCTCAGTAACATCTGGCACAGGAGAAGAGACTTTAAGTTTGGCTGACTTTTTCCCCTCTAAGAGTCAAATGGAATTTCTTTCTCACTAGGTTAATGTACCAGAATGCTTTTCCATTCTGGCTATAGAATAACAGATTCCTTTTTTTAAAAAAAAGCAACAATGTGAAAAGCTTTAAAAAGTATATGTCCAAGCTTTGAACAATATGTCCAAGCTTTGAACAACTATTTGTCAAGCTTAAATCCTATAAAAATTCAGAATTCACCAAATTTGCCATATCATAATAAACAGGAAATGTTTGTATAAACCTGTTTTAAAAGTTATTCCATATTTACGAGTTTCACATCATTGACTGTAGGGCAAAAAAAAAGAGCATGAAGAAGATTTATAAAACTGATACTATATACAAAGCTCACCAGTCTTGAAATGGCCAATCTTGGTAAATCAATGGAGGTTCCATTTAAAATAATAGGTCATTATTTTCTTATTTATGTAAGGTAGAATCTTCAGACAATGTTTTGTAAAGATTAGTTACAATCATATTTATTGCTGAAAATATAATTCAAACTGGAAACATTAACTCATATTGCCTGTTGATGGTTGCATTTTGGACTCATTTAAACAGGATTCTTTACACCATGGGTGTCAAATTTGTGACGTCATGTTGTTGTCACATGACGTATTGGGACTTTTTCCCCTTTGCTAAGCCCGTGGCCAGAGCGTGACACATCCACCCGCAGGCTGTGAGTTTGACACCCCTGCTACATGATACTGGATACATTGCAACTTCTTAAAGATGCCTATGTATCTTTGACTGTATTTATATTCTATGAAAACTTCTAGAATAGTTGAGTTTTCAGATATAATGCTTGACTGAAAGAAATGGAAGTGGGAGCTGACCTTTAGAGTTATTAATTTGGGTTTGACATTATTTCATTAAAAAAAATTTAAAAAATATTTAAACTAAAGGTGAGAAATAGCATTAATCATTTTGGAATTGTTTTACATAATTGATAGTTGATATAATTTCTAATCCTCTATCCACTTAGGTGAAGTCAATGGGGCTTATTTCTAAGAAATTATATATCAGTTTACAGTGAATATTTTAATATGTCTATTGTCTTCTTCATATAATTCCAGTACAATACTCTTCATTCCTTTTTGTACCAATATTTAGTACCAATATTTATGAAAAGAACAGCCTTCAAAATAGGGTTGAACAGGGTGTTAACCTCATGAACTTTCTCTTTCTCATGTGATTTTTTAGTGTTTTCCTTTCATAAATTCTCCCTTCTTGCCTCAGTTTTGCAAAGCAGATTAAGTCCAGTAATTAAAAAATAACATATAAGTTGATTTCCTAAAGTTAGTAAGACCAGCAGAAAAGTAGTTACAATTATCATATTTACCCAAAAGAAGATGGCTTTGAAGAATTCTCTTAGAGAGTCTTCTAAAGAAAGGGAGGTGAAACAGAGTATTTCTTTTAAACCCATAGAAAAACCTAATCAGCTAGGTATGCCATTTGTAGTGGAGCTGGATTTTTTAAAAAATATGTATTTATGTGATGCATTGTATATGGGCATCCCTACATGTATATGCTCATATTCTGAAATGAGAAAATCTATGATAAAAAATTAAATAACTATCACTTGCTTTTAAAAATTAATTGTAAAATAAGATACCCCATTTGTAAATATGCCCAAAGGCTGCACTCTAAGTAAATAAACAACTGCATGGGAGGTCCTTGGAGAACAAAGGACTTTCCCGAAAAGATTCCCCTGCTTCTAGCACAACAAATACACAGATTCTATGACAGAAAGATCTGGCCAATATGACCTCAAAAATACAGAAGCATTAACTCTTCTGCTGTCAGGTTATATGCTACAATCAGCCTTTATCTTAGGATCCTCAAACCAGGTTTCCCATAATTCCTGACAGCTTCTCACAAGTCCTTGCTTGAGGGAAGCTGGAAAGGAACATCAGCAATGAGGAAGCCGACAGGGAGGATTGCCAGTTGCTCTGGTAAGTCTCCCCCCACCTGTGCAACCTCCCAAGCCCCTCTACACTCACATTGCACCAGCCATTTATGCAACCCAATTTACCCTTTCCACCTGCACTGCAGTCTCACCTGCCTCTCCAACCCAGTTAGCATCCTTTGCACACCATACATCTCTGAACACCCTTCCCAACCTACATGGCACCTCTCATACTCCTCCATTCACCCTTCCTAACCCTCAGAGCAACTCTCAGGCATCTCTGGGACAACCCTGTGAGCCTTTTGACCCATGCAGCATCTCTGTGCATCCTCCCTAACACACATGGAACCTTCCTGTGCACCTTCAGATGCCCTTCCTGACCTAGGTCACATCCTCACACCCCTCCTCTAACTCTCATGTCACCATTCACACACAGCCCGGCATAACCTGGCACCCTTCCCTATCTGCACCGCACTCCCTTGCTCCCTCCCCAAGCTGTTCAGCACCTCTCATGCATCCAACAATGCATCCCTCTGCTCACCCTTCCAAAACCAAGCAGATAGTGCAAAAGATGCTGCACAGGTAGGGAAAGGTGTGTACAAGAGGTGCTGAGCAAATCAACAAAGGGGTGCAATAGTCTGTGAGGCAGAAAAGGGCATGTAGGGATCGATGTGCTGGAGTGCATGATAGCAATAGCACTTGACTTATATACTACTTCATAGTGTTTTACAGCCCTGTCTAAGTGGTTTGCAGAGTCAGCCTATTGCCCCCAATAATTTGGGTCCTCATTTTACCCATCTCGGAAGGATGGAAGGCTGAGTCAAGCTTGAGCCTGTTGAGATTTGAACTGCCAAATTGCAGTCAGTCAGCAGAAGTAGCCTGCAGTACTGCACTCTAACCACTGCATGATGGTGAAAGTGAGGTGTAGTGAGTTCAGGGAAGGCACACAGTAGTGAAATGATGACCCAATGGATCACAGATTGTCTAGTAAGACAAAATCTAGCAGCAGCATATCAATATTGCTAAAAAAAACCCCACCAAACTTAAAGTACTCAATTGTTGACACACATTCGATACACAGAAAGGAAGAGAGAGTATAATTTAGGCTGACCCAGTGCCCTTCCCTTTTGTCTCCATTCTCTTCTGCAATCCTCACCAAAAAATTGTGCTCCAGAAGAAGAGAGAAAACAGGGTATCTTAGAAATACAAAGACAGATGGACAGAGAGAGAGAAAGAGAGAGAGGGGGAGTGGGGATGGAGGGAGAGGGAGAAAGAGAGAATGTTTTAAAATTGTTTACAATATTTGAAATGTGTATAATTGCTAAGACTCTGACTTGAGATTGAGATTCACAATAGCACCCTTTTAATGTATGTAACAACATAGTGCAAAGAGATAATGCAAACTTACAGAAACCAATTCCTTTAAACCTCCCTAATCGTGTTTTTAATGGCTTCTTGTAAGCATCTAAATCTTTCTATCCAAATGATGTTTGCCAATGTATCTTTTTGCTAAATTACAGGATGTCAGACATGCTTCATGAGCAGTTTTTGGGGTCAAGTAACATTTATATGCTGGTGAAGCAGATATAAGTGTTATTTTGACATTACTGCATATAGCAGCCTAAATTCTAGCCTAGAGGCATTGAGGTTTGGTTTTATTCACTTCTGTATGTTCGGAACATAATATTTATTTAACATGCCATTCCAAGCAGAATATCAATTTATAATACATGGGAATGTTAGCTTTGAATTATGCCAGATATTTTCCTTTGGTTTCTTTTTAAATAATATTATTAATATTGATATTTTAAGAAAGGTATAAAAGTTAAATCTATTACATATATTTATATTGTGATTGCATCAAAATTTGTCTTTTTTAAAAAAAAGTTTACTCTCACTTTCTCTGATAATTTATTTCTGTGTTTCCTCTTCCTTTCAAGGCGGTAGGTAGCTCTCCTTCCGCAAGGAGTCGTTAGCAATTTGCCAGATCCAAATTGTTACCTGCACTGCACCCTCTTGCTCCCCATTTCCCATACAAGCCAGGATGAGCAGAGGTCCAAACATCAAGTAGGAAAAGAAAACTGAAATAGTACCTTATAATAGTACACTTGGGACCAGAAAGAGTCCCAGATAGCAGGATAAGACGATGACCAGTTGCCACTGAAATCTCTGTCAATGCAGAATCAAGATTTCAGCACATTTGAGCCACTCTGTTGGAAAACACCATACAAACCAGTCACAGAAGTCAGAGAGGCAATCACATCAGGGGTGGGCTGCTGGGGGTTCAGAGGGGTTTGGGAGAGCCCCTAGCTAAGATTCTGTGCAGTTTAGAGAACCCCCAAATCCCACTCCTGGCTGGACCCTCCCACCCTGCCCCTCCCAGGAGTCCCCACAGAGCCCATTTTGGATGCAGGTAAGTGCAGGGCCCCTGCAGAGGCTCAGGGAGGGTGAAAAATGGGTATCCTGGAAGTTTGGGAAGGCCAGAAATTGGCCTCTTTCTGGCTTCCAGAGAGTCTCTGGAGCCCGGGAAGGTCATTTTTGCACTCTCGAAGGCTCGAGGAAAGCCTACGGAGCCCCGGGGAGGGCAAAAACTCCCCCTCCCTGTGCAGGAGGCTGACTAGGCCACACCCATTATGGCCACACCCACTCAGCAACCGGGCAGAGAACCCTTTGCTAAAATTTTTGAAGCCCACCCCTGGATCACATGATTATAAGCTCCCGTCTGAAGAGGAAACCCTTTCTGAGGGTCTCTTCATGCTTTTCATAGGTAGCCCCCTCCTTGGGAAGCTTTCTCTAGTGACATATGTCTAGCATCCACGTTGTCATTCTGTGGCACCAGCTACTGAATTTTGGTTGTCTCTGACTATTTCTCTCTTGGCTTGTTAAGATTTGTTTTGGGATGGGATATTGATCCCTATTAATCAATTTCACTTCAGCTATTTTGCTTATTTTTTTTTTTTGCCTAGGATTATTACTTTTGCATGTCTGTATTTTTAGCTGCTTTTTTACTTTAAATTTAAATTTAGATCGAGATTTTAAACAGTTTTGTGAGCTGGCTTGTAATTTTTGTCTTTGAAATGAGGCAATGCATACAGAGACACGCACACACACAGAGACAGATGCACATTACGCACACAGTGCAGTGTGTTAAAAAACAGTGTAAATCAGTATTCCTTTAAATACCAATGCTGAATGGAAATTAAAGCCGATTTCCTAAATGATTTGATATTCTGCTTCCTCTACGCAGAACTGTTGGGAAACTGTTTTTGCAATAAAAAAATATAGGAATCAGAATAAATCCTGTTCATCTGTTAATTAAAGCAAGTCTGGCTAGAGATCATTTATTTTTCTGGCTTTGAATTGCAAATAAAATCCTTATATTTGCACTAGATGCAATTTTTTGACCTGAATCAAAGTGGATTGTTTATTGAAAGCTGTTAGCATCTGGAGAAAATGGTGATACTATTAGATTGAAGTTAACATCCTTTTTTCCTCCAACTACTGAAATGGAGCTATCTCTATATGGATCTTCAATTTCTAGAGATTTGTATTTAATTGTTTATTTAATAAAATTTAGAGCAATTCTGGATGGCTTACATTTTAAAAAGTGGAAAGAGTAAAAAAACAAAAACAAAGGTACAGATTGTACATACTCTGATGGCAAACTCACTATAACCACCAAACTTTCTACAAGGGATTCTGCATCAAGGACTGGTTGAGCTATGAGTTTCAAGGACTTTCTGATTCATGGAAGCAAGCTATACACCATTCCAGAGATCAGGTGCCATGACAGAGAAGGCATGCTTCCCTGGTCCCAATAGCCCTTGACTGTTTATTGAAGGGACCCAAGGTTCACCCATGTTTACCCATCTCACCGTGTAGGCAGAAACAATTGGAGACAAGCCACCACTCAAATTAGGTTGGTTTATCATAAAGGGATTTACAGATGATATTTAGCACCATGAATTGCACTCAGAAGCCAATGGAAGATCAATGCAATTTGCAAATCAGTGGCGTCTTCTATCCTATATCTCAGCGTGCCCATCACAGCTCACATCTGGACCAGCGGTAGATTCTGAGTGATCTTCACAGGCACTCTCATGTGAAGTGGATTGCAATATAATTCATCTTTCTTGCGTTCACCTTGTCGCATTGGCCATTAACTCAACCCTACAGCTATCTATTTGTTTTGAACCAAAAGCACCATGAAAACAAAGTCCAGCCAATATTTAAGTTTAGCGAGAGAAACATAACACTGGATTATTTGCTAGCTAGAAATACAACGCTAAGTGGTTTATTCAGATTCCAAAAAAATATATCAGATGATCCGCACTTATTTTAGTATAATTTAAAATATAAAAATCAAGACAGATGCTGGTGATGGGGTGAGCTGCCTTAAATGCATTGGTAGTATTGGGAAAAGCTTAAAAATAAATATATATCACACGGGAGCACCATATTTATTGCGCTTAATTTAACAAATTATTGCAGGAACAACATCGACAGCATTTTCCCAGTAAAATTATTATACTTAAATGAACTTTTGACAATGTATTAATTACAAGGACATGACCACATTTATTCTGCTGATCCAGTAATTACATGCATTAAAGAAATATTTATCAACAGACCATGTAGCTTTCTCGGGTACTGTAGGGAGGGAGCATCAGGTTTCATTACCAAATTGTCTTTCCCATTTTCAAAGATTTCTTTACTGCATAAGAAGCTACTTTTGAACTTTTGGCCACCAGTGTATGAAGAAAATGTAGTAGAATAGCATGCTTGTTTTTAAGTTGCACTTAAATAATGCTTCATAAGAATTAGGCATTTCAGACTACTTATTCCAACTGAAGTCCAGATAACTAAAGCTTGGAAATTTCACAGCCAATAAAGGCTAGATTTAATGTTTCCTTTATGCAAGTTCCAAGTCTCTCTGAATGTCACACAAAGCATCAGTAAGAGCCAATGTGCAGGGTTACATTCACTCATTCCTCCTGGGCACTCTGTTCTCTGACAAACTGTGATCTTGCACTCTGGAAAGAGTGCAGAAAAGAGCAAACAAAGATGATTAAAAGGCTGGAGGCTAAAACATATGAAGAACAGTTGCAGGAATTGGGTGAGAGCATTGTTCCAATATTTGTGGCATGTATAGCAGTGCCACAAAGAAGAGGGAGCAGGTTTCAACCTATTTCCCAAAGCACCACAAGACAAGGCAAGAAACTAAGTGTCATGCCCCTGGTAGAGACTGACGCCGAGGAAGAGGAGGAACAGCCAACAGGGAGTGGGAGTGTGGTTCCAGAGGTGGTGGAGGAGGCTGGGGAAGGGCAGAGGCCAGCTAAGCAATCAGAGGAGGATCCAGGCCCATCTCCTATCCATCCCAGGGCACGGAGGGAGGAGAGGATCAGGGAAAAGCATGGTCTACTCAGGAGGAGAGGGCCATGATCCTCCTCAGGGCTTACAGCTGGGAGCTATGTATATAAGTTTGTAACTGTGTAGTCAGCATTGCTGGAGTCAAAGTTAGTGTTTCCTTTGAAGGAGGCTTATATTTGTTGGAGTTCTTCCCAAGGACTTTCCCCAGTTATCTGCTTGGAACGTATGATTACTTATCTTGGTTTGCTTCAGAACTCTCGCCAAGATGGTTTGTTTTTGTTTTCCTTAGTTACTTTTGGGACTTTAAACAGTGACTAATAAACAGTTAAGTTGAAGGCATTTCCAGACTGTAATTCATGTTTTGGGTTTTGGGTTATTTTGAGAGACTACGGGTCATCACACTTGTTAAGTTTGCATGGAGAGACAAGACGCAGAGTGCTTCAGCTCTTTTTTATTGTGACTTTCAGCTCAGAACGGACCCGAATGGCTCAGCTGCGGCAGCTATTTATAGCCGGCTGCCGCGGCTGCCAGCCAATCAGAGTGCAGGGTTTTCTCGCACTTTTACAACCAATGATTTCAAACTCTGCATACATAACAACACTAATCAAGGAGAGAAGCAATCTAGAACTAAGGAAAAATTCCCTAACAGTGAGAACAATTAACCAGTGGAACAGCTTCCCTTCAGAAGTTGTGGGTGCTCTATCCCTGGAGGCTTTTAACAAGAGTCTGGACAGCCACTTGTCTGGAATGGCATAGGATCTCCTGCTTGAGCAGACAGCTGGACTAGAAGACCTCCAAGATCCCTTCCAACTCTGTTATTCTGTTAAACTGCCAGCACTGAAGGGAACCATGCAAGGGATCCAGGGACCGAGAATCGCTTTTGATGGCCTTGGTGCTTTTAGCAATGACTCCTATAACCAATTCCTCCCAAGAAGGATTCCAGTCTTGCCTAATTCTCACATCAAAGGGGAGCTCTTCCTGGTCTCATCCCTGAGGGGAGGCAGGAGCAGGGCTGGGCTCCTGGGGGTTCGCAGGATTCTGCACAGTTCGGAGAACCCCAAATCCCACTCCTGGCTGGCCCTGTCCATCCTGCCCCACCTGTCCCAGAAGTCCCCATGCAGCCCGTTTTGGATGCAGGTAAGTGCAGGGTGCATACGGAGGCTCAGGGAGGACAAAAAAACGGACCTTCCAGAAGTTTGGGAAGGCTGGAAACAGGCCCATTTCCAGCTTCCAGAGAGACACCAGAACCCTGGGAGGCCATTTTTGCCCTCCCGGAGGCTTGAGGAAAGCCTCTGGAGCCCAGGGAGGGCAAAAACAACTCCTCCTGCCCTGGTACAGGAGGCCGACTAGGCCACACCCACCATGGCCACGCCCACCCAGCAAGTGGGCAGAGAACCCATTGCTAAAATTTTTGAAGCCCACCCCTGGGCAGGAGTGGCATTATGCAGGGTCCTGGCTCTACCACCAAGAAACACGAATGACACGTGGAACTACTTCTGAGTGTTTTCTTTATTGCTATCTGCCTACAGGCAGAAATCTTTCCAGACCAAAACAACTATCTGCATAACCATAGATAAACTGTAAAAACTGCTAGTGAGGGACCGTCTTTCTCTTTTTCTTACCTACCAAACATTCCAAGTTCTGCTGCCTCTGTCCCCTGAGAGACAGTCCTCCCCCTTCATCATCCCCCCCACCCCACCCAAATTCCATACAACATTCCATACCACACAGCCACACAATCCTTCTCCAGGCAGCATGTGCTGCTTCTTATCCCTACTGCTTTCTACCAAAAATAACCATTCATGATGTGAGTTCTGGATTTCTGAATTTTTACCTTTGTGAGCATTCTTCTCTGCTAAGTTCAGGATTAATGGGCAAGTCTACTTTCGGTTCATAAGTGCGACATAACTGTCACTGATAAGAGTATCTCCCTAACTGTACTTGCGATATTAACTTAAATATGGTCCCCAGCGGATCCAAGATTAGCTTTAGGGATTCTTTCTTAACTTTTGTCTGACAAAGAGATAGGATCAGGAGGGGTTTGCATTGGATTAATTTGTTCATTAGAGAGTTTCTTTCACGTACAACACAGATTTTTATGAATGATTTGATTTTTAAACCCCTTCTCTCTGTGTCCTGTCTCTCTCTCTCTCTCTCTCTCTCTCCCAGTGTGTGTGTGTGTGTGTGAGAGAGAGAGAGAGAGAGAGAGAGGGAGGGAGGGAGGGAGGGAGAGGGAGAGTGTTATGTATGTAGGTTTGAATGTTATTGGTTTATTTGAACTGTTCTTGTAAAATGTCAAATGGTATTGGTTTAAATAGTGCGGGAAAACCCTGCACTCCCATTGGCTGGCAACCATGGCTGCAGGCTATAAGAAGCAGCCATAGCCCAGCCAAGTCGGGTCCATTCGAGCTGTAGTCACTGAATAAACTCTTCACTGAAGCTCTTCGCGTCTGACTCTTCATGCAAACTTAACAGAGAGAGAGAGAAGAAGAGTTAATTCTTTGTTTCATTGTTCTTGAGTGTGGTTTTTACATTCTAATTTTTCAATTTATGCAGGCACAATATAAAATATGGTTTTTAGCAAGTACTACAAGATTTTTCCCTACCTGGCTGTCAACTCCCAGCATTCTTGAGAGCTCTATGAGCTAAAGTCTGCACATGTGGACTTGGAAAGAAGAAAGAGACAGCTGAGTCCATAGAGAACAAGACTGGAGATCAGAAGCCTTGTCTTCTCAAGCTTCATGCTGGGTCTTCCTGGCTCAGTAGTTAGTAGGGTTAATAGCTCTTGCTGCCACCAACAGTTTTCCAGGGGATGCCTCCCATGGCATCTTCTCTCTACTCCCATATGTGAGGGAAATAGGCCTATCAGACTTTACACACTCTCCTGGCAATTAAAAGGTCAAAATGAAAGAAAAAAGCAGGGAGGGAATAATTGAAGTAATTCCTTCTGTGGGATGTACCATAGGGTACATGCTGACTGAAGTATGAAGCCTTCCCTTCTATATTTTGGGAGATAAACCAATCTCACAGGAAATAAACAAAATTGATTTTTATTAAAAGAAAAAAGACTACATGTAAAAAAAATCCTTTTAAATATTCAACATTAAAAGTTGATATGAATAGATGCTTGAATCATCCTGACACAGCAGGCAACTTAAATAGAAAATCCAAATGAAAATATTGTGCTGTTCTTTGGAGATTTTAAAGTATGAAATGGAAAGAATCTAGTCCAGGTGTATGAACAGTTTTATGCAGGTAGAGATCACTGATTAATAGACACACACAATGATGTATCACAATGCCATTCTTTTACACTAACTCCAGAAATACTCCACTGTTAGAGCAACACCTACCATGTTTCCCTGAAAATAAGACCTACCCCGAAAGTAAGACCTAGTGTAAATCTCCAGTTCCAGGAAGACTTTTCAGGGAGCAACCGTGCACCCGCGAAACACCCCCCCCTACACACTCACACCCACTATTTGGCACCATAAATATATAAGACCTACCCCGAAAATAAGACCTAGTGTGTTTTTGGGAGCCAAAAAAAATATAAGACAGTGTCTTATTTTTGGGGAAACACAGTAATTACTCTTGGTGGAATAAATAGAGGAGGAAGGGAAAGAACATTGGTGAAACAATTCCCCCTTCATTTGTGATGTTTTGGTGGAATTTGAGATGTTTTAAATTGAACAATAAGGAGCAGAAGGTAGGTCACCATCAAATATCACTGATTGGTCTACAAGCGCAGGAAATTACAATCCTGTTTGAATATCATGTCGTGTATCTACTTAGATGTGCATTTTCTGCTATGTTTAAGTTAAACAAAAACCCTAAATGACTGTGTAGTATGACATCTCATTAATATGTTTCCATTCACATCTGTGCCTTTATTATAAAAACTAGGCTGCTCCAGTGATAAAAGATTAGGTCCTTTAATTAGAAACAAATGACAAATCACTGTTAACCCCATGTGACGCTTTCTAAAACTTCCATCAAAAAATCCTCTTAAAACACGATTAAACACAAGTTCACCAAATCTACTTCCTAGAAAGTGCCATTTAACAAAACTCAGGCAGGATGTTAATCCTGGGGGCGAATTACAGGTTGCCAATGCATTTCCTAAAAGGGGATTGACAGGGGATCATTTTGTTATGGGGCCACCTCCAGCGTGTTGTGACAACCAGTCATTACACCTCTGAGCACAGCACTCAGCTGTAGGTTTCCACAGGATGCAAATAGCTCCAAATGGGTTCAATTTAGAGAAGGCAGATAATGTATCATTCACTTCTTTAAGGTAGAAGCTTTTAATTTTCAAAGGGGGAAAAAAAGAAACTGGAGTATATTTCAGATTCTGAAGAAAATGGAGGGAGAGAACAAGTTAACAAAACATGCCAATGAAATGGATGCTCAATTTTAAAAACCTGTTACAGAATTTTTTAAAAAATGATTTCCCAATTTTGTCCTAATGTTGGTGTGCTTGTGTGTGTGTGTGTGTGTGTGTGCATGTGTCGTGTGTGTGTGTGTCTGTCTATGTGTGTATATATGCAAGTTTCTCTGTGAACCTTAATATATAATAGAAGATCTAGATGGAAATACTAGTGACACAGGTTAGGCTAGGAATTAAAAAAGAAAAGACATATATAAAGTTCTGGAAATAGGCAATGGAACACCACTGCTGTAGTACTGCCAAGACTTATCTGTCTGTCTGTCTGTCTGTCTATCATCTTCTGTCTACACCCCCCCCTCTCTCTTTCTCTCTCTTTATCTATCTATCTATCTATCTATCTATCTATCTATCTATCTACACACACACACATACATACATACATACATACATACATACATACATACATACACATGAGCCCATCTCGTTGTCAAACAATGTCATGGTTGTGCTCAAGCAGTCACCAATATCTGAGTTTTGATTTGAAGGATATATTTTTAACATTGCATCTAGCTTGGACCTTTAAAATAGTTCCACTTATGATTTTAAAAAGGTGTTAATCCTACTCTTTCCATCAGTTTGGAGATTTTAAAAGGTCATTGGAAGACCAAGAAGAAAACCAACTAATATTTCCTTCTATATCTCCCATGCATCCCCTAATTTGGCTAACAGAATCAAAAAGCATTTATTCCCAAAGTATGTTACAGTTAAGAATCACTTGTTTAATTTTTGAGGCAGACATCCCTTGGTGCAGTTTTCCCCTCCAAATTCTAATTGTTAAAAAAGGGGAATGTTTATGGACAGAGGAATGTTAGAGTTAATTTTTTACATGTAAAGGGCTTCCAGCTTATTAATTTCTTTAAGTGTGCAAAGGTCTATAAACTTACATGAGTGTAAACATTTTTCACATGATCGTGTTGATCTTGGTGCTTACACTATGTTCAGAATGGTCTAATCAGGGTAAGAAATACTAGTGAAAGAAACAACCTCTTGATAAAGCATAAAGCTGTGATAAATTTTACTTTTACTTTTGCCATGTGCAAAAAAAGTCAAATTTGTATGGTCTCCAGCCATGTCATAGATCTTTAAACTCAGATAATTTCTTTAAGAGCAAAATACATGTTAACTAAACTAACTCCTACTATTTATTCATACAGTGGAAGTGAAAGTCCATTTCTATCCCTCGGGATATATCTGGAATATAGTTATAAATAAACATTTAAAAATTATTAAAAATGCTGCAAGTCTCCATACTTCCTCCTCCAAAGAATTAGGAAGTCAGTTGGTGCTATTGTTCTGGCATTTCTTGTTATTCCAAAAAGTGGAGCATTCATACCAAAACAATATTTTTAAAAGATGCTTCTTGGTTGGCTTTTTTAGATATTTCTCATTTGTCCTTCTCAGTACAGAGTATTTGCCTGAGCAAATATTATTTTTGTTACCTGAATTTCCTAGATCATTCTGAACATAATGTATTCCTTGGTACTTTTCAGTTTAAGAAAGCAAAGGTCTTGGGAATTACAATGGACCAATGGAAACACATGGCCACAATGGTGAAACCTTTGTTTAAACTAAGGCCACCCTTGAAATATTGCATCCAGTTTTGGTCACCACAATGTAAAAAAGATGTTGAGACTCTAGAAAGAGTGCAGAGAAGAGCAACAAAGATGATTAGGGGACTGGAGGCTAAAACATATATATTTTTAAAAATTACATTTATATGCCGCCCTTCTCTGACGACCCAGGGCGGCTTACAATTTTTGGGATACAACCCAATGCGCTCAGCAATAGCCTTCCTTCCATTGTATATGCCTGCTTATTACTAAGCAGCATTTTTACAAAGTCACCTTATTGCCCCCAACAATCTTGGGTCCTCACTTTACCTACCCCGAGAGGATGGAAGGCTGAGTCAACCTTGAGCCTGGTGGGATTCGAGCCTGCACTAATTGCAGGCAGCTGGAACTTAAGTGCAGGCATTTAACAGCCTGAGCCACCAAGTCCCTTGAATGGTTTCTGGAATTAGGTATGTCTAGTTCAATGAAAAGAAGGACTAGGGGTGACATGATAGCCGTGTTCCAATATCTCAGGAGTTGCCACAAAGAAAAGAGAGTCAAGCTATTCTCCAAAGCAGAACAAGAAGCTATGGATGGAAGGCAGACAGAGGGCAGGACAAGAAGCAATGGATGGAAACTAATCAAGTTCTTTAAACAAATTCCCAACAGCATTTCAACAAAAGTGGTAAATCAGAAATGTAACTAAGTCACCACTGTCTTTGTAATCCTTGCTTCGGGAAATGATGAAAATGAATAGGCTTCCTGGATTCATTTACCATTTCCTGCAAACAGAATAAAGTTCATCAAACCCAAGGATGGTGTATGGTGTGAGTATGGAGCTGCCAGTTAGGCTGTGCTCTCCTCTCCAACCATTAGCCTCCTAAAAGCTCATTTATTATTCAAGGAAAAGAAGACAAACACTTTTTTTCCACAGGTTAATGCAAACAAAAATTAACAGCAAGAATGGAAATGGTAAAATGAACCACTCTAATTTTCAAAGCTCAGGGAAATGTGTTCTTGAATGCACATTGAAAGAGACATTTGCCCCCACCATATCCATTTCATATCCATGAAAGAAGAGGAGGAGGAGAAGTAAAATCTATATGGTTCCAAATTTACTAGCAGCATCTGGAAGAGCACTGAAAGATAATTAAAAATCTATATAAAGAGTACATTTAAAAATTCGCCGCCCTGAGTCCTTAGGGAGAGAGGGTGGCATACAAGTCTAATTAAAAAAAATAAAAAAAATAATTTTTTTAAAAAAGTATATACATATACCTGAAATAATAAGACAATGTAAAATACCAAACAAATTCACACATATTCCAGTGAAACTAATAAAGTTTAGTTCCAGACAGTGGTGGGATTCAAACTTTTTTACTACTGGTTCTGTGGGCGTGGCTTGGTGTGGATGGCAGGGGAAGGATACTGTAAAATCTCCAGTCAGAGGTAGGATTTGCCGGTTCTCCAAACTACTCAAAATTTCCACTACTAGTTCTCCAGAACTGATCAGAACCTGCTGAATACCACCCCTGGTTCCAGATCATGCACAATCAGTCTTCAGATGTTGTTCTAACTAATAGGGTCTTCAGTACTTTCCAGAAGGTACAATGACTAAAAAACATTGTTTTCTGGTTTCAATCTCTTCAGCTACAAGCACCTTTTCCCATGAGGTTCTCCACAAGTATTTTGACTCTGGTTGAAGTAGCCAGTCCTGATGGTTCCTCTTATAAATCAAACCTAGCATGATGAATTACAGCGAATAAGGTCCCTTTTTATTTATAACAATTGTTTGACAAAACTTTGTGTTTAAACACTGTGTTCAGCAATAAATATGAGTTAGCATCTATTAGAATGAACATGGAATCCCTCCCTACTTTGAATAAAGTATGTGATTCATTCACTTAAGACAGATTATACTGAGATGCTAGTTGATTAATTTCAAATCCACTCATGTGCTTTAAAGATTAAAAAGATAGCATCTGTAGATTCTGAAAAAAGTATTCTAATTCAGGCATGAGTTGCCAGAAAAGCTACACACACCATGCCTGTAAAAATCCAATCAGCCACTTGAGACCCACAGGAAGTTTCAGTTTTCAGTATTTTGAAGCTCAGATACAGTAGTTTTAGGAAAAACTAGGCCTTTTTTGAGAGATAGACAGCAACAGTACATCACCAGTTTTCCCATCACCAGTTATTAATTCAATCCAATTTGAACTTTCTCCATGTAAATCATGTATTTTGCACTGAGGTTTAGGTTCATTTCCCCACCCCTTCCAGCTCGTGCACAGCTCAACTGCATTGAGTGTTCTACAGAAAGTGAAAAAGATCAGCACATAGGAAAATGGCATTATGTAAAGAAACATTTGCAGTGGCTCCAAATAAAGAATTTCAACCATTTCTGCAAGATTAGCACTACAATTTGAGATAATGTGTTTCTCCAGAGCTGCAATATGTGGTGGAATATGGGTCTAGATTTCCAAGAGGGAAGGAGTGCATTCCACTGGAATAAGGGACAGCAAGGTTTAGATCAGGGCTGTCAAACTCGCAGACCGTGGGCTGGATGCGTCACATGCTGGCCACGCCCATGTCCAGTTTAGTGAAGGGAAAAAAGTTCTGATATCTCAGCTGATGCAGCCGTGATGATGCGAGTTTGACATCCCTGGTTTAGATAGTTGGGCTGGAGAAAGAGGGTCAAGTCAGCTCCTCCCTAAAAGTTCTCAGAGTCATTAATGATGCAAATAGTTACGTTTTAGTTGGACAAGATTCTGTCTACAGGTGAGGAACAACAAAGGAAAATGCTTAGAGTGGTTTTCTTGGTTTTTAGAGCCTGACAAAATGGAAATATTAGTCCAACCATTTAGCATCTGTTAATTTTAAATGATTTAGTGAGATACAGTACTGATATAACCTTTTTAAAATATGATGCATGTCCATAAGTGTCAAATTATGAAAATTGCACAAAACTGATGTCCTTCAAGCTCTGCACTTGTGTCAGGACTTCGTTGAAAATTTAGAATCTGTTGTCATTATAATCCTATTCTAATCAGAAGGACCTTGGAGTGCAAGCATTAGCTGGTGACATCACCATTGCCCAGGAGATGCCCAGTTGGGGTCTTTTTTATATCCCTGTTAATGAGCCCACTGAAGTGGTACCTATTTATCTACTTGCATTTTGCACACATTTTTGCACACTCGGTAGGAACTGAAGTGAACAACAGGAGCTCACCCTGTCACACAGCAGCGCTCGGGTCTCTACCGTGTGTGTGTGTATGGTATTCTGTACGTAGAAGTTAATATATGATATATGGATGGATGATCCTAATAAGAAATTACTGAAAGTTTTGAGAATGCTTCAATCATGGTCTGAGTAAAGAGTTTCCATGATCAAAAGATCTTGAAATTTGAATCCACATGGACCAATTTCTATAAAAACTCATCGAGTTTTTCTGTACTGTTTACCTCATTTGGATAAAGACCAAAGCAAAGCAAAGCAGAACAAAATGGAATAAGCACCATGAGAAATTATTGTTCTTCCCAGGTCAGGTAGAAGGAAGGCTTGAGTTCCGATTCCAGAGTCAAGATATATACCAACATAAGGCAGGTTGGTCAGTTTGCTAGAATTAATCAGGCAATCCTGACATAACTCTAGCACGATCTCCGTACTTTAGTTTTATGTGCATAATTTTTTTCACCTTGGAGCTTTTGCAAATTATGTCTCTATATGCTGTGTATGTGATGTCTCTTTACATCTCTTTACATCTCTTTAGACTTTATGTGGGCAAACTACAAATTGTACTTAAGACTGAAGGCCAGATGTCAAATCTATTGTTATTATTACCTCAGTCATGATGTCTTAGCTTGAACAGCTTTGTTATTAGCCAACCCTTTCTCCTGCATACATTTCCTTTTCCAAGAACCACTGAATGATACAATTATCCCATTGTCTCACATAACAGCCCCATCAACAAGCAATCCAAGGCCTCTTCATTATGTTGACAACTGGCCTACCAAGACTCATGATCTCAGGGATGTTAGGGAAGAATATGGGATGTATATAAAGCAAATTGTCAAGAGTTCACAAAGAATGGATCAAAACAGCTACACACAGATAGTAAAAGGGCAGCAGTTAGCTATGTTTCATCCATGTTCCTTTAGTGGCTCATACTTTAATTGAGGAGAACGTTCAATGCAAAACCCAAATTGGAGATACATTTGAATCTCCCTGGATTCATTCACCCCAAGTTCAAATTGTAATTCAATGAAAAACACAAATGTAGTTATAATCTAAGATATTGTATGGAAGTCCTGGCATTTTTTTTTTCAAAACATAAATTACATCAGATTATTGATCTTTTTAAAAGCTTACTCCAACAATCAGCTTTCTATCTCATTCTCTCTAGCATGCACTCATTTCCTTATGTAAAAGAATTTAACCAAAGGAAACCAGCATTTTAATTCAATTTTGCCTATAAAATATATAATTTTATTTTGTCATAATGGCTGCTTTTATTTCCAGGGTCAGATTTTATTTAAATTTCAGCCCATTAGGAACAAAAACTTGCCATTTTCTGATAAACAAACTCAGCAGGGAGGCCTCTTCAAAGTAGAAATGTGTTTCCATAGACTTTTGTTCTGGCTGATCTAAATGGCAGGTATATTCCACTTTTCCGATGTTTAATTTTAAAGATTCTTGGGAGGGGGAATAGAAAGAGCATGACATTTGAAACAACAAAACTAGCAATCACCCAAGCAATCCTGTGACAGGGAGATGGAAGGAATATGTATAAAAAAGAAGTAATCTATTGCTTTAGACCACCAAAGAGGCCTAATATGAGTAATTAGCAGAAAACCAGTCATTTTCTTTTATTTCCCTCCCCTGTGAGTGTTGTTTCTAGAAATGTGCAGTCCTTTTGGGATGCAGCAATTTAACTGTTTCTTTGAAGGATGAAAAATGGCCTCCAAAGTGCTCATTTGAGTTGGGAGGGCAAGACAACAATGCAGCAACAACAATATAGCATTGCAGCCACATGGGAGCTGATTGAAACTATCATACAGAGTTCTTGTTTGTTTTTAAAAGAATTGTTCCGTGAATCATCGTTTTGACAATGGGGAGAAGGTGGCTGTTCTTCGGCTGAAATCTTGCTCTGGGCTCAAGGATGAAAATTAACCAAACTCCTTTGCAACACCAAGGCTAAAATCTAAGGACTGAGAAGGGAGAATGGCCTAAGAATGTCCATGTGTGCCTTGTTTTTTTCTCTTTGGAAGTCCCAAAGTGGTGAGGAATGAATAACTGCTTGGTTTATGGAGCAGTGGGGATGTCACAACAGAATTTTTTTTCTAGATTGTATGGTTCATCCCTTTGGGTATCTATCATATTTTTGGATTCTCCTTTCATGGAATTAAGCACCCGTGTGCCTACCGTCCCTGTCTTACTCTCTCCATTTATCTGTATTTACTCCCATTGTCTTGTTTATGTTCATACTTATACTTGTTATCTTGTACATGTTTGACAAACAAACAAATAAATAATAAAAAAATATTACAACTAAATGCAATTCTCTGCCTCAGATGTTGCCCTTCCTTTTTAACATTAAATGTAAGGAAAAAACTGGGTCTATCTTGTACATATCTGGTCATGGAGCTGTCATCTCAGCAAATACCTCTATGTTGTAGGAAGTCCCTCACCACCCTTTCTGGGACATTGAGAAGTCCTACATGGATTAAGAGCAGTCAAATATAAATATACAAGGAGAACAGTTCATAGCCATCTAGAATATACTGTTTTTAGGGAGAAATGGTTTGCATAATCATATCATGGATAGAGGATAGATAGATAGATAGATAGATAGATAGATAGATAGATAGATAATAGATATAGATATAGATAGATAGATAGATGATAGATAGATAGATAGATAGAGATAGATGATAGATAGACATAGATAGATAATAGATAGATAGATAGATAGATAGATAGATAGATAGATAGATAGATAGATAGAGATAGATAGATAGATAGATAGATAGATAGATAGATAGGGATCAACTCAATTTCCACTGCCTGATACTTCATCTGTGAAGTGGTCAGTTTTCTCCGCTGAAAAATTAGATTCAGCGTAATGTTGAATATCTCAATTTACAGCAATATAAATGCACTCTCACAAAATAGTACTTGCCACACAAACGTAAAAAAGAATTGCAACAAAGCAGCTTCTGTCAAGAAAAATCACTCATCCATCCACACACATTCAGCACATGACACAACACACACATACACAAACTTACACGGACAGAGCTTTTATAAATTTTGAGAATGGGATATACATTGTTGTAAGAAGAAGCCATTCTCCAGAACTAGAGAGACATCCCATCATGCCTGAAGAGGGAAAGGCTAACCCCCTTCCCTGTCTGGCTGATATCCCAACTAATGCTAGAAGTAAAGGATGAGCCTACGCTCAGTGGCTTTCTTGAACTAAGTTCAACATTTGTATTAGAATGAAAAAAATAATAAAAAAGATGAGATATGAAGAGGTTTTGGAGAGTGAAGGATGGTAGAAGAGAACTGAATGAATCTCAGAATAAAAGATTGCTCTCAAAATGTGTGGAGAACAATATATTGGTATATATGACTTCTTTCAAATCCCTTTGATGCTTAGCATAATTGATTTTCATAAATCAAGCCAACTGGAACAGAGAGCCAAGAAAAACTGGAATGAAAAAATAAACCAAGGTGAAATTCTTGCCCATCATTTCTGATGTATGATGATAGTAATGAAAAAGAAAGATCTTTGCATAAAGCTTTTTGTTTTATATTACTATTTCCTTCTTTGTCTCCTCTCAAAAGAGCTCCTGGGGAACTTTGTTAGGTCCTCTGGCTTATTCTCACCACAAATCCAATGAGGTATTGTGGGCTGAAAGGGCTAACCAAGGATCATATGAGAAGCTCTCTGGTTTTGTGGGTTTCGTAATCCAAATATTGAAGGCAAAACAGGAAGGAGACATCAGGGGATGAAATGGTTAGATAGTGTCATCAATGCAATGAACATTAATATGGGCAAACTCCAGGAGACAGTGGAGGACTGGGCACCCGGCATGCTATGGTCCATGGAGTCATGAAGAATGAGATGTGATTTAGTGATTGAACAACAACAAAAAATCCAAATCTTTGTGGCCTTAATGTAATAGTATTAAACCCATTGCCCCTTTCCAGGAAAAGAGAAACAAAATAATTAGAGCAGGGTCGCCAACCTTTTGGACCTCAGGACCACCAAACTCATAATTTTAAATCCCAGGGACCACTAACCAGTTATGTGGGCAAGGCCTAATTTGTGGGTGTGGCTTGGTGGTCATGTGACTGGCTGAGCATGGCTTCTATGTAAATATTATAAATATTTATATAAATATTGATTTTTTTAATTTAAAAAAGAGCAACTTTTACCCAAAATCAGGCAAAGCAGGCAGACAGATTGAGTTGCTCACAGAATCATTCAGTGATCTATCTATCTGCCATCGATTAGCTCAGTCTCTCAAATTTGCTTGCCATGAGTCTGCACTGAATAATAGAACCTTCAGTCCTAAGGGAGGTTTGGCTGTGCTTAAAAGCAGAGCTTAAGATCTAAAGATTAGCTAGAAAGCAAGAAATCCAACCATTTCCTGCTTCCTAGCTAATCTAAATCTCCCAGCACAGTAGAACAGATGATGGTTGGAAAAAGGAAAAATAGCAATTTAGCAGGCAAGTTTGCCGGGTAAGGAGTGAAGGTGGGGAGGGTTCCCATGGGCCATGTGGGCTGTGCAGCCTTGTGTTTCTGTGCAGCCTGGATTAATTGCTTTGGGGGGTTGCTCTGGGGGTGAGATTTCTCTGCAGCCCACCAAAGTTTTCTCACAGCCCACCAGTGGGCCTCAGCCCACCAGTTGGCGACCGCTGAATTAGAGGATAGGAGCATACAAATAAGCAAACAGTAGCATGATGAAGCTTCCTCATCTATTTCCTTTTATGTTAACAGCCAACAAAATATATGGAGTTAAATGGAGAAAAAGTCAGGATATACATAAGAGGTTGATGACTATTAATGTCTTCTTGGTACTAGGTGGCATCGCAAAGTTCCAAGAGTCTTACTCACAAGCTAATTAAATGGTTTTAAAGGAGGATTAATCAAATTCATGGAAGGTAAAATCATTGAATAGTTATGATATTGACCATTGTATCTGAGCTGGATAATCCCTAGATATTGGCAAAAAGATTCAGTAAAAACCAGACTCTTTTTTCCCATGTACTGATTATCTGGATTTCTGCAACTACAACATGCCTACTGTATATTAGTTTTCATATCTAAAATAATATCTGAATATCAGTCCACTCAACAATAAATGGGAAAAAATGCAGCCTTTCCATAGGTAAGTGATTAGCCATTCTGGAAAATAGGATGTTGGACTCAATAAGACCCCACTATATTAGGTCACAGCCCACTTTGTGGAACCAGCTTCCCCTGGAGCTGCGAGTGGCCCCCAACCTTCGCTCCTTTTGCCGTGGCCTAAAGACTTGGTTATTCGCCCTGAGTCCCTTGGGAGAGAGGGCAGCATATAAGACCAAATAATAAATAAATAAATAAATAAACTACAAGCAACCACAAATAAAGAGAAAGGAAAGATGATGCACATTGTGATACCACAATGACCTTTTATTTTTGGTCTTGTACTTGTCCTTTTGTACTTACATCCCAATGCTGGTCATAGCTATTTTAGTTGGGTCATCATGACATGCATTTTAAGATGCTTACAATGGCTTACCACTTAAAGACACTGAGCTTGTCAGCTGCCAAACCAGGTTTGAAACCCGAGTGCCATGTGAGAGGGTGAGCTCCCATTACTTGCTTCAGCTCCTGCCCACCTCCCAGTTTGAAAACATGCAAATGCAAGTAGATAAATAGGTACCATTTTGGTGGGAAGATAATCTCTTCAACACATTCTTCAGTTCAGTCTTTGTAAACAGCAATGGTTCATGCCCCACATTTCCTAGTCATACCACAACTAACTGTAATGATCTACTACATATTGACTTTACAGAAGATAATGTAGAAAAGGCACTACGTAACCTAAAACCATCCCTATCTATTGGCCTTGATGGATTATGTGCATACTTCTTAAAAAAGCTCTCCTCTGCCATAGCGGAACCCCTAAGCGTTATATATGAGATATCATTCAGAACCAGCTCCTTACCAAACCTATGGTCCTTAGCTATGGTCATCCCGATCTTCAAAAAAGGTGACCCCAGCCTGGTTGAAAACTACAGACCAATCTCACTGTGTTGTGTCACATACAAAGTCATGGAATCAATCATTAACCAATTCATCACCCTCCACTTAGAGTCAAACAACCTGCTCTCAAAAAAAAAAAAATTGGTTTCAGAAAAAAATTATCCTGCAATCTTCAACTCCTACACTGCAGAAACATACGGACTAGGGTAAAGCTATAGACACAATTTACATAGACTTCTGCAAAGCCTTTGATTCAGTGGTACATGACAAACTACTGTTTAAAACTAAACTCTTACGGCATTTCCAGATCCCTTCATAAATGGATTACTGTGTTCCTGTCAAACAGGCAACAAATAGTAAAAATAGGGAGCGCTATATCAAACCCTGCTCCAATTAACAGCAGTGTCCCCCAAGGCAGTGTTCTAGGACCCACACTCTTTATACTCTATATAAATGACCTTTGTGATCACCTTATAAGCAACTGCGTCCTCTTTGTGGATGACATAAAACTATTCAACACCACTGACAATGCTACTGTCCTTCAAAGTCCTACCAGTCAATGACTACTTCAACTTCAAGCACAACAATACAAGAGCACCCAACAGATACAAATTCAATGTAAACCACTTCAAACTCGATTGCAGAAAGTACGACTTCAGCAACAGAGTGGTCAATGCCTGGAATGCACTACCTGACTCTGTTGTTACATCTTCTCACCCCCACTCCTTTAACCTCAAACTATCCACTATTGACCTCACCCCATTCCTAAGTGGTCTGTAAGGGGCGTGCATAAGTGCACCATCGTGCCTCCTGTCCCTGTCCTATTGTCCCCATTTATTTGTACCTATTTCCTGTATTCTTACTCATGTTTATACTTACACCTATTATCTTGTAAGTGATTGACAAATAAAATAAATAAATAAATAAATAAATAAAATAAAGTTCTGTGTGCCTCAGTATATAGTCCTGCCAGCCACATGACCACAGAAGCAACCTTAGACAAAACTGGCTTCCTTAGTTAAGAAATGTAGATGAGAACCACCTCCTAGAGTCAGACATGATTAGACAGGAGAAACCTTTAACTTTATGATGCATCCTATTGCTTATTTGAAAATTACAGGAAAAATAGTACCAGAAGTATATTAGGAATGTATAAAGTTTAAATAAATTGTTCGATAGCTTCCAGTAGTATGTCACTATGAAATATAATTACAGCCAATCAGCCAATTAGATGTAGTAGTTAAAAGTACTAGGCTACAAACCAGGAGACTGTGAGTTCTAGTCCCACTTTGGGCACAAATCAGCTGGGTGACCTTGGTTCAGTCACTCACTTAGTTCTAAGAAGAAGACAGTGGCAAACCACCACCAAGAAAACTGCATGGACATATTCAAGCCATCACCTAAATAAATGCATTTTAAAAAAAATAATAAAAAATATTATTCCATGAAGGCAGTTGGTGGAAATCAAGAAAGGCCCTTTAGAAATTTTGTCTGTTTTAAACAAAAGCTCCTGAGCAGCAAATTTATGGATCTTGCATTTTTGTTCCACTACAATGGACAATGCCAGTAGTTAAACAATGAGATTGTTATTGAAGTCCTGAATAAAAAGTCTTGCTCCCTCAGTGGCACTTGTGTTTCAGTTTCTTGTACAAGAAGGATTACATTGTATCTGGTAGGAAATTAAGTTAACATGTGCATTATGCCGGAAAAACATTATGGGAAAACTGTCAGTTTTATTTTGCAAAAAATAATCCTTTAAGTCTCTTAGGATAGAACAAAATCTTTAACTAGTTCCTTTTGCCTTTCTGATTTCCTTCTGCAACCATGGACTAGCCAGCATTTCAATGGCCAGTTACCAATACTGCCCACTTTACATAAAGAGCTGAGGGAAAAACCTGGACCCTTCCATTATTTCAAGCAGGAATTTTATTTTAAAACGTAGGCCTTTGTTTGGGGCAACCCTTATGTTGCTTTAGTTTAAAAGCAGGAGGGAGAGATGAATCTAGAAATAAAGCTGGAGTTGGTATTGCACAAGAAATCATGGAATGATCTAGTTTTCCATCTCCCTCTGGTGCATCCTGATGGAATGACAACAGCTAATAACTAGGACAAAGAGGCGTCTTCATCCCAACTGCAAAGAGCAGCTTGCTATCTTTATAAGATTGCAAATGCATCTTTGCTTTAAAATGTTTTAAAAATGGGTTTTAATGTAAAACAAGTGTTTAAAAAGCCCCTTTGTTTTAATCCTCCACTTTCTTTATACTGCAGTGCCTCTTTTATCTATCTCTGATGGGCACAAATCTAAAATGGGTGTGTGCCATTTCTTATAGTGCTTCTTTGAAAACATTTAGAAAATTATTCAGTTGCATTCAATTGTCAGGTTGGTTGTTATTCATTCATGGGGCACGGTCTCTCCAGTTTTCATTTGAAGTTTGTGCCCTAAATCATTCATCTCCTTTTTTTCTACTTTTACTAATTTGGCCCTAAAGTAGACCTCCATTATTATTCATCCATTCATAGTACTATGTTGTTTTCTGTGGTTTTTGTGGAGATGGAAGAAATTCTGAAATAAGTCACATCTTCATCTTGCAAGTCAATGGATATTGTACTATTTCCCTTCATTGTATAGAGGAAACAATAGAGTTGATTGCCCTCAATGGGAAGATAACTCATTCTGATTCAGATAAAATGGATCTCACTTGAGGAACATCAAAGTCACCTCCTTCCTATCTCCTGGTAAAGGAGAAGTAGAAACAAATTATTGCAGAAGTAAAACAAATTGTTTTCTGCCCCAATCCTAATAAACAACAATAAAGCTCTTCTTTTTCCTTGGTCTACATTCTGGTCTGATAGAAGAGACCTCTCCTGAAAAGTAAATACATAGGATCCAATCTGGGTTGGTCACTGGGACCAGAGGTTTAATCCTCTGAGCTTTCAGACTCATGCTGGAGCCCATCTTCAGAAAACTTCTCTCTAGCAGAGTGTATCTAGAGCAGGGATATCAAACTCAAGGCCCATGGGCCAAATCCAGCCACAGGGTACTTAGATCTGGCCCATAGGGCCATGCAAACAGTGGTGCCACACAGCCCTCCTGAGTTTATTTTATTTATTTATTTGATTTATTTGATTAGTCAATTGCTTACAGGATAATAGGTATAAGTATAAACATAGTTATAAATACATGGATACATATAAGAAAATAAAGAAACAATAGGACAGGGACGGTAGGCACTTTGGTGGCTTATGCACTCCCACAGACCTCTTAGGAAAGGGGTGAGGTCAATAGTAGACAGTCTAAGGTTAAAGTTTTTGGGGTTTGGGAAGAAACCACAGAGTCAGGTAGAGTATTCCAGACATTGACCACTCTGTTGCTGAAGTTGTATTTCCTGCAATCAAGTTTGGTGTGGTAACCAGTTTGTATCTATTGTGTGCTCTTGTATTGTTATGGTTGAAGCTGAAGTATTCATTGACAGGTAGGACATTGCAATGTATGATTTTATATATACTATACTTAGATCGGACCAAAGATGGTAGTTCTAGGTTTTCTAGGTCTAGAATTTCAAGTCTGGTGGCATAAGGTATTCCACAATGAGTAGAGGAGTGGAGAACTCTTCTTGGGAAATATTTCTGGACTTCTACTGTGTTAATATCAGATGTCATAATGTGGGTTCCAGACTGATGAGCTGTATTCAAGTATTGGTTTAGCAAATGTTTTGTATGCTCTAGTTAGTAGTGTGATATTTCAGAGAAAAAGCTACGTAGGATTAGGTTAACAACTCTTAATGCCTTTTTGGCTATGTAGTTACAGTGGGCTCTAGCACTTAGATCATTTGTGTTCTGTTCATTAGTTCTGTTTTCACTGGTTGCAGGAGGCTGTTGCAGCAAAAAATGGCACTTGGGAGACCATTTTTTGCTGGCAGAGCACTTGCACTCCCAACATGAGTGATGTCAAGCTGCCCACGCCTACCCTGGCCATGCCCAGCCCCCTGAGGTCAAACACAACCCTGAATTGGCCCTCAATGAAATCAAGTTTGACACCCCTGTGCTAGAGAGAAGTTCCTGAGGATGAGCTCCAGCATGAGCCCCAAAATCAGACAATTAAACCTCTGGTCCTGGTGACTAAATCAGATCAGATCCCTGGTGTTAACCTGGGACACATATTTTACCTTCATCA
>CM019148.1:222946596-223161976 GCA_009733165.1 Naja naja | reverse complement strand
CGCCCTGAGTCCTTGGAGAGAGGGTGGCATACAAGTCTAATTAAAAAAATAAAAATAAATAATTTTTTTTAAAAGTATATACATACCTGAAATAATAAGACAATGTAAAATACCAAACAAATTCACACATATTCCAGTGAAACTAATAAAGTTTAGTTCCAGACAGTGGTGGATTCAAACTTTTTACTACTACTGGTTCTGGGCGTGGCTTGGTGTGGATGGCAGGGGAAGGATACTGTAAAATCTCCAGTCAGAGGTAGGATTTGCCGGTTCTCCAAACTACTCAAAATTTCCACTACTAGTTCTCCAGAACTGATCAGAACCTGCTGAATACCACCCCTGGTTCCAGATCATGCACAATCAGTCTTCAGATGTTGTTCTAACTAATAGGGTCTTCAGTACTTTCCAGAAGGTACAATGACTAAAAACATTGTTTTCTGGTTTCAATCTCTTCAGCTACAAGCACCTTTTCCCATGAGGTTCTCCACAAGTATTTTGACTCTGGTTAAAGTAGCCAGTCCTGATGGTTCCTCTTATAAATCAAACCTAGCATGATGAATTACAGTGAATAAGGTCCCTTTTTATTTATAACAATTGTTTGACAAAACTTTGTGTTTAAACACTGTGTTCAGCAATAAATATGAGTTAGCATCTATTAGAATGAACATGGAATCCCTCCCTACTTTGAATAAAGTATGTGATTCATTCACTTAAGACAGATTATACTGAGATGCTAGTTGATTAATTTCAAATCCACTCATGTGCTTTAAAGATTAAAAAGATAGCATCTGTAGATTCTGAAAAAAAGTATTCTAATTCAGGCATGAGTTGCCAGAAAAGCTACACACACCATGCCTGTAAAAATCCAATCAGCCACTTGAGACCCACAGGAAGTTTCAGTTTTCAGTATTTTGAAGCTCAGATACAGTAGTTTTAGGAAAAACTAGGCCTTTTTTGAGAGATAGACAGCAACAGTACATCACCGGTTTTCCCATCACCAGTTATTAATTCAATCCAATTTGAACTTTCTCCATGTAAATCATGTATTTTGCACTGAGGTTTAGGTTCATTTCCCCACCCCCTTTCCAGCTCGTGCACAGCTCAACTGCACTGAGTGTTCTACAGAAAGTGAAAAAGATCAGCACGTAGGAAAATGGCATTATGTAAAGAAACATTTGCAGTGGCTCCAAATAAAGAATTTCAACCATTTCTGCAAGATTAGCACTACAATTTGAGATAATGTGTTTCTCCAGAGCTGCAATATGTGGTGGAATATGGGTCTAGATTTCCAAGAGGGAAGGAGTGCATTCCACTGGAATAAGGGACAGCAAGGTTTAGATCAGGGCTGTCAAACTCGCAGACCGTGGGCTGGATGCGTCACATGCTGGCCACGCCCATGTCCAGTTTAGTGAAGGGAAAAAAGTTCTGATATCTCAGCTGATGCAGCCGTGATGATGCGAGTTTGACATCCCTGGTTTAGATAGTTGGGCTGGAGAAAGAGGGTCAAGTCAGCTCCTCCCTAAAAGTTCTCAGAGTCATTAATGATGCAAATAGTTTTAGTTGGACAAGATTCTATCTACAGGTGAGGAACAACAAAGGAAAATGCTTAGAGTGGTTTTCTTGGTTTTTAGAGCCTGACAAAATGGAAATATTAGTCCAACCATTTAGCATCTGTTAATTTTAAATGATTTAGTGAGATACAGTACTGATATAACCTTTTTTTAAAATATGATGCATGTCCATAAGTGTCAAATTATGAAAATTGCACAAAACTGATGTCCTTCAAGCTCTGCACTTGTGTCAGGACTTCGTTGAAAATTTAGAATCTGTTGTCATTATAATCCTATTCTAATCAGAAGGACCTTGGAGTGCAAGCATTAGCTGGTGACATCACCATTGCCCAGGAGATGCCCAGTTGGGGTCTTTTTTTATATCCCTGTTAATGAGCCCACTGAAGTGGTACCTATTTATCTACTTGCATTTTTGCACACATTTTTGCACACTCGGTAGGAACTGAAGTGAACAACAGGAGCTCACCCTGTCACACAGCAGCGCTCGGGTCTCTACCGTGTGTATGTGTATGGTATTCTGTACGTAGAAGTTAATATATGATATATGGATGGATGATCCTAATAAGAAATTACTGAAAGTTTTGAGAATGCTTCAATCATGGTCTGAGTAAACAGTTTCCATGATCAAAAGATCCTGAAATTTGAATCCACATGGACCAATTTCTATAAAAACTCATCGAGTTTTTCTGTACTGTTTACCTCATTTGGATAAAGACCAAAGCAAAGCAAAGCGGAACAAAATGGAATAAGCACCATGAGAAATTATTGTTCTTCCCAGGACAGGTAGAAGGAAGGCTTGAGTTCCCATTCCAGAGTCAAGATATATACCAACATAAGGCAGGTTGGTCAGTTTGCTAGAATTAATCAGGCAATCCTGACATAACTCTAGCATGATCTCCGTACTTTAGTTTTATGTGCATAATTTTTTTCACCTTGGAGCTTTTGCAAATTATGTCTCTATGTGCTGTGTATGTGATGTCTCTTTACATCTCTTTACATCTCTTTAGACTTTATGTGGGCAAACTACAAATTGTACTTAAGACTGAAGGCCAGATGTCAAATCTATTGTTATTATTACCTCAGTCATGATGTCTTAGCTTGAACAGCTTTGTTATTAGCCAACCCTTTCTCCTGCATACATTTCCTTTTCCAAGAACCACTGAATGATACAATTATCCCATTGTCTCACATAACAGCCCCATCAACAAGCAATCCAAGGCCTCTTCATTATGTTGACAACTGGCCTACCAAGACTCATGATCTCAGGGATGTTAGGGAAGAATATGGGATGTATATAAAGCAAATTGTCAAGAGTTCACAAAGAATGGATCAAAACAGCTACACACAGATAGTAAAAGGGCAGCAGTTAGCTATGTTTCATCCATGTTCCTTTAGTGGCTCATACTTTAATTGAGGAGAACGTTCAATGCAAAACCCAAATTGGAGATACATTTGAATCTCCTGGATTCATTCACCCCAAGTTCAAATTGTAATTCAATGAAAAACACAAATGTAGTTATAATCTAAGATATTGTATGGAAGTCCTGGCATTTTTTTTCAAAACATAAATTACATCAGATTATTGATCTTTTTAAAAGCTTACTCCAACAATCAGCTTTCTATCTCATTCTCTCTAGCATGCACTCATTTCCTTATGTAAAAGAATTTAACCAAAGGAAACCAGCATTTTAATTCAATTTTGCCTATAAAATATATAATTTTATTTTGTCATAATGGCTGCTTTTATTTCCAGGGTCAGATTTTATTTAAATTTCAGCCCATTAGGAACAAAAACTTGCCATTTTCTGATAAACAAACTCAGCAGGGAGGCCTCTTCAAAGTAGAAATGTGTTTCCATAGACTTTTGTTCTGGCTGATCTAAATGGCAGGTATATTCCACTTTTCCGATGTTTAATTTTAAAGATTCTTGGGAGGGGGAATAGAAAGAGCATGACATTTGAAACAACAAAACTAGCAATCACCCAAGCAATCCTGTGACAGGAGATGGAAGGAATATGTATAAAAAGTAATCTATTGCTTTAGACCACCAAAGAGGCCTAATATGAGTAATTAGCAGAAAACCAGTCATTTTCTTTTATTTCCCTCCCCTGTGAGTGTTGTTTCTAGAAATGTGCAGTCCTTTTGGGATGCAGCAATTTAACTGTTTCTTTGAAGGATGAAAAATGGCCTCCAAAGTGCTCATTTGAGTTGGGAGGGCAAGACAACAATGCAGCAACAACAATATAGCATTGCAGCCACATGGGAGCTGATTGAAACTATCATACAGAGTTCTTGTTTGTTTTTAAAAGAATTGTTCCGTGAATCATCGTTTTGACAATGGGGAGAAGGTGGCTGTTCTTCGGCTGAAATCTTGCTCTGGGCTCAAGGATGAAAATTAACCAAACTCCTTTGCAACACCAAGGCTAAAGTCTAAGGACTGAGAAGGGAGAATGGCCTAAGAATGACCATGTGTGCCTTGTTTTTTTCTCTTTGGAAGTCCCAAAGTGGTGAGGAATGAATAACTGCTTGGTTTATGGAGCAGTGGGGATGTCACAACAGGATTTTTTTTCTAGATTGTATGGTTCATCCCTTTGGGTATCTATCATGTTTTTGGATTCTCCTTTCATGGAATTAAGCACCCGTGTGCCTACCGTCCCTGTCTTACTGTCTCCATTTATCTGTATTTACTCCCATTGTCTTGTTTATGTTCATACTTATACTTGTTATCTTGTACATGTTTGACAAACAAACAAATAAATAATAAAAAAATATTACAACTAAATGCAATTCTGTGCCTCAGATGTTGCCCTTCCTTTTTAACATTAAATGTAAGGAAAACACTGGGTCTATCTTGTACATATCTGGTCATGGAGCTGTCATCTCAGCAAATACCTCTATGTTGTAGGAAGTCCCTCACCACCCTTTCTGGGACATTGAGAAGTCCTACATGGATTAAGAGCAGTCAAATATAAATATACAAGGAGAACAGTTCATAGCCATCTAGAATATACTGTTTTTAGGGAGAAATGGTTTGCATAATCATATCATGGATAGAGGATAGATAGATAGATAGATAGATAGATAGATAGATAGATAGATAGATAGATAGATGATAGATAGATAGAGATATAGATGATAGATAGATAGATATAGAGATTCAAGGTCTTGGTATTAACATTTAAAGTCCAACAGGGCATGGGTCCAGGTTATTTATGGGAACGGCTCCTCCCAATATCAAATGCCAACCGCCCTGTAAGGGCTCACAGGCGGGGTCTCCTCGGGGTGCTGCCTGCGACACAATGCAGCAGCGACCGAGAGGAGAACCTACTCTGGCGGCTCCCACTTTGTGGAATCTTCTTCTGCTTGAGCTCCGTTTGGCTCCTGATCTCTGCACCTTCCACCATGATTTGAAAACCTGGCTCTTTTTACAATCTGGGCTGTGCTGATCCTCCTGGGCTGGGGTCAGCTGGGGTTTTAAATTTTAATTGGCTTAATTGTTTAATTCTTTTAAAATTAATTTATTTATTGTTGTATTTTAATTGTAAGCCACCCTGAGTCCTCGGAGAGGGGGTGGCATATAAGTCGAATAAATAAATAAATAAGATAGATAGATAGATAGATAGATAGATAGATAGATAGATGATAGAATAGATAGATGAATAGATAGATAGATGATAGATAGATAGAGATAGATAGATAGAATGGATGATAGATAGATAGAATAGATAGATGAATAGATAGATATAGATAGATAGATATGGATAGATAGATGAATAGAGATAGATAGATAGATAGATAGATAGATAGATAGATAGATAGATAGATAGGGATCAACTCGATTTCCACTGCCTGATACTTCATCTGTGAAGTGGTCTATTTTCTCCGCTGAAAAATTAGATTCAGCGTAATGTTGAATATCTCAATTTACAGCAATATAAATGCACTCTCACAAAATAGTACTCGCCACACAAACGTAAAAAAGAATTGCAACAAAGCAGCTTCTGTCAAGAAAAATCACTCATCCATCCACACACACATTCAACGCACATGACACAACACACACATACACAAACTTACACGGACAGAGCTTTTATAAATTTTGAGAATGGGATATACATTGTTGTAAGAAGAAGCCATTCTCCAGAACTAGAGAGACATCCCATCATGCCTGAAGAGGGAAAGGCTAACCCCCTTCCTTGTCTGGCTGATATCCCAACTAATGCTAGAAGTAAAGGATGAGCCTACGCTCAGTGGCTTTCTTGAACTAAGTTCAACATTTGTATTAGAATGAAAAAAAATGATAAAAAAGATGAGATATGAAGAGGTTTTGGAGAGTGAAGGATGGTAGAAGAGAATCTGAATGAATCTCAGAATAAAAAGATTGCTCTCAAAATGTGTGGAGAACAATATATTGGTATATATGACTTCTTTCAGATCCCTTTGATGCTTAGCATAATTGATTTTCATAAATCAAGCCAACTGGAACAGAGAGCCAAGAAAAAACTGGAATGAAAAAATAAACCAAGGTGAAATTCTTGCCCATCATTTCTGATGTATGATGATAGTAATGAAAAAGCTTTTTGTTTTATATTACTATTTCCTTCTTTGTCTCCTCTCAAAAGAGCTCCTGGGGAACTTTGTTAGGTCCTCTGGCTTATTCTCACCACAAATCCAGTGAGGTATTGTGGGCTGAAAGGGCTAACCAAGGATCATATGAGAAGCTCTCTGGTTTTGTGGGTTTCGTAATCCAAATATTGAAGGCAAAACAGGAAGGAGGCATCAGGGGATGAAATGGTTAGATAGTGTCATCAATGCAATGAACATTAATATGGGCAAACTCCAGGAGACAGTGGAGGACTGGGCACCCGGCATGCTATGGTCCATGGAGTCATGAAGAGTGAGATATGACTTAGTGATTGAACAACAGCAAAAAATCCAAATCTTTGTGGCCTTAATGTAATAGTATTAAACCCATTGCCCTTTCCAGGAAAAAAGAAACAAAATAATTAGAGCAGGGTCGCCAACCTTTTGGACCTCAGGACCACCAGACTCAAAATTTTAAATCCCAGGGACCACTAACCAGTTATGTGGGCAAGGCCTAATTTGTGGGTGTGGCTTGGTGGTCATGTGACTGGCTGAGCATGGCTTGTATGTAAATATTATAAATATTTATATAAATATTGATTTTTTTAATTTAAAAAAGAGCAACTTTTACCCAAAATCAGGCAAAGCAGGCAGACAGATTGAGTTGCTCACAGAATCATTCAGTGATCTATCTATCTGCCATCGATTAGCTCAGTCTCTCAAATTTGCTTGCCATGAGTCTGCACTGAATAATAGAACCTTCAGTCCTAAGGGAGGTTTGGCTGTGCTTAAAAGCAGAGCTGAAGATCTAAAGATTAGCTAGAAAGCAAGAAATCCAACCATTTCCTGCTTCCTAGCTAATCTAAATCTCCAACACAGTAGAACAGATGATGGTTGGAAAAAGGAAAAATAGCAATTTAGCAGGCAAGTTTGCGGGTAAGGAGTGAAGGTGGGGAGGGTTCCCATGGGCCATGTGGGCTGTGCAGCCTTGTGTTTCTGTGCAGCCTGGATTAATTGCTTTGGGGGGTTGCTCTGGGGTGAGATTTCTCTGCAGCCCACAAAGTTTTCTCACAGCCCACCAGTGGGCCTCAGCCCACCAGTTGGCGACCGCTGAATTAGAGGATAGGAGCATACAAATAAGCAAACAGTAGCATGATGAAGCTTCCTCATCTATTTCCTTTTATGTTAACAGCCAACAAAATATATGGAGTTAAATGGAGAAAAAGTCAGGATATACATAAGAGGTTGATGACTATTAATGTCTTCTTGGTACTAGGTGGCATCGCAAAGTTCCAAGAGTCTTACTCACAAGCTAATTAAATGGTTTTAAAGGAGGATTAATCAAATTCATGGAAGGTAAAATCATTGAATAGTTATGATATTGACCATTGTATCTGAGCTGGATAATCCTAGATATTGGCAAAAGATTCAGTAAAAACCAGACTCTTTTTCCCATGTACTGATTATCTGGATTTCTGCAACTACAACATGCCTACTGTATATTATTTTTGATATCTAAAATAATATCTGAATATCAGTCCACTCAACAATAAATGGGAAAAATGCAGCCTTTCCATAGGTAAGTGATTAGCCATTCTGGAAAATAGGATGTTGGACTCAATAAGACCCCACTATATTAGGTCACAGCCCACTTTGTAGAACCAGCTTCCCCTGGAGCTGCGAGTGGCCCCAACCTTTCCTTTGCGTGGCCTAAAGACTTGGTTATTCGAACAGGCTAGCCTGGACTGAGAGGGGGGTTGTTTTAATATTTTAAATGTTTGTTAGTGGGTTTTAATGATTATTTGGTCGAATTTGGTTTAATTCTTTTTAACTTTTGTAATTTCTATGGTTGTTTTTATGTGAGCCGCCCTGAGTCCCTTGGGAGAGGGCAGCATATAAGACAAATAATAAATAAATAAATAAATAAACTACAAGCAACCACAAATAAGAGAAAGGAAAGATGATGCACATTGTGATACCACAATGACCTTTTATTTTTGGTCTTGTACTTGCCCTTTTGTACTTACATCCCAATGCTGGTCATGGCTATTTTAGTTGGGTCATCATGACATGCATTTTAAGATGCTTACAATGGCTTACCACTTAAAGACACTGAGCTTGTCAGCTGCCAAACCAGGTTTGAAACCTGAGTGCCATGTGAGAGGGTGAGCTCCCATTACTTGCTTCAGCTCCTGCCCACCTCCCAGTTTGAAAACATGCAAATGCAAGTAGATAAATAGGTACCATTTTGGTGGGAAGATAATCTCTTCAACACATTCTTCAGTTCAGTCTTTGTAAACAGCAATGGTTCATGCCCCACATTTCCTAGTCGTACCACAACTAACTGTAATGATCTACTACATATTGACTTTACAGAAGATAATGTAGAAAAGGCACTACGTAACCTAAAACCATCCCTATCTATTGGCCTTGATGGATTATGTGCATACTTCTTTAAAAAGCTCTCCTCTGCCATAGCAGAACCCTAAGCATTATATATGAGATATCATTCAGAACCAGCTCCTTACCAAACCTATGGTCCTTAGCTATGATCATCCCTATCTTCAAAAAAGGTGACTCCAGCCTGGTTGAAAACTGCAGATCAATCTCACTGTGTTGTGTCACATACAAAGTCATGGAATCAATCATTAACCAATTCATCACCCTCCACTTAGAGTCAAACAACCTGCTCTCCCAAAAAAAAAAATTTGGTTTCAGAAAAAAATTATCCTGCAATCTTCAACTCCTACACTGCAAAAACATACGGACTACTCTATTTGACCAGGGTAAAGCTATAGACACAATTTACATAGACTTCTGCAAAGCCTTTGATTCAGTGGTACATGACAAACTACTGTTTAAAACTAAACTCTTACGGCATTTCCAGATCCCTTCATAAATGGATTACTGTGTTCCTGTCAAACAGGCAACAAATAGTAAAAATAGGGAGTGCTATATCAAACCCTGCTCCAATTAACAGCAGTGTCCCCCAAGGCAGTGTTCTAGGACCCACACTCTTTATACTCTATATAAATGACCTTTGTGATCACCTTATAAGCAACTGCGTCCTCTTTGTGGATGACATAAAACTATTCAACACCACTGACAATGCTACTATCCTTCAAAGTCCTACTAGTCAATGACTACTTCAACTTCAACCACAACAATACAAGAGCACACAACAGATACAAACTCAATGTAAACCACTTCAAACTTGATTGCAGAAAGTACGACTTCAGCAACAGAGTGGTCAATGCCTGGGATGCACTACCTGACTCTGTTGTTACATCTTCTCACCCCCACTCCTTTAACATCAAACTATCCACTATTGACCTCACCCCATTCCTAAGTGTTCTGTAAGGGGCGTGCATAAGTGCACCATCGTGCCTCCTGTCCCTGTCCTATTGTCCCCATTTATTTGTACCTATTTCCTGTATTCTTACTCATGTTTATACTTATACCTATTATCTTGTAAGTGATTGACAAATAAAATAAATAAATAAATAAAATAAAATAAAATAAAATAAAATAAAATAAAGTTCTGTGTGCCTCAGTATATAGTCCTGCTGGCCACATGACCACAGAAGCAACCTTAGACAAAACTGGCTTCCTTAGCTAAGAAATGTAGATGAGCACCACCTCCTAGAGTCAGACATGATTGGACAGGAGAAACCTTTAACTTTATGATGCATCCTATTGCTTATTTGAAAATTACAGGAAAAATAGTACCAGAAGTATATTAGGAATGTATAAAGTTTAAATAAATTGTTCGGAATGCTTCTAAGTAGTATGTCACTATGAAATATAATTACAGCCAATCAGCCAATTAGATGTAGTAGTTAAAAGTACTAGGCTACAAACCAGGAGACTGTGAGTTCTAGTCCCACTTTGGGCACAAATCAGCTGGGTGACCTTGGTTCAGTCACACTCACTTAGTTCTAGGAAGAAGACAGTGGCAAACCACCACCAAGAAAACTGCATGGACATATTCAAGCCATCACCTAAATAAATGCATTTTAAAAAATAATAATAAAAAATATTATTCCATGAAAGCAGTTGGTGGAAATCAAGAAAGGCCCTTTAGAAATTTTGTCTGTTTTAAACAAAAGAAAGCTCCTGAGCAGGCAAATTTATGGATCTTGCATTTTTGTTTCCCACTACAATGGACAATGCCAGTAGTTAAACAATGAGATTGTTATTGAAGTCCTGAATAAAAAGTCTTGCTCCCTCAGTGGCACTTGTGTTTCAGTTTCTTGTACAAGAAGGATTACATTGTATCTGGTAAAGGAAATTAAGGATTAACATGTGCATTATGCCAGGAAAAACATTATAGGAAAACTGTCAGTTTTATTTTACAAAGAAATAATCCTTTAAGTCTCTTAGGATAGAACAAAATCTTTAACTAGTTCCCTTTTGCCTTTCTGATTTCCTTCTGCAACCATGGACTAGCCAGCATTTCAACGGCCAGTTACCAATATTGCCCACTTTACATAAAGAGCTGAGGGAAAAAACCTGGACCCTTCCATTATTTCAAGCAGGAATTTTATTTTAAAACGTAGGCCTTTGTTTGGGGCAACCCTTATGTTGCTTTAGTTTAAAAGCAGGAGGGAGAGATGAATCTAGAAATAAAACTGGAGTTGGTATTGCACAAGAAATCATGGAATGATCTAGTTTTCCATCTCCCTCTGGTGCATCCTGATGGAATGACAACAGCTAATAACTAGGACAAGAGAGCGTCTTCATCCCAACTGCAAAGAGCAGCTTGCTATCTTTATAAGATTGCAAATGCATCTTTGCTTTAAAAATTGTTTTAAAAATGGGTTTTAATGTAAAACAAGTGTTTAAAAAGCCCCTTTGTTTTAATCCTCCACTTTCTTTATACTGCAGTGCTTACTCTTTTATCTATCTCTGATGGGCACAAATCTAAAGAATGGGTGTGTGCCATTTCTTATAGTGCTTCTTTGAAAACATTTAGAAAATTATTCAGTTGCATTCAATTGTCAGGTTGGTTGTTATTCATTCATGGGGCACGGTCTCTCCAGTTTTCATTTGAAGTTTGTGCCCTAAATCATTCATCTCCTTTTTTTTCTACTTTTACTAAATTTGGCCCTAAAGTAGACCTCCATTATTATTCATCCATTCATAGTACTATGTTGTTTTTCTGTGGTTTTTGTGGAGATGGAAGAAATTCCTGAGAAATAAGTCACATCTTCATCTTGCAAGTCAATGGATATTGTACTATTTCCCTTCATTGTATAGAGGAAACAATAGAGTTGATTGCCCCTCAATGGGAAGATAACTCATTCTGATTCAGATAAAATGGATCTCACTTGAGGAACATCAAAGTCACCTCCTTCCCTATCTCCTGGTAAAGGAGAAGTAGAAACAAATTGTGCAGAAGTAGAAACAAATTGTTTTCTGCCCCCAATCCTAATAAACAGCAATACGCTCTTCTTTTTCCTTGGTCTACATTCTGGTCTGATAGAAGAGACCTCTCCTGAGAAAAGTAAATACATAGGATCCAATCTGGGTTGGTCACTGGGACCAGAGGTTTAATCCTCTGAGCTTTCAGACTCATGCTGGAGCCCATCTTCAGGAAACTTCTCTCTAGCAGAGTGTATCTGCTAGAGCAGGGATATCAAACTCAAGGCCCATGGGCCAAATCCAGCCCACAGGGTACTTAGATCTGGCCCATAGGGCCGCCCTGCAAACAGTGAAGTACTGGCCCACACAGCCCTCCTGAGTTTATTTTATTTATTTATTTGATTTATTTGATTAGTCAATTGCTTACAGGATAATAGGTATAAGTATAAACATAGTTATAAATACATGGATACATATAAGAAAAAAAAAGAAACAATAGGACAGGGACGGTAGGCACTTTGGTGCGCTTATGCACTCCCCCTACAGACCTCTTAGGAAAGGGGTGAGGTCAATAGTAGACAGTCTAAGGTTAAAGTTTTTGGGGTTTGGGGAAGAAACCACAGAGTCAGGTAGAGTATTCCAGACATTGACCACTCTGTTGCTGAAGTTGTATTTCCTGCAATCAAGTTTGGTGTGGTTAACCATGAGTTTGTATCTATTGTGTGCTCTTGTATTGTTATGGTTGAAGCTGAAGTATTCATTGACAGGTAGGACATTGCAATGTATGATTTTATATACTATACTTAGATCGGACCAAAGATGGCATAGTTCTAGGTTTTCTAGGTCTAGAATTTCAAGTCTGGTGGCATAAGGTATTCCACAATGAGTAGAGGAGTGGAGAACTCTTCTTGGGAAATATTTCTGGACTTTCTCTACTGTGTTAATATCAGATACGTAATGTGGGTTCCAGACTGATGAGCTGTATTCAAGTATTGGTCTAGCAAATGTTTTGTATGCTCTAGTTAGTAGTGTGATATTTCCAGAGAAAAAGCTACGTAGGATTAGGTTAACAACTCTTAATGCCTTTTTGGCTATGTAGTTACAGTGGGCTCTAGCACTTAGATCATTTGTGTTCTGTTCATTAGTTCTGTTTTCACTGGTTGCAGGAAGCTGTTGCAGCCAAAAATGGCACTTGGGAGACCATTTTTTTGCTGGCAGAGCACTTGCACTCCCAACATGAGTGATGTCAAGCTGGCCATGCCCACCCTGGCCATGCCCAGCCCCCTGAGGTCAAACACAACCCTGAATTGGCCCTCAATGAAATCAAGTTTGACACCCCTGTGCTAGAGAGAAGTTCCCTGAGGATGAGCTCCAGCATGAGCCCCCAAAATCAGACAACTAAACCTCTGGTCCTGGTGACTAAATCAGATCAGATCCTACGGTGTTAACCTGGGACACATATTTTTACCTTCATCATATAGTCCAAGTTTTCTGTGACTTTTACCCACTTTCATATTACCTCTAAACGTCTGGACAAATAGGAAAAAAATGATACTGTTGGAGCAATAGGATGTTGCTAGTTTTGATGGCCTGCCAAACTCCCAAGATCAGAAGGTATCTCTGAATATAATTTAATAATGTTTACATGGCCCTGTTTTTTGAGTGGTATCATTTTCTAAGAAATACATTTTTGTGCAGAGATCTGTCCATCTCATTCCTCAAGGAAACTTTCAGATGATTTGCATCAGATGCCGATGTGTTTTACAAAATACTTGTCTGAAGCGATTAAAATGTAAGTAACAAAGACAGGACAGTGTCCAAAGGCATAAAATGCAACCCTTCCACATTTCAACAAGAATGCCCTGCACACATAACTTGTCTCCACTTGACTTAAATATTTAACCAAATGCTATTCATTGCAGGAAACCCATGACATCTATAACCATGTGGGAAATCTGATTCAAGTCAGCTTACACATTTAAATATTACTTACAAATTCATGTTCGCTTTCACGTCATTTGAGTAGGCAATGTTGACAGTGCCAAGGTAAACCTGGGGATTTCTCAGCTTTGTGCTGAAGAGAATTACATGGCAGGAATATAGTTACACTGGTTCCAAGCATGCAGTCAAATATAAAGTTAAATGGAAGACAATGTGCCATATTGGGTTGCCTGAAGAAAAAAAGTGAGATTGTAGCATGAAATGGAATAAGTTGCTAGTATCACTTCAAAACAAGATCTCTGCATAATATTTTCGTGTCACCGCTATCAACCTTATTTGTCCTTCCTTTTGTGCCATGGCTAAATGTTCCATATTTCCATACAAATGGGTGCATGTTAACAATCTGAAACGTTTAAGTTGAAGGAATATTACGTAGCATTGTTTATTCTCTGCTTGAGTTACTGCTGTTAGTACAGGTGCTTAGTTTTCCTTTCATAGTCATGCCACGTGTATTATAAGAAATGATATAGAGGAGATTGAGAATTTAGGATCTCTGGGCTAACTGCCCTTACTCTGGAGTAGCAATAGTACTTAGACTTATATATCAGTTCATAGTGCTTTACAGCCCTCTCTAAGTGGTTTACAGAGTCAACATATTGCCCCAAGCAATCTGGGTCCAGATTGTACTGACCTTGGAAAGAAGGAAGGCTGAATCAAAGTTGAGCCGGTGAGAATTGAACTGCTGGCAGTCGTCAGAATTAGCCTGCAATACTGCATTCTAACCACTGTGCCATCACGGTTGTCCTTCCTTGACAGCACAGCATTGGCTGCTACATGTACCACAAGATATTTGCAGTCATAAGGTGATATGTTAAATTTTGGCTTACTATAAGCTATGGTTTATGGTGTTGGGTAAATTCAGCTAATTTTGACTAATTTGACAAGCACAGTTATGAAAAACCAGAGCCTGGTGTGAAATGTGAATCCAGGAATGGGATGATGGGAGAAATAAACACTTGAATGTATTCATTTCTCACAAACAGATGGAACAATTTTCAACCAAGATTGTTTGGCTAACATACACTCCCTTAGAGAAGCTGCAGTTACTTTTTCTCTGATTGCCTTATAAGACCCAGCACATATACTGACCAATCAATTGATGTACAAGCATATGTATTAATTAATCATTGAATTATATCCCAAATTTTCTTGAAGAATGCAACATAATTTACTGCATGTGGGATGTTCTTTCATTTTCTTCCCACAACAGCAACTCTGTGCTATTGGGCTGAGAGAAGATGACTGGCCAACATTCACTCGGTGCGTTTCCAAAGTCGATGGTGTGTGGAACCTGAATTTTCTAGCCCTATGTCAATCATTATACCATAGTGAGAGACACATTCTACAACAGCTTATAGAAAATTACTACTTCCAACATGATATTATTGCTGGCTGATTTCAGCAAGATATACAGCACTGTAGTCATTCAAGGCTTCAGCAATTATAATTCCTTATTTTTATTATTAGTTTTTGCATTGTTTTGTTTTGTACTACAAGTGTCATAAATGCATATTATTGTTTTTAATTATTTTGTATATGGCCAACTATTTATTTGCTTGCACAAGTAAATATATATTTTTGTTTGCTTCTTTGTAACTGTGTGTATCATATACACTTACTACAGTGTTGGAACTGTCTACACCTTTTTCACAACTTTAAAAGGTGCCCTTTTAGTGAGAAAACTGTAGGAAATCTTTTTTTTTAGTAAGGTATGACCTTATTCATGAAGTAGATAAATTTCTTAGGTTGTTCCGATTCCACTGAAAGTATTTTTAAGCAAAGTTCTTTTTTTACCTTAGGATAACCTCAACAGGCTAAAGGGGAACTATATTTCTTCATTATAGTATAACATAGCATTAGGAGAAAAAAAGAAAAAGAGGAATACAATATAATTCTTCCTGAATATTTACATTTTAAAAAAATGATATGTCAGCTACAGCAAAAGAAAAAGCAAGGAATGTTTAATTGTTTGATTAAAGAGTTGTTTGAAGAAAGAGTCAGAATAGATGGTATCTTTTCTCCATGACTTTGAAAAAGCATTTACAAAAACCAAGGACCAAGAAAGAATAAAAGTCCCCTTGTGATGAAGTCTATAATGCCTGTTCCATACAAGGAGAAGCAACAGGATTTTCAGTTTGCTGAAGATAGCTTCTCCTCATTCTTTAGCAATTGTAAAACATTTTTTGTTCCATAAAGTGTTTAAATTGCCATCATTTAAAGAAGTGTAGTATCTTAATACTAGAAAACACCAAAAATAGTTCTACCAGGAGATAACTTTCACACAGCACCATGTATACAATTAGACCCTGTTGAATGCCTCCAACAGTGGCTTATCAGATAATTAATGGCATCAAATTAATAAGCGCTTATTTGTCAAAACATAATGCCATCTATACTAGACTATCTTCATGTTGGTGACCATTATTCACTAATACATGCGACTGTAAATGTTTCCAACCCAGTTTATGTGAACTTCCTTTCAAACTGCCAGTTGACTTCAATAAAGATGAGTCTGTTAATCTTCATGAGAAGTTTCAGTTCGCTATGGAACATAAGAACATTTTTATTCCTTGTTCATTTTTAGAAGTACATTTATATTTTAGCTGTTTGTGCAGTTCTTGTTCTCTGAATCCAACAAATCATGGCATTACTTTGATCTGTTGAGAGTTTTTCAGTAAAACAAAACACACATTAACTGAAATTCCCCTCTATCTCAAAAGAAACATTTCCTTGCCATTTTCATTGTATGTGAGGCAGTTTACCTATTTGCTGATGTCAAAAGACACTAAGTTTCATTGTCGGATGTACAAATGACTGTGATTTGCAAGGGGAAGCAGGGTTAAGACAGGACAGTCTGCACAATTTGTGCTACTAAGATACCATTAGACTATACAGTGTATTAGATGCTTTCTGAAATATGTGTCTACTCAGAAGTAAGTCCCATTATTTTTCTATTTTGCCCTGTTTTGAACTAACAGTATGATTAATAAAAGAATTGCAAGATTCTTTTCCCTGAGATGTACAGTGTAAGTGGAGAGATACAGTCAATCCCATACCACAACTCTCATATTATTTCATAATGTATAGATGATAATAATAATAACAGAATAACAGAGTTGGAAGGGATATGGGAGGTCTTCTAGTCCAACCACTTGCTCAAGCAGGGACCCTATACCATTCCAGACAAGTGGATGTCCAGTGTCTTCTTAAAAGCCTCCAGTGATGGAGTGCCCACAACTTCTGAAAACAAGCTGTTCCACTGATTATTTGTTCTCACTGTTAAGAAATTTATCCTTAGTTCTAGACTGGCTCTCTCCTTGGTCTTCATTGTTTTTTGTTCTAGCTGCTTTGGAACATAAATTGACCCCCCTCTTCTTTGTGGCAACCCCTCAAATATTGGAACATTCCTATCATGTTGCCCCTAGTAGTTAGTTATGTTGCCAACTGTATCTCAAATGCCTGAACTCCATAACCAAAATTATTGGGGGGATGTTCTTTGTTGCTGCAGTGGAAAATCCTCAGTCATTAACCAGTACTTTTTCCTGTCTCTTGCAATAAGATAAATCTCAAGAATATACAATGCATCAAAATATGTCACAGCAAACCAAAGTGCAACACAATATTTTTAGCTGGAGCCATTTTTGTTTGCCTTCTTTATTAATCAGAGCATATGTTGTTATTACTAATCATTTATATTTCCCCATACATTTCAATAAACTCTTTCCTCTGTCTTCCTGCTGACTTGAACCGGGTGAATTATTCACACTGAATAAATTATTCAACCAAATGTAGCCTCTTTTCTGTTCACAAATTATCTGTGAATAGTCTTTTTTTTAAAGAAAAAATGTCTTCTGTTGGTTATTCCAGAAAGAATTAATTTGAACATATTTTAGCCCGGGGCTACTTTATGAACCATTCACCTTACCAAAAAGTAAGTGTTTTATGTACTATTTTATGCCATATCTAATCACCTTTATGGAGAGGATGATCACATAGGGACTGTTGTTCCATAATTGATTGATTAAAATGCTCAGAAATACTTGGAGATAGAGCAGAAATTGCAAAGACATTTGCAATAATTATTCTCATGAGTGATGATTCTTTTGGTCTCTTTTGCCAAATTTTACACTCCGTTGCTCAGATTAATTCATTTGGTGAATACCAACGCATGATAAACAAATCGATGTTCTCACTTGACGTTTAGTATCTGTTTATTGGCATCGGAGTGGCATCCAAGCAACAGCAATTATCCTTATGAAGAAGTTCAAAACCTTTCTATGACCCTCACACACAGAGACAAAAGGTACTCTAAAATAATTGTAATTATTATTTTTTTAAATCCTAAGATGGCTTCCCCTTCACTGGAACACAGCACAGCCAAGGTAATCATACCTGTATTTTATAAATGTAACATTCTCTTCTGCATGAGACACGAGGGCCACCTTTTCATTCTTGTAGAGTACATGCAAGACATACATGCAGGGATGGGCTTCAAAAATTTTACCAGAGTTCTCTGCCCAGTTGCTGGGTGGGCATGGCCATGGTGAGTGTGGCCTAGTTTGCCTCCTGCACCATGGCAGGGGGCATTTTTGCTCTCCTCAGGCTCCAGAGGCTTTCCTCGAGCCCCCAGGAGGGGGAAAGCAGCCTCCCCAAGCTCCAGATGCTCTTTGGAAGCCAGAAACATGCCCATTGCTAGATTTTCTGAACTTCCGGAAGGCCCATTTTTTGCCCTCCCCAAACCTCCGTGCGTGCCCTGCACTTACCTGCATCTAAAACAGGCCACATGGGAACTCTTGGGAGGGGCACGGTGGGATGGACGGGGCCAGCCAGGAGTGGGATTTGGGGGTTCTCTGAACTGCACAGAATCTTAGCTAGGGGCTCTCCTGAACCCCTGCAAATCCCCAGCAGCCCACCCCTGCATACATGTATACACCTATACAGCATCTTCTTTCTCAGCAAACTCTATGCAGATGAAAAGGCTAATGAAGGAAACTTTTAAGATCCCACCTGGCCATAGTTGCCCTGCCCCATCCTGACTTAGCAAACTAACAGCTCCTGTCACATTTTTCTGAACATGCAGCTCTCTGCAAATGCCAGCAACTTCTTTAAGGAGTCTTTACGCAACTGCTCTAAGGACCTTCTGGGAGAGCTATAGGGTTGCTGGGCCAGGCAGAAAGAGGCTGATTTATGGCAAAGCCTAGAAGCTATTGAAGATGTACAGTATAGCACAGAAAGTGATACTTCAGGTTTGCTGGCATAAACGCTGACAGAACATAATGAGTGCTGGACATGGCAGGAACTGAGATGTCCATAAAAAGGAGCAGCAGCAGTAGCATTCTAGCCCACGGTTTGGTTTGGTTTTAATCTTGGAGTGATGATAGCATTTAATGCTTCCAGAGTAAGGTAACTTGCACTTCTAGGTCAATATGTAATCACAAGGATGTTCCATCTTACCTGAGAGTTTGGGTTTCTCATTATTTTGACATGGGAATTACATGAGAGCAATAAGACAAGCCTAAAGTAAGAAGAAACAAGGGGGAAAAAATCCTTCCATCCAAATATACCAGGGGAGAATTAGCAAATTGCCCCATTGGCCTTTTGCCTGATACAATTCCATTAATTCTAGCCTGTTATTTTTTTCTACATCTCTTATCCCCTCTCAAAAAGCAACAAATACATCTATAAACAACCAAAAGTTGCTGAGCGCAAGGCTGAAGTGGTTCTCCTGGGCACAGCCAGGAAGTCCTACCTTGATGACTCAAGAGGTACAAGAGTGAAGAAGAAAAGAGTGTTGATGAGAGAGAAGAAAAGAAAAAACATGTTGCTGTATCACCTTCTGACCCTTCATTGTGCAATTTCTCTTGCATTGTATGTATTTATTTATGAAATTTATACGGCCACCCATCCCTGACTCTGGCCTGCATACAGCAAAAATGCATACAAACATATGTCAAACAAGTCATATATATTTAAAAATGAGCCTTGGTGGCTCAGGCTGTTAAATGCCTGCATTTAAGTTCCAGCTGTCTACAATTACTGTAGGCTGGAATCCCACCAGGCTCAAGGTTGACTCAGCCTTCCATCCTCTCGGGGTAGGTAAATTGAGGACCCAAGATTGTTGGGGGCAATTAGCTGACCTTGTAAAAATGCCACTTAGTAATAAGCAGGCATATACAATGGAAGGAAGGCTATTGCTGAGCACACTGGGTTGTATCCCAAAAAACTATAAGCTGCCCTGAGTCTTCGGAGAAGGACGGCATATAAATGTAATTTAAAAAAAAGTGTACACAAGAGATCAGCCAAAGAGCCATCTCAAGATCTTATCAGTCGTAGGAGAAGGACTGGCAGAGCCAGGGGAGAAGCTCAAAGAGGGATCAGCCGAGAATCCCTATGTAGCCACAAGGCTCAATCCTGCTTGAGTGCCATTGACACTGATCTAACTCTAACCTGGTGCTGATCATTAGTTGAGAAGATTCTTGTGCCTAGGTTTTACCAAAAAAATTAGTTACTTCATAGGTGGACCTGGGATTTGTTTTTAGTTTGTTTTTTGTTTGTTTTTTTGCACCTGACATCAGTTCCCTGAGATCCCAAGTCTGATGATAAAGTCGGGTGTTGAGGGACTTCTGGAAAATAAGGGAGGATGGAGCTGACCTCCCTTCAGGGGAGAGAATGTTTCATAAGATGGGTGCCACAGTACCGAAGGCTCCTCCTTGGTCCTGCCAGTCAGGCTCATTCCCTGAGAGATTGGGCTTGCAGCTTGCCTTTCATGCCAGATCTGATGGGATGAGCATATGTAATCAAGGACAAGCAATCCATCAAACAACCTATCCCCCTGCCACTAAGGGCTTTAAAGGTCAAAACCAGCACCTCGATTTGGATCTGGAAACAGACTGGCAACCAATGCAGCTTGTGGTCTGCCTAACCTAAAACTTTAAAAGGATCATTAGGAAGAAGCATGTAGTCTACCAGATAACTGGAGGCCCACCTCATCCCATTTCCAAAACTCCCAACCCATCAGACCCACATAAGAGCAATTATGGTGGATTGTGAGGGGTTTTTTCCCCCTGATAGTCCCCTAGTAGAGCTGGCTGGCTGTGCTTTGCTTGCAAGGAATAGGAATATACTGCTGTGGACAGATTCCTCTACAGGAGCTCCCACTGGTGAATCTGCTAAAAGAACTAGGCTGCCTAAAGCTTAGGTTTATTAAGCATTATGGGATAGTTTTGCAGTGCAGGAGCCTTCCTTTCTGCAAGAGAGCAATTGCACATTGGCCTTACATTCCTGTCTTTGCAGAAGGGAGAGAGGCCAATGACAAACTCAGGCACATAGTCAAACAGAAAAGTTTTCGGTCTGTCATGTGATCTACATAAACAAGTACCTTCATTTTTTAAGTTAGATGAAGGCCATTTTCCTTTTACTGTTGTATAAATAGAGAATTGGAGGGTAAAATAGTTAAAAGTTAATGCTATACTGCTAATGTGGCTTTTAAATCACGTCAGCAGCAATCACTGCATTATAATTAACAATTTATTGAACCAGCAATAAAATGAACATCACATTACTTCTAAAGCAGCAGAATAAAATGGCTAATAAATAGCATAAGCCAGACAAATTGCAGAGTAATAGAAATTTTCTTAAGATTTATGGTGTGCAGAAAGATGGATGTGCTATTAGTAGAAGCTCCACTACTTGACAAAATTCTTTTGCAAAGACATAGTTACCAGGCGTGTCAGAGTTCACAAGACTAAGTGGTTTATCCAAATCTCAGCTCACTCCCATTACAGTGGGAAATACTCATTATCAGGCTTTGAAAATGCAAGCAAAGTATGCATTTGCCAAGAATCAAACTGCTACTGCCAGAAAGATACTAACATATTTTACAAACTGTCAAATGGCAAGTCTGCTTGCTTAATCTGAGTTTTAATCTTTTTTTTTTTAAATAGGCTTTATTCAGATGGCAAATTCTATAATCTGAGGTCCTGGGATAATTTAGTTGCGAGCTGGCAAAATGCTACAGGTTTTCAGACCAAGAGAGAACTAAAGAAAACGAAGAAGACCATTCTGAATTTCAGCTAATTAGAAGAGTGGATAATCAGTAATTTCAGAAAGGAAGGAAACCAAGGCCCAGTTCACATATTAAATTCCTGGCACGGTTATCATTTCACTGTTGCTTGGTCCCGTACCACAGCAGTAACATCTGTAGAAAGCCGGAATGGAAGATGGGTAGATGATGAAACCACATTCCTTGCTTGTATCACAGTCCCCATAGGCACAGCTGAGTGATTTGAAGCAAGCTGCTGGAGTATCAGCAAAGAACGATGGGAGGGTAATGATCTCCACACTGTCTCCAGCAGTTTTCATTCAATAGGATGAAAAGTAAGCAATTTATTACTAAAAAACCTATACACACAGGAATCTTCTCAACTAATGATCGGCATCAGGTTGGAGTCAGATAGGTATCAATGGCACTCAAAGGAGGTGGGATTTCATTTGTTTGTGGCTACGTAGGGATTCTAGGCTGATTCCTCTTTTAACTTCTCCCTCTGGCTCTGCCGGTCCCTCTCTTACAAGTGGTGAGATCTTGAGATTCTCTTTTGCTGATCTCTAGTGTTTACTTCCATGCATTTCAGAAATTTTTAAGGGAGGAACAAGATAGCCCAGGAATTGTACCTGTGGATTCTGTCCTGCCTTGTGTGATCCTCACTCAAGTGGCCAACAGGTGTTCCAAGTTTCCATTCAATTTAATTTAATTTAATAATGGGATTTCTATGCCGCCCTATATCCCGAAGGACTCAGGGCGGCTTACAGCAATAAAAACAAGAATACAAAATTTAAAAAAAAAACTGTTAAATAAGAAACCCCAATACTCGTGTTAAAACATTAAAACCCACAAACAATTTAAAACACTTAAAAAACCCTTCAGTCCAGGTTGGCCGATCGAAAAAGCCATGTCTTCAGGTCGCGACGGAAGGATCGAAGGTCAGGGGCCAACCGGAGCTCCACGGGTAGTTGGTTCCAAAGGGCGGGCGCACCCACAGAGAAGGCTCTCCCCATGGGGGTCGCCAGCCGACATTGTCTGCTGTGTGAAAATATTACAAAGAATAACTTTCATGAGGGTTAAAGAGCAGGCACAGATAAAGCTGCCCTTGAATAGGATAACAGAAGAAATTACAGTCCCTTCCTTATTTTCATAACAAATACTGTGAGCTAAAGAACATCAGTCAGAGACCTTCTGAACCTGAATGAGGTAGAAATGGAGAAGATGTTTGATTTTTTGCTTTTTTCCTGCAGGAAAGGAAGGAAGGAAGGAAGGAAGGAAGGAAGGAAGGAAGGAAGGAAGGAAGGAAGGAAGGAAGGAGGGAGGGAGGGAGGAGGAGAAAGGATCCTTCCTTCCTCATTCTACCTGAATGAGTAGAAATGGAGAAATGTTTGTTTTTTGCTTTTTTCCTGCAGGAGGAAAGGAAGGAAGGAAGGAAGGAAGGAAGGGAGGGAGGAGGAGGAGGGAGGGAGGGAGGGAGGGAGGGAGGGAGAAAGGATCCTTCCTCCTCATGAATGAGGTAGAAATGGAGAAGAGTTTGTTTTTGCTTTTTTCCTGCAGGAAAGGAAAGGAAGGAAGGAGGAAGGAAGGAAGGAAGGAAGGAGGAGGAGGAGGAGGAGGGAGAAGACCTTCCTCATTCTACCTGAATGAGGTAGAAATGGAGAAGAAGGAAAGGAAGGAAGGAAGGAAGGAAGGAAGGAAGGAGGGAGGGAGGGAGGGAGGGAGGGAGGGAGGGAGAAAGGATCCTTCCTTCCTCATTCTACCTGAATGAGGTAGAAATGGAGAAGATGTTTGTTTTTGCTTTTTTCCTGCAGGAAAGGAAGGAAGGAAGAAGGAAGGAAGGAAGGAAGGAAGGAAGGAGGAGGGAGGAGGAGGGGGGAGGGAGGGAGGGAGGGAGAAAGGATCCTTCCTTCCTCATTCTACCTGAATGAGGTAGAAATGGAGAAGATGTTTGTTTTTTTGCTTTTTTTCCTGCAGGAAAGGAAGGAAGGAAGGAAGGAAGGAAGGAAGGAAGGAAGGAAGGAAGGAAGGAAGGAAGGAGGAGGGAGGGAGGGAGGGGAGGGAGGAGGGAGGGAGGGAGGGAGGAGAAAGGATCCTTCCTTCCTCATTCTACCTGAATGGGGTAGAAATGGAGAAGCTCATTTTTTTTTGCTTTTTTCCAGAGGATTTCAAACCTGATTTCAATGTAGGGAAAAAAGGAAAGGAGGTTGGTTTAATGAAATTGAAGGCTAATTCAATACTAGTTTTGATCAGCCACATGTATTTCATGTTGAGATTATCAGACATTAATCTTCCTAAACTTAGAGACAAAAATTAAATAACACATTAAAAAAAGGTTTGAAAGACAATTCCAAAACATTCCATAAGTAAGGTGATCACCATAATGCTGAACCCTGCAAGATGCTTCAATCCTTATCATTGAAAAGCAGCATACTGCAAACTGCATTTTTTAAAATTAAATGATAATTACAATGTTAATCCCATATAGAATATATTAGCATTATATAAGGTGCTTTTATATTCTTTTTAATGGAATGCTTACAATTCCATTACTCCTTTAAAATGGCAAAAATCATGTTTGCTACTCCAGTTTCTATAACTAATTAACACTATATATAGCACTGTGTATATACAGTACACACCATAACTAATCAGCATGATCAAGGTTATAGTCTTCATATTTAAAATGAAATGGGGTCATCAAATATTCATCAAACATTTTCCAGGTTGAAATCTACATTTTTTAAAAAAGTGAAAAGTATAGTTAATTCTTGGACTAATTATTTACTGAAAATTGTTGTTGCCTGGAAACGATAAGAATATATAGCTTTTTAAAATGATGTATTACTTATAAAGTCAGAAGATAAACTATGATTAACATACCAGTTAACATTTTGAAGATTACTCAATTAGATGAACACAACGATGTATTTGAAAATAGCAATGATCCTGATTTGATCATTTCAAGCAGAGCATTAGAGAGAGGAGCAATTTCAACCTTATTATGCTTGGGGTCAGAAACACTGTCTGAATGCAAATTTTGCACTAAGTTCAAACATTTTCCTCCATTTGGACCTAAATATCAATAGATCATGTTTTTGTATATATCTGGGTCTAAATATCAATAGATCATGTTTTTGTATCTGGGTCTATGTATGACACACACACAAACACACGCACACATACAGGTTTTCAAAATGTGAACATTAAATTTGCTGTACAGTGACCTGTACTGTTTAGAATCAGATGTAAAGATATACTGTACTTATTTTTTTTATTTATTTTTGTTAAGCGATTATAAGTAACATGCATAAATATAAACATAGTTATGAATACATGAAATGGATACATATAAGAAAATAAAAAGAAACAATAGGTCAGGGATGATAGGCATGTTGGTGCGCTTATGCATGCCCCCTACAGACCTCTTAGGAAAGGGGTGAGGTCAATAGTAGACAGTCTAAGGTTAAAGTTTTGGGGCTTTGGGGAAGAAACCACAGAGTCAGGTAGAGTATTCCAGACTTTTATACTGTAAAGACTTCCCATTTGCAGAGACTATTGCTTGGAAGAAGCCATTTCTGGTCAGGTCGCTTGGCCCTGCATATTCTCCATAACAGTGAGCAGCTCTTATGCCTAACAGATTGTCCAATTCATGCTGGATTTAAAGATAGACAGCAAGAAAAAAGATGAAGTCTCTGAGCCTGAAATTTTCCATCGACACACACAGATGGCAGTTTTTGCAAGCATGCAGCTGAGCCAGTCAATCTTCTCTATTATGTTCTCTGTTAAGAATATGTCTAGTCTAATGAAAAGAAGGACTAGGGATGACATAGCAGTGTTCCAATATTTGAGGGGCTACCACAAAGATGTGGGAGGGTCAACCTATTTTCCAAAACACCAGAAGGCAAGACCAAAAAAAAAAAACAATGGATGGAAACAGGACAAAGAGAGAAGCAATCTAGAACTAAGGAGAAATTTCCTGACAGTAAGGACAATCAATAAGTGGAACAGCTTGCCTTCAGAAGTTCTGGATGCTGCAACACTGGAGGCTTTTAAGAAGAGATTGGACAGCCACTTCTCTGAAATCATATACAGTCTCCTGCTCAAGCCAGGAACTGAAGGACTAGAAGACCTCCAAGGTCCCTTCTGACACTATTCTAAGTTTTATGTTCTAAGAATATTGTATTTCTTCCAATATGCATTTGTTCTATGATTTCTATCTCACCTTCCTTCCATTAGCTCAAAATAGGCAGCATAGCAGTTCATCCACAACAACCATAGGGGGGAAAACATCAGTTGGAGAGAAAATGACTGTCTCAGAGTTTCGTAGAGTCTGAATTTCTGTGATGGAGGTGGATTTGAAATTGGATCCACACCAATTTCCTCGGTAGTCTGTAGCAAGTTTAAAATAAATGTTGTACACCCATGCACACACATACACACACATGTAAAACATGAGCACCTAATTTTATACAATTTTCTATCTTTTAATGTCCTCATGTTCCTTAGCAGTTCCTATATATGTCAGCAAGGGGTGTGTGTGTGTGTGCACACTTCCAGTCTTCTTATCCATAGCTAGTGCAACCTGTTAACGTGAAGCATGTCAGAGTTATTATTATCACTTGGAATATTCAAAGTATCATTTTGGGCAGAGCATAGAATTCATTATATACAACCGTTGCTTTGGGAAGGAAGATTATGTTTTTAACAATTTCATATTTGCACATGTTAGGAGGCAAATTTTTAAAAATCCTTCAGGTTACAGATTTCATATGTGGCTAATGAATTTGCTTGAACTTTAACATAGTTGAGATCCATAAAAGAGTTGATCAATCAAGTTTAAGTTTGTGAAAACACAGGGCTTCTACTAAAAGGCTGCCTTTCTCTCTGAAGAGAAGAATAAGATCTTCCTAATCTATTTGCAATACCATATGTCCACTGATGTTTAGTTCATTATTGACAATGGTACAGAACTTTGCACTAGCTAGAATTAGACTGACTTGGGAAGTAGCAAAGCAAAGAATGAACTCTATAGCTTTCTCCTTCCACAACTTCGGTCATTTTCCAGCGTATGTTGTCCAAGGCATTCACTGTCCCTTCATTAATGGTAGAGCTCACTTTGTAAATCACATAACCACAATAGTCAAGAAAGAGGGACTTATGACTTTAATTTTTTAGAAGCTGTTTGAAAGCCTCATCTCACTTCAGTTAAATCTCAGCTCCGGATTCTCTTATGGAGGCAATAGTAATACCGCTTAGCACTTAGACTTATATACCACTTCACAGTGCTTTACAGCCCTCTCTAAGTGGTTTACAGAGTCAGCCTATTGCTCCCAACAATCTGGATCCTCATTTTACCGACCTTGGAAGGATAGAAGGCTGAGTCAACTTTGAGCCTGGTGAGAGCAACCAGGAAAAAGTGCAGAGAAGAGCAACCAGGATGATTAGGGGACTGGAGGCTAAAACAAACAATGAATGGTTGCAGGAACTGGGCATGGCTAGTCTAGTGAAGAGAAGGACCAGGGGAGACATGATAGCAGTCTTCCAATATTTGAGGGGCTGCCACAGAGAGGAAGGGGTCAAGCTATTTTCTAAAGCGCCTGTAGGCCAGACAAGGAATAATGGATGGAAACTGAACAAGGAGAGATTCAACCTGGAAATAAGCAGGAATTTTCTGACAGTGAGAACAATCAACCAATGGAACAGCTTGCTGTCAGAAGTTGTGGGAGTGCCATCACTTGAGACTTTCAAGAAGAGATTGGACTGCCATTTGTCAGAAATGGTCTCCCGCTTGGGTGGGGGTGGGGGGGTTGGACTAGATGACCTACAAGGTCCCTTCCATCTCTGATTATCTGCTATCTGAGATTCAATCTGCCAAATTGCAGGCACTCGCCAGTCAGCAGAAGTAACCTGCAGTATAGCATTCTAACCATGGTGCCATTGCAGCTCTTCAGGTAAAGGTAAAGCTTTTCCCTGTCTAGTCATGTCCGACTCTATGGCATGGTGCTCATCTCCATTTCTTGTCCAAGGGAGCCAGCAATGTCCAAAGACATTTTCTGTGGTCATGTTGCCAGCATGGCTATATGCCAAAGGCATGGAACACTATTACCTTCCCACCGAAGTGGTAGTGATTAATCTACTTGCATTTGCATGCTTTTTTTTTTAATTACATTTATATGCCGCCCTTCTCCGAAGACTCAGGGTGGCTTACAATTTTTGGGATACAACCCAGTGTGCTCAGCAATAGCCTTCATTCCATTGTATATGCCTGCTTATTACTAAGTGGCATTTTTAGAAAGTCAGCTTATTGCCCCCAACAATCTTGGGTCCTCAATTTACCTATCCCGAGAGGATGGAAGGCTGAGTCAACCCTTGAGCCTGGTGGGATTTGAGCCTACGGCAGTTGTAGGCAGCTGGAACTTAAGTGCAGGCATTTAACAGCCTGAGCCACCAAGGCCCTTGTCAAGGCTTTTGAACCGCTAGGTGGACAGGAGCTCGGGCAGGTACAGGAGCTGACCTCACTGCGCAGTGCTTAGGTCTAATGGAAGCAAAAGAAAGAAAAAGGAAATATGAACAATCATTTGGTAAGAAACTTGGCATTCTAGGAGCCTCAGTGGCGTAGTGGTTAGAGTGCAGTACTGCAAGCTACTCCTACTGCAATTTGGCAGACCGAATCCCACCAGGTTCAAGGTTGACTCAGCCTTCCATCCTTCCGAGGTGGGTAAAATGAGGACCCAGATTGTTGGGGGCAGTATGCTGACTCTGTAAACCGCTTTGAGAGGGCTGTAAAGCACTATAAAGCGGTATATAAGTCTAAGTGCTATCGCTATTCTCCTCTTCTACCCCTTTTCACAAATGCAACTTGAAGCCTGCACCTTTGTGTCTAAAATTACTAGAACTTGTTGCATTCTTACCAAGGTTTTTACTGCAATGGGACATTTTAAGACAGTCATGTCAAAAAGTCATGGATTCCACAGCCTGGTTTCTCCTGTTCCAAGAGTGGCACAGATTGGTTTGAATTAAACAGGGAAAATCTCATTAGCGATTCCTATTCATAGTTATATGAAATTGATCCATTGCACAACGTATCAAGTGGTAACATAATAACGTATTTTAAAACTGCTGTTTACTTGCCATGGAATTCTGATGAGTTAGTAATTGATAATGACTCACTTGTTCGTGAGTGGTTCATTTGGTCAATTTCTTTGATATCAGTTGCAACACACCACTTCAAGACGTTATTATGCACAGTCAAATGGTTTCGCGAAAGGAGTCAGCACAGCAAGAATGAAAAATCAAATAATTTCCCCTTTCACAAGGGGGAAGAAGAATGAAACTGTATTTTACACAAATCTACTTCCCTGTACCAAAGTAAAGGATTCTTCGTAGAGTCAGAACACAACCTCACTAAGAGGGGAAGACTATAATCAAATACAGTGAGGTGTGTTTAAGATTACTAGGTCAATTTAAGATGTTGAAATCAAAGACTGTAAAATTCTGGCAATATAATATTTCTTCATTATCATAGCATTTATTTTAATTGTTTTGACAGTGCCTTCAAATTTGCTATTAACTAATGAGTATTGCTGAATTATTCTCGGAAAACAGTCATCCAAATTCCGTATTTCTGACAACTGCCATGGATCATTTCCTCCTCCTCCTCCTCCTCCTCCTCCTCCTCCTCCTCCTCCTCCTCCTCCTTGTATGCATCTTGAATCATATATAAGATTGCATTTGGAGAATCGTAGGGGGAATGAAGAAAGCAGAATGTTTTGAATGTTAACTCTATAGATCAGCCTTGTGCCCTCCAGATATTTTCCAGTATAATTCCCTGAAACAGTGACAGTTGACTGTGTTGATTTTGGCTAATGGGTTTATCATCTAAAACATCTGCAACATTGCAACTTGCAAGATTACTTGTGAAACACTATACCACAGAATATCAAAGTGGAGAATGAGGTTCAAGAGTTAATGGAATGCCCATTGACTGGCGATAGAAGCAATAGATAGATAGATAGATAGATAGATAGATAGATAGATAGATATAGAGATAGAGATAGAGATGTGTGTGTTTTACATATATAAAACAAGAAACTATAAAAAGAAAAAAAATCAAAATTATAATTATAATATATATAAACAACATCAGCATCCAAGAAAACAATTTAGTATATAGACAGAAACATATCGAGTAAGAGGATCACATCCACCATATTCCCAGACCTGGGAGAACAGCCAGACTTTCAAGGCCTTGCAGTACACCATCCTTCTGCTTTCTATCGGGATAGGAGTTACACAACTCATTCCAAATGTAAGGTGCCATGCAGACAATTCACACTGTGTGGGTTCAGATAGTTGGCATAATTTAATCAAATGGATCTGGACCTCTTCAACTCTGCCCACTCTTATCTGACAGACAAAAGGAAATGGTTCCTTATGTAACTAGGTCCTATATGATGTAAGGCTTTCCAGGTGATAACCAGTACCTTGGAATTGCACCCTGGAAGCACCTGATTTCCTATTCCTAGTCCAACAACACAATGTCAACCCCATATCCATTTACTAACAAGTAAACAAGCAATAGCACTTAGACTTATATATTGCTCCATAGTGCTTTACAGCTCTCTCTAAGCAGTTTACAGTGTTAGCATATTGCCCTCAACAATCTGGGTCCTCAGAGGGATGGAACGCTGAGTCAACCTTGAACCCCATCACAATCGAACTCCTGACAGCGGGCAGAGTCAGCCTGAAATACTGCATTCTAACCACTGCACCACCATGCTCTTAAGTAAACAAAACATTTCAGCTTAGATTCAGAAACTGGGACTCTTCTGAGAACCACAAGAAGACATGTTGTCAAGAAATCATGAAAGTAAATAAATAATTGATGAAAACATCGAAATAGTATAGGTGATATTTGGGACTATTACAATAAACTCATTAATTAAAGAAAATCTTATTCATGGAAAATCTTAGGAAGTTACTTCCAAATAGGTTGAGTTGGATTCTGAAGGATGAATTGGATCAAGGATTCAATAAGTACTGCCTGTGGAAACAGAAAAAAAACAGGAAAATGAATCCTTCTCAAAGTGCTTTGCACAAGTAGATTTTAAGACTCAAGGCATTCACCACACTTATTCACCTTGATGTTGGGAAAAGCTTCTGGTTCAGTGAATATGCTTTTCCATAAGCGAATTCACATAATAAGCACAGTGAAAAAGAGTTCCCATTAATCTGAGCTAATGGATAAATCGAGATGTCAAAGGTAAGCCAATTTCTATTTGCATGAAACTATCACCATTACTAGAAGTTTCACCACTTTCTTCAAAAGCTGCATAAGGGCTGTTAGAATCTTCCTTCAGCGGAGAAATACTAGGAGAGAAATCTAAAAAGCTTATTGGATGAGAAGCGAAATGTCTTCAAAGAAAAAACCAGAAAGTCCAGTTGCCTCTTGAAAAAGAACCTTTGGGACTAGGAGAGAAAGTTTTGGTCTTGATCAAGATTTATTTTTTGTAATTTTTTTTATTAATTTCCAAAGTTAAAATAAGTCAAAAAAAGAAAAAGAAAGAAAGTACAAGCCGAAAACAAAGATAAAAAAATGCATAGAACAAAATATTAAACATACACATAGAATGTCCCCACCCCTGGTTGAATACTGATAAATATATTTCAACAATTACTGTTGTTCCCTTCCCCCACCCACTCACAGAAATTGTAAACTGGACAAGACAAAGTTGCAGGTAATGAAAACCGCCCTCATTTTTTAATGCAATACAAGATGCTCACTTAACTCATTTTGAAACAAAGCTCAATTATCATAGAAAATCTAATCCTGTTCTTCTCCAGCATTGAAAAATAGCTTTCTTTCCAATTCATACTGTTCAATAATCTAAACAAGAAAAAAAATTGCCTTTAGATGCATTACACAGCATAAATCCAAATATCAGGGGGAAATATTCGTTACAGGGTTCTAGAATACCATTTTTCCCTCAGGGATCACAAGTGATTTTATTTTTGAAATGGCAACTGGACTTATATTTTGACGAAGAAGAAAAAGATCTTTCGTTTCCTATTCTGGAAGCTTCATCAGTTGCATTGGATGGTGCGGGAGTTCATCATACAACTGATGAAACTTTCAGAATAGGAAATGAAACATCTTTTTCTTCTTCCTCCTCAAAAAAATCAGTCCAGTTCCTTTTCAAACATTAAAGCACTTTTGATACAACTATGACCTGGATGACTGAGAATCTTCATAGACATTTTTTCTGAGGGACTGTTAGTTCCTCCCTCCCTTTCCTGTTGATACATGAGATACGGAATATGCTACATACATACAGTTGAAAAAGTCCAGAAATATTTCACAAGAAGAGTTCTCCACTCCTCTACTCGTAGCAGAATACCTTATGCCACCAGACTTGAAATTCTAGACCTAGAAAACCTAGAACTACGCCGCCTTTGGTCCGATCTATGTATTGTATATAAAATTATACATTGCAATTCCCTACCTTCAGCTTCAACCATAACAATGCAAGAGCACACAATAGATACAAACTCAAGGTTAACTGCACCAAACTTGATTGCAGGAAATACGACTTCAGCAACAGAGTGGTCAATGTCTGGAATACTCTATCTGACTCTGTGGTTTCTTCCCCAAACCCCAAAAACTTTAACCTTAGACTGTCTACTATTGACCTCACCCCTTTCCTAAGAGGTCTGTAGGGGACGTGCATAAGCGCACCAACGTGCCTACCATCCCTGTCCTATTGTTTCTTTTTATTTTTCTTAAACATATCCATTTCATGTATTCATAACTATGTTTATACTTATACCTGTTACCTTATAATCGCTTGACAAAATAAATAAATAAATAAAAATTAGAAAAAATACATCTGGAGTCATCATTGCCCAGGACTTTAGTTCATGACAAATATGGAGGAAAAACTCAGTTTATTAAACATTGAAGTGAAATTTCTGCTAGCTGAAAAATAAACTTAAGAAAGAAGGTATAGACTGATTATAATTAGAAAATGTGAAATATGGCTGCTTTCTATTATGCTGCTTTTCACATATCTATGCTACTTCCTCTATTTTGCAGAGCCCACTGTTCATATATTGCTTCTAGAAACAAATTTACAGTTTAAGAGAGTAACAATTAGCAATTTAATTCTGTTCAGACCAAAACAATGATAAACAAGAATAACAGAGTGAGTGTGTGCACACACACACATATCTCCCCAAAGAGTGCTAGAAATCCTAATTTACTGACGGGTAACTACTTTCTCTAAGTAGAAACACGGTAATTTAATAATCTTGGCTTAGCAGTTTTCACTACAGAAAATTAACCAATTAATTATTGCTTATAATTTGCTGAGGCATAGCTGCCATATTTGTAAAATCAGCAGGTTTAGAAAGGAAGGGAAAAAGCAAGTTTTAAAATGAATGTTCTCATTTTTCTTCTTCTTCTTGTTCTTCTTTGGCACAAATGACACAATTACTTAGCTCCCTCTAGTGCTGCTTTTTAAAAACAAACTTCCCTGTAATGATTGCATTCCCCCTGTAATCTTAAGAACAAATTAAAAATTCACTTGGCAATAATTAACTTGGGAACTCTCAAAGGGTTTAGTAATATTGTGAGGAACTGAAGTTGGATTTGAGTAGTGTCACAACTAACAAAGGAGGGTCAAATGTAGGCTTTGGGTGACAACAAAAATATGACAACAGTATTCTGCTGTTGTATTGTTCTAACAATTGAGGAACATGCCAATAAAGAATGGCAGTCAAGAGCAGTGATAACAAATGCAAGCCATCTATCATAGTCATGACATTTGAAGTGCCATTACGACAACGGTATTCATTTTCCCATTTAAAATCATCAGTTTCAGGATGGGTAATTTGGGCTTTTTCCCCCCCTCCTTCTTATAAAGAAGGTATTTCAGAGGAATCAGCAGCTGCTCACTTCACTATGTTTTATGTTTAGGAAAGTCACTTGTGTGATGCAACTGATTGTTGGCATATAAGCAAATAGTTTGTCTAAGTGAATGAAGCATGACCATGCAAGATCCTTATTATTCTAATGTGAATAAGATCTGGCACCAAAAATATTAGAAGCAGTTTTGGTGGGCCACAACAACCAGTATAATGTCACAAATCTTAATCTGCTGTAAGAACTGCCACAAATTTATTTTTGTTCTTCTTGTTGGGATACTGTTTAATTTAAAAAGGAGCAAAGGGGGAAATGATTAGAGATTGTGAGGAGGTATCAAAGAGCTTTATTAAGGAAGGAATCAAACAATTGTTTATTAAGGATTAAGGATTCTTAATGAAAATATTTTATGATTGACAGCTGGAGTGCAAGTGGGGTAATGGGAAATACTTCACAGGAGTGTCCAAAACACTTCAGAGCTGCTCTCCTGGGAATCATGGGTCTGCTTAAACATGGATCAAAGCATGTATAAGACAAGATCACATCTTCCACAGTTTTCTCCAAGTACAGAAGATAGCTTTTTCAATAGAACAGCTTGAACAACCACTTTGGTGCATATCCCCATCTTCTCAACACCAGCAAATTTTGCAAAGTTGTGGGGAGGAAAGTTGTTACATGGTTCACACCCATTTGTGCATAATTTTATTATGATTCCCACAAAACCAGATTACAGGGTCGATCCGTGTTCCTGTGGGAATTTCACAATGACTGAAATTTATAAACATCCAGATATGAAGCCAGCAAAATCATAGAATAGGAATATCACTGTCTGCTTATATATAAGGAGGAAATCACTCATGTCCTTCATTGCCATAGGCTCTCACTGGTACTCTTACATGGTTTATATAATTACCCTCTAGTCATGTATTTAGTAATATACCCTGTTGTTACATCATAAACTACGTTTTGGTAACAATTGCTGGAGGTTATTTAGGAGCCCTCTTCCAAGGCTGCTGGAGGTATTTGGAACCTTCAGTTATGCACAGATAATAGCATGTGAATATCTCAAAACTATTTCTTGTTTTTTTTTTAAAATCTTCTTGCATAATATTTGCCTGAAAACCTTTCTCTTATTTCTGCACATTTAAACATGAGAAGCCTGCCCATAACAAAGCAGGCAACTTGCCTCTGTTCACTCCTTCATGAGGTGAACTGATGAAATATTACATATAATTTTATTTTTAAGAAGTGCCAGGCAGGTATTTTGGAATTGAATGCTGTGACTGTAATTTCCACAGTGAAGTATATCTTCTTCAATAAGTGCCACAGCATCAGCTGCTAAGTACAGAAATGATTTGCCCAAACTAACCCACTACAGAATTCTTACCAGTACATATTTGTGTGATGACGAACTAGTGGGAATTATGCAGATTGCCTTTCCTTCCCTGCTGAAGGCAACGAACCTTCGCCATCAATACCAAACTGAAGGCAGAACACTGCTGAGGAAGCCCAGAGAAAGAGGATGCTTCTGTTGTTGCTGTGGTAATTTTTGTTGTTCTATTTCCAAATCAATGCTCTTGATTGTACAAAGGTTCTAAGAACAGATTTCCTTTGCCTGGGATTGTATGACAAGTGGCCAAGTGTTCTTTTGAAAAGAAAAAGAAACAAGGAACATTTTCCAGAGCATCTTTACAGAGTTAAATAGGAAGTAGCTCCACTTCTTTGATTTAGCATCTCAAGTTGCTACACATCAAAGGAGCTTTTTATAACTCCATCACTGTGTCATGCAAACCGCTAGCAAGTAGCCTCCATAATCATATTAGGGAAGCTGCTTTGAATGTTTTCTTGGTAGCAGAGGTTTTAAAGCTCGATATGACACAATGGAGGTTTATTTTGTCTAAATAGACCCTCTGGTTATTCTACTGCATGTTAAAATTATACATGCTAGAACTGACTGTCCTGTGTGAAAAAGCCCCAGGCCATTGTTTGCTATGGGAGAGAGAAGACCTTATTCTGTCATTATGACCTTTCAAATCTTTCCTTCTCTTAGTTCTACTTTAGGCAAATGTAGTTTTTTGACTTACTTATTTCCCAATGTTTTCATGTTCTGCGTTCACCTCCAGTTCAACAACAAGAAGAAAAAAAGCTCGCACAAATATTCAATTTTTTTGAAAAATATTTCTCATTGAACTGAATGAAAAAAACTATTTCAGATTGGAATATATATCTATAAAATAATATTTTTATTGTAATAAAAATAGGTACGGAAAAGTGCCTTAATTATTTTAAATTGACGTCACATACTGGTAATACTTTTGTTTCATCCAATATTTGCATCACATTTCTGGGCAAGGACTAGAAAGGTGGAAGAGAATGTGGAGCAGCAGTCATGAGGGCTAGAATGGCAAAACAGAAATAGTTTTTACTGAAAATTATTGCAGATTGATCTAGGTACAATGAGATGCATTCAAGAGATTGGCAAAAGCAGGAAAATGGGACAGGTTGCAATGATACTGGCATTTGTTTTTTAATGATTGTGTCATATAAGTGTCATGGGTTGCTGGAATTAAGATACATTATGTCCACATCATGGCAACAATTGAGTAATGAAGTTGATTTAACAGAAAATTGAAATTTGAGAAAACTGGCTCGTCATATTTTCAAACTGACTTCTAAAAATCATGGCATTCTTTTAAAGATATGAATAAATGAATTATTTTGCCATCTGCTGTACATATCAAGATCCACTGACCAACCTGGAAATTCCCAGTGCCACCACTGCTGAAGATAAAGACATTTGACTAGGTCAATATTAATGTTGTGGACAAAAAATAAACTGACTGATATTTCAACATTTTCCTAAACTTCCTTTTTGCAATCTTCAATGAGCAATTTGAGCATTTCTTCTTTTCATTATATTTTGAATGCACCTGATTATATGCTTTTTCTTGTTCATAGCTTATTCCGAATGTTAGAATTGCTGATCTCAATACATCTGAATTCATGAATTAAACAGTGAATCTATATAGACCCCCCTCAAACCCTGATTGTAGATGTTAATTAAGTACCAGGCATTAGATGTCATTCAATCAAAACAAAACAAAATTCTACTTAGGCAAGATTACAGGGGTGGGCTGCACATACTTTAATAACCGGTTTGCCAAAAATTTGAGCGTGCATGCGTGCATGCCCCCTTCACACACATGTGTGCACCATCTGTGCTTGCACATACCTTCAAAACCAAGGGAATTTCCTGTGTGTGGCAGCCAGGATGAGTAGATGGGGCGAGGCATGGAAAGCAGCTGTGCTGTGAGGATGGGGCGCGTGAGCAAAAAGGTGAGATACTATAAGATAGTACCTAGGAGGGTGGGCAGGCCCAACCAGTGGTTGTAACTACCAGTGCAGGTGAGCCATTCCAAACCACCAGCAGCCCACCACTGCAAAATTAGAAAAATCCTTCTATTCTTGGGTGCCAATGGTAATATGTTCCAATGGACCACGAAACAGGCAAAATAATTAAAAAATGAGGATGCTAAACAGAGGTGGTATACAGCAGGTTCTGACCAGTTCTGAAGAACTGGTAGTGGAAAATTTTGAGTAGTTCAGAGAACCGGTAGCGGAAATTTTGAGTAGTTTGGAATACCACCTCTGACTGGCCCCATCCCCATCTATTCTCTGCTTTCCAAGTCCCAGCTGAACACCTGGGACTTCTTTTATTGCCCTGCACAGGAGAACAGAGCTGCAAAGCAGGTGAGTGGGGTGGGGAGAGAATGGGGATTTTACGGTATCCTTCCCCTGCCACACCCACCAAGCCACACCATGCCCACCAAGCCACACCCACAAAACCGGTAGTAAAAATTTTGAATCCCACCACTGATGCTAAAGTGTCCTTCTGACACTTTAAAATTCAAACAGACAAGCAACTGCCACATAATAGCCCAGACCTAGCAAATATTGATAAGAAAGACAAAAAAAAAAGTCTATGGATGTGGCAATACTTGGAGCCTGCAGAAAATGGGGGAAAATCACAAAATACAAGTGAATTGTAGAACAAGCGTGGTAAAAGAAAGTAAGGACAATACAAATAGTAATAGGTGCAGTCCCAAAAGATCTGGAACACCATCAGCATTGATAAAATCTCCATCAATTAATTGCAAAAGGTAGCTTTATTTGAAACAGTTAAATATTGTGACATCATCAAACAACATTTGCTTATTCTAGGTCCTTGGGAAGGACTCAATAGGTCGATAAAAATGATAAATCCAGCCTAAGTGTCTGGCTGACTGTACAACCAACCATAATAATGACATGTCTAATCATGTTATTACTGTCATTCGGTCAAATCAGAATTAGGGAGTACTACCTAACTCATTTTTTTTTCAGCTCACCAAAGTCCACATTCTGGATAGAGAGGACCATTGGTTTGAAAGAGAGGCAAAATAATCCTTCTATGTTAGAATTGAACACCTTTCCCTCAGCAGAGGGAGAGAAATAAGACACCATTTATCTCCAGTCAACAATGCAGCAACCCTTGCAGAAGTTCCAAGGTTATTCCACAACCAATTGTACCTTGATTCAATTGACCCTGATAAACCTCCAAGTGGCCTCAACATCTTTCAGAGAGAGCACTAATGACCAGATGACTGCAAAGAAATGCAATCCTTCCATTTCCCACCCTCCATCCTATTAAAACTTAATCTTCCATTCCCTCCACCATCCGAACTGATGAAGGTTCTTGGATGAGAAGCGAAACATTTTCTTCTTCCTCCTCAAGAAAAAACAGTCCAGTTGTCTTTTGAAGAAAAAAAATATGTTTGAGACAACTATAGCTTGAATGACTGAGAATCTCCACAGAAACTCACCAAAGTCTTACCCTCATTCCTTTGGAAGTACCCTACAGTTACCAAAGTGAATTCAAAAGTCTTCAAGGATTCCAAAATTCTCCAAGACAAATAAAGATGGTTATGTATTAAACAAGCAGTCTCCATTTATATTTAAAAAATTAAGTTGAATTCCATGGTGCTATATTTGATGCTCCTTTCACACAGAATCCAATGTCATGTGAGGATTTATATTTCTGGCTGGAAAATAAGTGTAAGTGTGGAGAAAAACAGGACCAATTCTATGAAGCAGAAATATTGGAATTCTGCTTAATCAGCTTGGTGGCAAAGCAGTCTTGGCTTGACTTGAATCAAGCAAATAAGCGAGACTGCTTATCACTCCAAATATTCAAAAGCTTTACATTAATTGCAAGGGGAAGGAGATTGATTTAAGCATTGCCTTAGGATTCCAATAAGTTGTTACATATAAATAGCAATAATTGTGTTGTGCTGCAGACCCTGCATTTTTATTGCACTTTTTTTTCCCCTAAGACACCTGTTAAATAAATGAAGGAATGAATATATACACACACAAGCAATTCCAACATTGACAGAAACTGCATATCCCTTTACATATCATGCAGACATATAATTAAGGGAAGAAGAATCAGCTCCCTCCTTTGATTAATTGTCTTAGTCTCATATTAAAAACTTTTGCTTCTTATCCCATTAAAAGTAACACTTAATAAGCTGCGGCTGTGACCTTCAAGTGGAAAGGCATGCAAGCCTCAACCCTTTCTATATTTACCACCCAAATTTAATCTTTATAATGGAAACCTTAAAAGGAATCTGATAGAAAATACAAAGAGCTGCTTCAAAACTGAAACACTTAGGGAAGATTTTGATTAATGCCTCGTGATTAATCAATTGATTAATATAGTTTTCAATGTTAGGACACTGTCTACTTTAATCAACTATTCTGAAAACAGCAAAGACAAACAATCTATTTTTATGTCAATTTCTGCCTCCCAACCCCAAAAAGCCTATTTTAACAGTTATGTAAATTATGACATCAACCCTACTTACTATGCCTAACTTTTCTCTATAGATTAAAAACCTTTAAGCATCAGGACTATTAATTAAATAATTGTCACTCCTTTGTGGAGGATGTCTTTAAAACTAATGAGGGAAACAGAGGAAAAGTTTAACCAAATGTGATCACTTTGCTTTAAAAAGAAATGGTACCAGCGTTATTTCTATAATCCATGCTTAAAACCTTCCCAATATTTTTGTTTAACTCCAAGGCAGCTTCTAATTTGTGATTATGCTTTCCTCCATACTAAAACTGAAATCTTTATTTCAGTCAAAAATAATCATTCCGTAATTACCATGACAAACTGCCCAGGCTGGATCATTGTGGCCATTTCAACTAATGATATTGTATTATAATGCCTTGCAATAGACTTCAGATGGAAAATATAATTATGTGCATTAGTTCGTCTAAGCATTTATAAGATCACATATCCATCAGTTATCAGGCTTAATAAAAAAAGCTATCTGTCACTGTCATTGCTGGTTTTGTTCCAGGAAATGTGGACCATTCTAAAGTAAGCTGAAGATCCAAATTTTAAATCCCACTCCTTGCAGATCCTAACTTGATCTACAGAAGCCTGATTCTACATAAAAAGATGTTCTGGTGTTCCTATTATTGTTGACATTACACAAACAAGCCCTGACAAACTGCCCTTCACATTGTTTAAATGTACTCTTTCTTGCCTTGTTCTCAGTGGATATGGTGAGTGGTTATTCTGTTTAGTATTTCCTGTTCAGCATAGGCACTAGACATCCCATATGTGTTGACCAAATAAACTCAGTTCAGGGACTGAATGAGAGGATGAATTATCACCTGAGCTATTTTCTAAGTGTCCCCCCCCCATGTCACTCAAATGCTACTTTTTTCTCAAAATGCCCACATTGAATATGGTCATTCTGTAGAAGAAAAGAGCTCCAGCATTTGATCATTTGTGCATTGAGTGTATAGAATATATATACCCTTGGTCTTTTCTCTTTCATTTGCAGATACTCATAGCATCATCTGCTAGACCCTTTGTAATGAAAGCAAGGTTTTTCTCAAGACCACAGGAAAACTGGTGTGGAACAAAAGGAAGCCTGATCAAACAAGGCTCATAAAAAGAATTACCTGCTTTTGGTCCAGCAGTATGTAAACTTCCTGTTTCTTTGCTTTATGACAAGGACTTTTGCCATGTTGTAAAATAATTATGATGGAATGTAGTGGGCTGGATTCCCAGAAAAGAAGGGTGTAAACCAAAAGAGCAGGAGGCAATTTAGCTCAGCTAGTTTGTGTGAGACAAAGAGAGTGAAGACATCCCTTCTCAGAGTATATGCTTGTTAGATTGCTTCAGTTTGGCAAGATTTTGTCTACAGGTATGGAGCAATAAAGAAACTTGCTCGGAATAATCACAACATATGTTTCTTGGTTTTGGGAAGCTAAATCAATCTTGTCCAATGGAAGCATCCTTTTATCTACATGAAGCACATACTCCTGGAATTATTAGGGAGGGGCTGTCTTCACCTTCTTTCTCTAACACAAAGTATCTGAGCTGAGTTGTCTCTTGCTCCCCTCTTTCCTGGGAATCTAACTCACCAATTCTATCACATAATGCAATTTCTCTACCTCTCTAGAGTTTCTGAAATATCTGTACTATGTGTTTTAGTATATTTTACTGGTATTCAGTCAAACTAATGAGTATCCCGTGATATTCCTGTAGTTATATCTATAGATATTCCTGTAGTTGTTGTATTGCATAGAGGAAGGTACCTTATTAACTAGGGCTACATTTTCTGTCTGTAAAAATCTCAGTGACCAATAGATGGCACCAAAGAGCCAGATTTCTGTTTTCCCTTGCTGCCACCTAATAGCCATCTAGAGCTTTGCAACTCAGACATGGAAATTAGCAAAAGGCAAGAATGGAGCAAAACAGATTGGCAATCAACAGAGGAACTCTTGAATCAGCAAGTGGTAACCATGCTATTTGTGGTACACAGTAGTCTAGGTAGGATGCAACTTTCTTCCCTTAATTGGGAAAAGCCCATGAGAGAGAGAGAGAAGAGATTAGAGAGAGAAAAAAGCAGAATGAACAAGCATTTTAGCTGCATGTTGCTTTCAGGATTGGTTTAAAGTAACATTTGAAATACTTAGCGTAGGAGCCAAAATATAATAGCACTTCTCCCTAGTTAGACTTCTCAATTTTTGGATTCTTTTTGTGTTATTGTTTTGCTTTTAGTTTTGCTTTTGTTGGATTTTGTTTTACAATTCAGCTTTTACTGATAATTAAAGCAGTAAACATTGTTGTCAAAAGTATTGTAAAGTATATTTTGTCCATAAGCTTACATGCCACAACAAATAAATTAATCATACCATATTTGGTGGGCAAATATCCAGGTAACCACTACTTGCTAGCAGAAGGATATCCACAATTCTTAAACCTTTGTATTCATCCATGCTTTTGCAGTCCAGATCATATGCCTAGATGAACCTAATGTCCACAAACATCCCAACATTGTTTCCTGGAAAAGTACCCTTTTTGTGGGATCCACAACACTCAAGAAAGTGGAAAAGAAAGGGCTGCTTAAGATCTTTCTCCTTAATGGCTATCCCAAAAGCTTCATATTCTGACACAGTGTCCAAATCACAATGCACCACACAGCCAACCACCATGCAAAAACTAACCCTATCATACAAAAAAGGGGTGTCAGAAATGAAAGCTAGAATCCTCCAGCCCCTAGGAATAACAATAGCCCACAAACCCACAGCCGCACTCTGTCAGGAATTATCCAGAACCAAAGACAAAATACAGACAAATGAAAGAAACAATGTCATCTACAAAATCAATTGCAACCAGTGCAACCAATTCTACTTGAGACAAACATCATGTCAATTAAAAATCTTAGGATCCATGAATACCAGCTGGCAGTCAAATGCCATGATCCCAAATCCTTAGTCTCTACCCACACCCACACCAAACAGCACCATTTTGACTGGAGCAACACAAAAATCATCGACCACGCCACCACCCACCACGCTCATGAATTCATCAAAGCCTGACACTCCACAAGCAATTCCATCAATATTCTCATTGACCTATAATCAGCCTACGAACCCCTCAGAATCCAAATCAACTGCACAGCCAACCAGACACAGCACCAACTCTCAACCAACTCATGCAATCCCCACACACACACCAGCAGTTCACCTCCCAACAACCCTGAATTGAGGTAATCTCCTTATCACAAAACCCATCACAAGACTCACAGCTGACTCATCACAAGACTTGTCACAAGACCCTCACTTGACACACCCACACCTGAAGCCCTTATAAACAGAACACTGACACTGACATCCCCTAAACTCCACTGAAGATGTTACCTAGCCTGGTAATGAAATGTTCAGAAACCAACTCACAAGCTCAGAGAACAAACCTTTACTCACATATATTTGAGGAGCCAGACTGTTGGGGGCAATATACTGACTCTGTAAACCACTTAGAGAGGGCTATAAAGCACTGTGAAGCAGTATATAAATCTAACTGCTATTGCTATACATATACATATAGTACATACACATATAGAGATATGTTTTCATGTCAATGTTAACTCCTGCTGACTGACTGCATTAGTCTCTGCAGTTTTCTTGGCAAAGTTTTCAGAAATGGTTTGCCATGCCAGCTTTTTAGGACTGAGAAAGAATGGCTGGCCCAAGTTCACCCTATTGGCTTTTGTTAAGTTTGCATGAAGAGTCAGACGCGAAGAGCTTCAGTGAAGAGTTTATTCAGTGACTACAGCTCGAATGGACCCGACTTGGCTGGGCTACGGCTGCTTCTTATAGCCAGCAGCCATAGTTGCCAGCCAATCAGAGTGCAGGGTTTTCCCGCACTATTTAAACCAATCCCATTTGACATTTTACAAGAACAATTCAAACTAAACCAATGACATTCAAACCTACATACATAACAGCTTTATTGCCCAAAGTGGAACTAGAACACACAATCTCTGATTTCATGCCTGGTACCTTATAAGACCCATATTCGATCAGGTTGGTTGTATATCTGCTGTAGCTGTATGCCAATAAGCAGCCTTCAAAAACCAGCCCTCACATAATTAGCCAGCCTGCTTTCTCTAATAAAGGATTTGTGGATCATGGGTTATTTTGGCAAGATCCTTTAAAGAGCTAACTTTAAACAGCACATTACAGAGTTTATACTCCTTTTTCCTTGTTCTTCTAATTACTAGAAGGAAAAGATTATTTCTTATCTCAGCTATGAGACATGAAAATTAAGCCAATCTGTAAATCGCCTCCAGCCTATTCAGTTCATGTTAGGAGCCATAGTCTTTTATATCGTTTGAAAGGAATCTTCTAGGGGATAATGGTGACTTTTTAAAGTCTTTCTTAGTCTTTAAATCATACTTAAATGTCTTGCTGAAAGATGTGTTATAGTTCAAATACAGGCCATTCCACCGGTATCGGTGGAAACAAGGGGTGGGGGTGTTCTACAAATGACAAATTACTCTTTATTTATTAATTTAGATATAGTGCAAACTCCAAAACATTGGATCACAGGTGTACAAAGGGCTGAGATCTGTGCTGCAATATCATGATACACATTTTGTCATGTTTTCACCTTCCTGATTTGTCCCAAATGTCTCTGGGCTGTGCTACACATTTACAGATAACCTTAACACTCATAAAAATGAAGCTATCAAATCAGCAGCTGTAAATATCAACAGTTGAAACATAAAAATTAGGTTTGAACAAGTGCACATAAAAATTATGCCAGAGCCGTTGGTATAAGGAAACAATAAATAATAATAATGAAATAATTCCTATTTTATTAAGATACAATTTGTCAAATTCAATGGATTACCATCAAAAATGTATCAATGTTGACAGGAAAATTTGAAAATCAGGTATAAATTTGACAGGTTTTTTTTAATGCAAATCTGAGGTTGAGTTGCTAAATAATTTTTCTTCCTCCATTAATTACATTTCTAGTTTTCCGTTACTGGCATCCTACACATATGTCTATGTTTTCAGTTCTACAGTTCAGCAATATTGCTTATTGTTTTGGGTGCCAGTATAGATTTCAACAATCCAAACAAGACAGTGTATGTGAACCGACAGAGAGTAAATTATTTGTATCTGGCATAACTGATGGTTGTGTCAAAACCTTGGCATAAAATTCATTGGAAAACATATTCTTATGAATGCCTATTCATACATGCCCAGCATTTATTATCAAGGGATATAGCCAGCTCCATGCAAGAACAAGGCCTGATCTTTCTTTTAATATTCCTTATTGTGAAGACAAAGCAACTGTACATGTGCCTGATAGATGCTAAATCAGAGGATGGCCTTTCATGTTGCAGATCAAATATCTTGTTTTGTAGACCGCTTTTTATGAAAAAGGCATCAAGAGGTGTGGGTTGTTTTTTTTTGCAGAATAGCAGTAAAATCTGATTCTCAAACATTATGGCTCTTAATATTAGACCTGAGATTTAATTATAATAACAGAGTAGAGAGATGGCTAGCTAGTTGTATGTAGCATGGGGTTCTTCTATGTTCTCCCAAAAAGCTGCAGGTTTTCAAGTGCCCCACAAATAGTTTCACACTCTATCCTGTTTGTTTCATATCTCCTTTTTGGCTCAAGAAGGCAAAGAACCCATAAGAGTCTGAACCTAAGCCAATATACACATTTCCTACTAAGGCGAATGCAGTGGTGGGATTCAAATATTTTTACTACCGGTTCTGTGGGTGGCTTGGTGGGCATGGCAGGGGAAGGGTATTGTAAAATCAGACGTGCTATTTGCTGGTTCTCCAAACTCCTCAAAATTTCTGCTACCGGTTCTCCAGAACTGATCAGAACCTGCTGAATGCCACCTCTGGGCGAATGATGCTACATTTCAGTTAACTGCCTTATCATTATTTCTCTACTTATAAATTAGTGTAAGCCATTTTAACATGGATCTATGGACGTGGTGGCTCAGTGGGTAAGATGCTGAGCTTGTCAATCAGAATGGCCGGCAGTTCAGCAGTTCGAATCCCTAGCACCGCATAATGGAATGAGCTCCCTTTACTTGTCCCAGCTTCTGCCAACGTAGCAATTCGAAAGCATGTAAAAATGCAAGCAGAAAAATAGGGACTACTTTGGTGGGAAGGTAACAGCGTTCTGTTTGCCTTCGGCATTTAGTCATGCTGGCTACATGACCATGGAGACGTCTTCAGACAGCACTGGCTCTTCGGCTTCATAATGGAGATGAGCACCACCCTCTAGAGCCAGAAATGACTAGCATGTATGTTTGAGGGGAACCTTTACCTTTACCTTATGTTTTTCCTTAATTTTGAGAAATTAAGGGGGCAACTTATGAAAGACCCTTTCTGGGATTCTGGCTTGTGTACAGTTTGGCAGATTACTCATTGTAGGGGAAAGATGAAGGAAAAGCTTTGTCCTGATCAATCCAGGATATGGCTGGAGCTGCACTCTTTATCCAAGGAAGCTTCCAGCTGAGACAAAGCCCAGTTTAGTTGCTTGTAGGACTTCTTTCCTCTTGGTTCATAACTGTGTTCTCTTTTTCTCACCAGACAAGTTTGAAGGCAAATAAGCAATCTCCCTACACAACAATAATCATATTTTCCCACTGTCTATGCAGCCTGCATTTTCTTAATGACATTTTTCCAGCCACCCATTTTGCAAACATGATGCCAAACCCCAAAAATTTTAACCTTAGACTGTCTACTATTGACCTCACCCCTTTCCTAAGAGGCCTGTAGGGGGTGTGCATAAGCACACCAAAGTGCCTACCGTCCCTGTCCTATTGTTTCTTTTATTTTCCTTATATGTATCCATGTATTTTTAACTATGTTTATACTTATACCTATTATCTTGGAAGCAATTGACTAATCAAATAAATAAATAAAAAAAACATTTGTAGATGCTTTCCAACTTGGGATTTTTTTTTATTAAAGGAAATTTTTACTGTTATTTAGTCCATCTATCTTGATTGTATCTACAGAGTGTCCCTGTCAAAAAATGGTGCCTTATTCTGACTTACACTTTTCCTAATTAGATAGAATTTAAAAATAGCAATGCACATCTAAGAAAATATTTTTCCTATTCCAGAGGCCAACTGTCTTCTGTGACATTCCCACAATCAGAACGAATTGTCCTTTCAGCAAATGTATTAGAGACGCTGAAGGAAATCTTGTACAGCTGAAAAGCTAAAATTAACATGCTGATGATATTTTAATGTTTCAGTATAATCAAAGGAGCATGGATTGTGCATCTTCCAATTCCAGTGTCATTCTCTTTTAATCTTTTACATATGCAAAAAAAAAAAGGAAAGGGAGGAGAAGGAATAAATTGAAAGAAGAAAAAAGGAACTTGATAATACTTTGCAAATGCCACTGAAAGAATACAAGAAGCCTATTAGAAATTTCTCCTTCCAGCTTAAAGGCAATTGCTTGTATAACAGTCCAGGTATAGCCTGACAGATTTAATAGTTCACTTGATAGAATTTCATTTAAATGTTTAGCCAGAAAAATAAACGCATCTAAATGTGGGAAACAGTTGTGAATCTATTCCTGGCATTTATGGTGAACATGCAATATCCATTTTTTCAAGGTACAGTTGGACAAATCTCTTGCATGTTATGCATATGTTCGGGGTGAATTTCAGAAGCCTTCTGCTCTTCTAGAATCTTGGTGGAACAGAATAATTTCATTTTCCCCACCCTCAGCCAAAATTCCATGGAATGAAATTGGGTTGCGTCCATCCTTTTATAGCCAGATTTGTCAAACTGCCATAGTTATTAATACTGCTTTCAAACAATGTGCAGATATTATATTGTGCCTTTGGCAATGAATCTTCACATGCATATTTGGAGAGGTGGCATGTTGGCAAGGAATCAGAATTGTGAAAATGTTTACACCCAATTTCCCAAACCTGATGCACTCCAGATGTGCTGGAATAAAATTCCTATCATCCTTTTGCCAGCACAATTATTGAGAAGATGAGCGTTGTAATCTATATGTTATAAAGGCTTATTTAAAATATATGTTTTTTTATTTTTTTTTATTTTATTTGTCAATCGCTTGCAAGATAATAGGTATAAGTGTAAACATGAGTAAGAATACAGGAAATAGGTACGAATAAATGGGGACAATAGGACAGGGACGGGAGGCACAATGGTGCACTTATGCACGCCTCTTCTGTTCTGTGAAAGAAGAAGAGTTTTGATTTACTGCAACTGAATTTCACACAATATTAATAAGGATAAGGAATCTTCATGGGGACCAGCTCAGGACTACAGTGTGTAGCTGTATGTAATGAGCTAACAACAGGGAGAAAGAACTATCTTTATGTTAAGTCATAATATTTACCCAGTCTTTCTACTCAGATGGCAGCAGGTCACCATAGGTGTTTCCCATTACCTATGATAATGTAATACACTTATTTTTAAGTAGAGGTGGCAGGCTTACAATACAGGATCTGTTATAGCCCATGAAAATCTTTATGCATTCTTCCTGTTCTCTAGAATTGCTAAAGAAGAAGAAAGCAGAGACAACAATCATAAGTAAAGGGTTTGGAGTAACTTCTAAGAGCTTAGGAGAGAAGAGAAATATCTTGGAAGCAGGAAAAGAAAAATGTTGAAGTATCCAGTTAAGGAGTATGTATGTGTGTGTATATATATATATATATATATATATATATATATATATATATATATATATATGTAGGTCTTGGTGTATTCGGGTCTTGTCCGTGTAAGATTGAGAATACCTTGGCAGCGTTTGACGAAATCTCATCCGTCATCTTCAGGCTGGTGTCTTCAGCTTCGTTCTCCTGGGAGAAGTGTGTGATCGTGGCTGTTTTCCCTTTTAAACTCTAGAGTTGGATGTGTTGTTACTTTTTGATTGGTTTGTGGAGTTGATGTATGCAGATTGGATGGCTTTTTCCTGAGACCCTGTGTGGCTGAGGTGCTGGCTGTGTGTCTCTCAGCCTTTTGTGTTGTAACGACCTGGGTAATGGGCTGTGTGATGACCTTCTGAGTTCTATTGTTGTGATGTCCTGGGTGTGGTGCTGTAATCTCCTGGGTCGTTGTCTGTGCTGCAACCTCCTGATGTTTTGTGTTGTGATCTCCTGAGTTCTGTGATGTAGTATCCTGGGTGGAAGGCTGTGATGTGGCATTCTGGGCCTTGGTTTGGCTCGAGTTTGAGGTCTGGCTATGTGTTTATAGCGTGTGTCAGTTTGCTTAGTTTGGGGGTTGGAGGGGGTGTAGCAGCTGGTGTTGCAGCCATGGTCTGGTTTCTGGATGGTGGTTGCCTTTCATCTGTGGCGTGGGCTTGGGTTTGAGTCTGGTGAAGGAGATTGGTGGTGGCATCATGTGTTATTTTGGGTCCGGTGTTGGTTTTGTGGCTGGGACTCGTTTGTTGATTAGGGCTAGTTTCCAGATGTCTGGTAGGCGGGAAGTATCATCCCGTTTATTCATGTTATGGGGTGTTTCTCTATTTCGATGGCTTCCCTAATTATTCTCTTGTTGAAGTGTTCAGTATTGGAGATAAGTTTGGATCCCTCAAAATCAATTTCATGTCCTGTGGCTTTAAGGTGCTGGAAAAGGGAGGAAGTTTTTCTTCTTTTCTGACTGCGTTCTTGTGTTCTGCGATGCGTGCATTTATTCTCCTGTTGGTTTGTCCAATGTATGTGGCTGGGCAAATTTTGCATGGTATTTTATAAACTCCTTGGTTTTCTAGCTGGATCTTGTCTTTGGGGTTTCTTAAGATGTTGGCTATTTTTGATCAGTGCCAAAGGCTGTCCTGATATTGTGTTTGTGGAGAATTTTGCTGATTTTATCTGTGGTGCCTTTGATGTAAGGGAGGAGGGCGATGCCATTGTCCTGTTCTGTGTCTTGGTTTTGGGGAGTCTCCCTTCGGATTAGGTTGGTGATTGTGCTTCTTTGGAATCCATTGGACATTAATACGTTAGTGAGGGTGTGTAATTCTGTTCTCAAGTGGTCTTTGTCAGCTAGGCGTTTGGTTCTGGAGATGAGGGTCTTGGCTACGGAGTTGATCTGTGCAGGGTGGTGATGGGATTGTGCATTTAAGTAGCGGTTAGTGTGTGTCTTTTCTGGTAGATGGTGTGTCCTAGGGAGCCGTTGGGTTTTGTAAATTAGGCGTCCAGGAACGGAAGTTGATTGTTGGTTTCTGTTTCCATGGTAAATTGTATTTTGGGGTGTAGGCTGTTGAGATGTGTGAGGAAGTTGTCCAGTTTTTCTTTCCGTGTGGCCAAATTACGAAAGTGTCATCTACATATCTAAGCCAGAGTTTGGGTTTGTATTCGGATTTGTCTAGAGCATTGGTTTCAAAATGTTCCATGTATAGGTTAGCTATGACGGGTGAGAGGGTGATCCCATAGGTGCTCCTTCTATCTGTTTATATCTTTGTCCATTGTGGATGAAGTACGTGTTGGAAAGGCAATGGTTGGTCAGATCTAGGATGTGCTTAGGGGGTTGTATTTGTTTTGGATAGCTGTCAAGGCTTCTTTAATAGGTACTTGAGTGAAGAGGGATATGACATCGAAGCTCACAAGTAGGTCACTGGGTTGTAGGTTTTGTTTCTTTATTGTTTCTATGAAGTGGAAAGAATTTTGTACGTGTGAGGTGATGGATTCTGTGTAGGGCTGGAGTTGTTTGGCGAGAAATTTGGCAAGGTTCTGTAGAGGTGAGCCTATGGAGCTGACTATGGGTCTGAGTGGTGTTCCTTCTTTGTGTATCTTGGGGAGGCCATAGAGCTTAGGGCATCTAGATGATTTTTCTCTGGGGATGATTCTTTGTTGGATCTCTTCACTGATGGGCGAGGCTTTTATTTTGGATTTGGTGGTTTTCTCTAGATAGGTGGTGGGGTCTGTGTTTAGAGGTTTGTAAGCGGGGTCTTGGAGTAGGTTGGATAGTTTGGATTGGTAGTCAGATGTGTTCATCACGACTGTGGCGTTGCCTTTGTCTGCTGGGAGGATGATTATGTTGTTGTCTTTCCTCAAGTTGCTGAGTGCTTTTGTTCTTCTTTGTGTAAGTTGCTTCTGGGTGGACTGCTGGAGCAGAGGACGTTGGTGACTTCAAGTCTGATTTTATTGGCTGTGTCTGGGTTAATTTTGGCTAGGCTAGCTTCAACTCCACATATGATGTTTTCAGTGGGGATGCGTTTGGGGCGACAGCAAAGTTGAATCCTTTGGAAAGGACATTGGTTTCTGCCATGGTGAGGGTTCTGTCTGATATGTTGTGTACTGTTTGTTTCATGCATTGTTGTGGGGGGGTTTGGGCTTCTGGCGTTTCTCTAGTCTGTGGAGTTTGTTGGTGTGTGTGTCTGTCTTGTGAAAGGTTTCTGTTTCGGCTCTCCAGAGGGCTAGTTGTTTGGATTTGTCCCAGAGTGCTGGGTGGATTTTGTTACTGAGTTTGAGGTGGAGGGTGAGTAGGTCCCTGTTGGTTTGGTCTAGTAGGAATCTTTTCCTGTGGAGTTCGTTTCTGATTAGAGCTAATGCAGTTCTTTTCAGGATCCTTTCAGTGGCTGAGGTTTTAGTGTGGAATTTGAGTTGGAAGCATGTGGGGATCACGTTTTTGTCTCGGCAATTGCGTAGGAATGTGAGGTCACATAAGATGGTGGCTCTTCGCACTTCGAGTTTCTCATAGATCCGGGTCAGCTGGAAGGTTTCCTTCCCGTAGAGGTAGGATATTTGTTTTCGTAGATTTTCACGGGTAAAGGTATGTAGGTCTTGGTGTATTCGGGTCTTGTCCTGTGTATGATTGAGAATACCTTGGCAACGTTTCGACGAAATCTCATCCGTCATCTTCAGGCTGGTGTCTTCAGCTTCGTTCTCCTGGGAGAAGTGTGTGATCGTGGCTGTTTTTCCTTTTAAACTCTAGAGTTGGATGTGTTGTTACTTTTGATTGGTTTGTGGAGTTGATGTATGCAGATTGGATGGCTTTTTCCTGAGACCCTGTGTGGCTGAGGTGCTGGCTGTGTGTCTCTCAGCCTTTTGTGTTGTAACGACCTGGGTAATGGGCTGTGTGATGACCTTCTGAGTTCTATTGTTGTGATGTCCTGGGTGTGGTGCTGTAATCTCCTGGGTTGTTGTCTGTGCTGCAACCTCCTGATGTTTTGTGTTGTGATCTCCTGAGTTCTGTGATGTAGTATCCTGGGTGGAAGGCTGTGATGTGGCATTCTGGGCCTTGGTTTGGCTCGAGTTTGAGGTCTGGCTATGTGTTTATAGCGTGTGTCAGTTTGCTTAGTTTGGGGGTTGGAGGGGGGTGTAGCAGCTGGTGTTGCAGCCATGGTCTGGTTTCTGGATGGTGGTTGCCTTTCATCTGTGGCATGGGCTTGGGTTTGAGTCTGGTGAAGGAGATTGGTGGTGGCATCATGTGTTATTTTGGGTCCGGTGTTGGTTTTTGTGGCTGGGACTCGTTTGTTGATTAGGGCTAGTTTCCAGATGTCTGGTAGGCGGGAAGTATCATCCCGTTTATTCATGTTATGGGGGTGTTTCTCTATTTCGATGGCTTCCCTAATTATTCTCTTGTTGAAGTGTTCAGTATTGGAGATAAGTTTGGATCCCTCAAAATCAATTTCATGTCCTGTGGCTTTAAGGTGCTGGAAAAGGGAGGAAGTTTTTTCTTCTTTTCTGACTGCGTTCTTGTGTTCTGCGATGCGTGCATTTATTCTCCTGTTGGTTTGTCCAATGTATGTGGCTGGGCAAATTTTGCATTGGGGTTTCTTAGATATGTAGATGACACTTTCCTAATTTGGCCACACAGGAAAGAAAAACTGGACAACTTCCTCACACATCTCAACAGCCTACACCCCAAAATACAATTTACCATGGAAACAGAAACCAACAATCAACTTCCGTTCCTGGATGTCCTAATTTACAAAAAACCCAATGGCTCCCTAGGGCACACCATCTACCAGAAAAAGACACACACTAACCGCTACTTAAATGCACAATCCCATCACCACCCTGCACAGATCAACTCCGTAGCCAAGACCCTCATCTCCAGAACCAAACGCCTAGCTGACAAAGACCACTTGAGAACAGAATTACACACCCTCACTAACGTATTAATGTCCAATGGATTCCAAAGAAGCACAATCACCAACCTAATCCGAAGGAGACTCCCCAAAAACCAAGACACAGAACAGGACAATGGCATCGCCCTCCTCCCTTACATCAAAGGCACCACAGATAAAATCAGCAAAATTCTCCACAAACACAATATCAGGACAGCCTTTGGCACTGATCAAAAATAGCCAACATCTTAAGAAACCCCAAAGACAAGATCCAGCTAGAAAACCAAGGAGTTTATAAAATACCATGCAAAATTTGCCCAGCCACATACATTGGACAAACCAACAGGAGAATAAATGCACGATCGCAGAACACAAGAACGCAGTCAGAAAAGAAGAAAAACTTCCTCCCTTTTCCAGCACCTTAAAGCCACAGGACATGAAATTGATTTTGAGGGATCCAAACTTATCTCCAATACTGAACACTTCAACAAGAGAATAATTAGGGAAGCCATCGAAATAGAGAAACACCCCATAACATGAATAAACGGGATGATACTTCCCGCCTACCAGACATCTGGAAACTAGCCCTAATCAACAAACGAGTCCCAGCCACAAAACCAACACCGGACCCAAAATAACACATGATGCCACCACCAATCTCCTTCACCAGACTCAAACCCAAGCCCATGCCACAGATGAAAGGCAACCACCATCCAGAAACCAGACCATGGCTGCAACACCAGCTGCTACACCCCTCCAACCCCCAAACTAAGCAAACTGACACACGCTATAAACACATAGCCAGACCTCAAACTCGAGCCAAACCAAGGCCCAGAATGCCACATCACAGCCTTCCACCCAGGATACTACATCACAGAACTCAGGAGATCACAACACAAAACATCAGGAGGTTGCAGCACAGACAACAACCCAGGAGATTACAGCACCACACCCAGGACATCACAACAATAGAACTCAGAAGGTCATCACACAGCCCATTACCCAGGTCGTTACAACACAAAAGGCTGAGAGACACACAGCCAGCACCTCAGCCACACAGGGTCTCAGGAAAAAGCCATCCAATCTGCATACATCAACTCCACAAACCAATCAAAAGTAACAACACATCCAACTCTAGAGTTTAAAAGGGAAAAACAGCCACGATCACACACTTCTCCCAGGAGAACGAAGCTGAAGACACCAGCCTGAAGATGACGGATGAGATTTCGTCGAAACGTTGCCAAGGTATTCTCAATCATACACGGGACAAGACCCGAATACACCAAGACCTACATACCTTTACCCGTGAAAATCTACGAAAACATATATATATATATATATATATATTTAAAGTGCTGGAGTCATTTAGGAGATAGAGAAATGATGGCTATTAATTCAATGGGGATACCATATCTGCAGTATACAGAATCAGTTTGCCAATAGATAGCAGCTAACAGTGCCATGGCTAATTCAGAGACAGAGCTGCCAATCAATCAGCAATGGAGGAGGAGCATGGGACCACAAGTATGGTTGCCAAGACACACTTTTTTGTGTGTAGAAGCCCACATTTTGGATTTCTTCTCTGATTACCTCAGGAAAAATCAGCAACAGCCTTTCCACAATACCTGCTTGAACCGGGCCATATACCTGACCTTCTTTAAGGTCATCAAATTCTGTCCTTGAGTGAAAAGATGCAGAAATAGTAATAATAATGTGCTTTCTCCAAACCTCACACAAACAAAATTCTTTCTGTAAACTCTTTCATGTAAAACTTACATACCAAAAAGTATCACCCTATCACAGAATTGTCACATTGTTTTCACAATTCTACAGGTTAAAATTTGACTGTCCATTGACTGCCTCAATGATTTATTCTGATTGTGGGAGGAGTTGGGCAATGAATGATAAACTGTTCTTTTTTTTTCATATCTTGCTGATTGACAGGTGCCCGTCTGTAATGAATAAATTTCAAGAAAACTTAATTATCCATGTACTTTTTTCCTTGGAAAATTGATATTTCCTCAAAAATTTAGCCTGAAGGAATTCCGGAGACAAAATAGAATAGAATAGAATGAATACTAAACCTGCTAAAGTTTTTGCTTTAACTAGATAACTCCAAAACCAGATTAGATCAATGATACCGATATAACTCCTCCCTACAGGAGTGCATGCCATATATTTCAGTTGCAGGTCATTTTAATTGCTTGTTTAAATAATTATTTCAGCTCTCCTTTTGGTTTCAAGGGACATATGGCTGGGGCCAAATTGTCTTGGGATAAATTTTCTTTTTAAAAAAACCCGCAATTTCTTAATTGACTTTAAATAAAGTTCCAAGCAAAACATCACTTTCAGTACTGTCTGTTTTCAGTTCATGGCTTCCCTCACTGAAATAATATTGTCAGTGTCCATTTTTGAGATCCAGTGTTTGTACTCTCATAAGCAGGCCTGAGTAAAGAGTCACAAGAAGCTCGATTATTTTTCACATACTCGTTTTCCAAGAAGCTTCCTAACAGTGAGATGTTACACAGGTACAAAACATCTAGATACTGAAGAAGCCCTTTGTCCTGACTGTGTGTTGTGAACAGTCTGGTGATTGGGAAGACCTCCAGAACAGAGGGCAACATTATAAGGGTCTTCTCTGATCCAGTGAAGTTATGAGGAAGGATGCCATCTTCCGAATCTTGGTTATTGAATTTGAGAACAGTCATAGATTTTTTTATGAACAATTTGACTTTAAAACATGCTATTATACAGCCAAGCTTTTTTAAAAGAAAAGAAAAGAAAAAGGATAAGAGGAGAAGTTGAGATGTTAAATATAAGATTCCATTAAATCTTCACTGGATAGTAAATTATTGTTGCACGGGGAGTCAAAATAATTATTCCATTAAATTTTAGTTAGTTGTTTAGTCTTTTTTTTCCCCAGCCCTTTCTTCGAGGCAACACAATCTGCTTCCAGCAACATATGATTTGTCAACCATGTCTGTTCTTGAAGAGGTCTATTATCCATATGCTGGTTACCACCCAGTATGACTATTATAACATGCTCTACATGGAGATGCCCTTGAAGGAAATTCAGAAATTGCATCAGGGTCCAAATGCAGCAGCCAAGTTTCCATTGGGTGGCTCCCAAAGGAGCACATGACTCTTGTTTTGACAACATTATACTTCCTATCATTTTCTGAATCAATTGAAGGAGCATTTGTTGAGATTTCAATCATTTCATGTCTGGGACCTACATGCTGAAGGAATTGCTTCCCCCATATGTGCTGAATCAAGAATCCTGTTGGATGTCTAATAAGGATTTTTTGTAAATGCTGATTTATACTAATGTTTCATTACCCAACTAGGTATTATCACTTATAGGTTCACTGGTAACATCAACAATATTTGTAATCCCATATGCAGCAGGATGCTAAGAAGTGTTTTCCCTACAGATTTGAGAATAGTATGTTTTGTAACATCTCCAGCAGTTGTTGGAATGAGGATGAGCTTTTCAATTCCCTTCTTTAGATTTGTATTCTGCTTTTTCTCCAGACATTCAAGGTGACATACATACCAGTCCTTCAGCCAAACTTTTTCCATCATACTCCTTTAAAGTGGGTTAGGCTGAGAAATAGTGAAACACCAATATACTGCATTGGCCCTTTCTTTCATTGCATTTCAGCTGTACAGTATGTAAACATTCTGTTCCAATTCTGTTGTGTGAATTGAAATTGATAGTTTATTCTCATATATGTGAAATCCTCTGTTCCCCTTAATTTATTGGTAAAGGCACATACACTTCTATTATTACTAGAACTAATAGTAGTATTCCTAAAAGGCTTCCTAGCCTGATTACTGCATAAGAAAAAAAAATCACTTCAGAAAATCAAATGAGAAAAAGTGAGTTTTGGTCAAAAGATTCATTAATCTCCTATATATCAGCTTCATTTTTTAAGTTAGATATTCATCCATTCTACTCACCCTCCTTGATGCATGGATGGATATGGTTGGTTGCTGTGCTGTCACATTTAGTTTAACTTACTACCGACACAATGCAGTACAGTATAATGACTAAAAGATGTAGCTTCTTATCCTTTGTGCCATGCCATTTTTAGTATCTCATGTCTTTGTAGCAGCAGCAGCGAATCTATCATGTTTCATCTTTTGCTTGTAAAGTAGCTTTGGCATTTTAAATGTACAGATCTGGGTGTTGTCTAAGATGGGAAGAGGAAGGAAATCTGTAATCTTGAAGCAATATCCAAAGGTTTAAATGCTAATCCTGTCATTTTCAGTTATTTTCCCCCCCAAAAAATCCCCACTACCTGGTAGTGATTACCATATTACAAGGAACTCACCTATATTACAGGGTAATTGAGAATTTATCACCTCTGTTTGTTAAGAATGTTGAGATCTTTTGTGAATATATACAAAGGAAATAAGAAGTACCATTATGAGAATGTCACTTAGGATATCATTAATCCTCATCAATTACCAGTGAATCATGTCTCTGCCAAAGCAGTTTCAAGCGTTCTATTATACAGCCTCTATAATTAGTTTAAATATCTATTGTGCTATGTACAAGCTGGACTCTGCTTTATGAGCTCATCCATACAAAGACTGGAATGACTATTACACATCTTCTGGTGCCAGTTACATTTTGCATCAATCTTTAGCTACTGATTGTCTATATTTGATCCCACAGTTTGAATTTGTAATTGTGCAAGCCCTTTAAAATAAGAACATGGGAATTGTTGAACTGGGTCAGACCAAGCAGAATATTGATCTCGTTTAATACTATCCGCCCAAGAATGGCAATCAGGATAATTCAAGAGGTTATTTCAATACTTCAATAAATAAGTAGGCTATGATGGATATTTCCCCATGCAGATGCTCAGAATCTTGTAGTGCAAAGCATATTATATCTGAAATTGTTTGTTGTTCTGATTCTCAAATATACATACCCCTACTGCATCATTTTCAACTTCCATTCATGAGGGTGGCAATCATATCTCACATTAATGAATTCCACTGGCTGACCATTGACTCACCGCCGGGAAGAATATTGCACACCGCCTAGCAATCACTTCAGTAACGGTTTCCAAATTTACACACTGCAAGACTGAACGTTTTGTTTTATGTACTCCAATCATGACTTTATAAGAAAAATATGGTACGTGATCATCCCTTTTCCCTCTTCCAAATATCACCAATATTTTTCTCATCTAAATTGCTGTACTATTTGATTCCTGAAGAAGGACTGATATGATCATGCAGGCTGATTTCTCTCTTTCTGTAAGTCTCTGCATCTTCTTTTAGTGCATAACATGGAGGTAAGGATGCTATATGTATGGTATCATGTTCATAACATGGATGAAGATGTTATTTATTTCATAAACAGACATGTCCATTGAATGTACACAAAGTGCTTCGATCACTGATCTTAAATAAATAAACATTCAGAAGAGTCCTCCCTGGGTTTATTTTGAATAATTTACAATCTAGATGTAAGGGTATGGTAGAATAAAAAAATAAATAAAAGTGATAAACTAAAAATAAACTAAAAATAAACCAGTGCAAAAGAACCATGAAATGAAAACTTATGTATTTAAAATAAATAATATATTTATGTTATACAACTCATTAGAGTTGCTACAAAGCTATGGGTGTGTGATTTTGAATAAAAATGGCCAGGACTTTATTAAATACACTTAGCTGAAATAAACAATCCCTTCTTTTCTTAAATGGGTTTACTTTTACATATCTTCTTGCCATGTAATCCAGGGAACTTTTTTTTTTTGAGGGAATTAGAAAGCATTTGAACAGCCCCTAGCATTAGAATAAAACTATCAAAGAATAAGTCTACTTGTGATGGTCAGGACTCCAATTAATTAAAATAAATATTAGTAGGTTAAAAAGATACATGGTCTGCCCTAGTATAAAGGCAACTTTATATGTGTGTACACACAGACACATACCTACACAAAATGCACATATACTTGTGCAAAAGTTTTATAACCTTTCTTGCCATACTAGTTAAGTGAATCACTGTAGTTGTTAAGTTAGTAACATGGTTGTTAAGGGAATCTGACTTCCCCATTGTTTGTCATAAGGGCACAAAAGGCGATCACATGAGCTTGGGACACTGCAACCATCATAAATACATGCCAGTTGCCAAGCATCCAAATTTTGACCATGTGACCACAGGCATGTTGCAATGGTAATGTTGCATACAGTAACCATGAAAAAGTCATAAGTCATTTTTTTCAGTGCTGTTGTAACTTCAAAGATCATTAAATAAACGATTGTAAGTTGAGGACTACCTGTGCATTTTTTTTAAATAACAATCCGTGGTCATTTATAGTTCCTGCCCCTCTATTTATTATCTTCTATTCATCGAAAGTAAGACAACCCCACTAGTTTCAATGAGTAGAAGATAATTAGATCCTTCAGCGGGCAAAACCTTTTTATTCTTAATGGGTAACTATGGTGATACCAAACATTTTTCTGCAAGGTAGGTTATAACTTTGTAATGATCTTCTACTTGTGCCTTTTTCATAAAAAAATAATAAGTATTTATCTGATCTTAAGGATTAAAATGAAATTTTTCATGAACAAAAATACCTGAAGATCCTTTACAGTCATGTTCCTTTACTCATATATGTATATAGTGCTGTTATTTGCCTTCACTCCACATTGCACCTGGCATCTGAACTTAGTAACAATGCCATTGCTAAATTTGCTGACAAAAAAAATCAGAATATCTTGATCATTACTTAGTAGGGGGAAAGAGTGGTGGAAATGATCAGACAAAAACAGGCAACCCAAAAAAATGTGGTCATGGGTTTCAAAAAGATGGTTCTTTCATCTAGGTTTCTCTATCTCTCTCTGATAGAATAGTTCTGCTTGTTTATTTTATTTCTCTTGCATTAAGAAATCTTACTGAGGCTAAAATTCTATGCATACTTACTTGGAAGCTAATCCCAACGAATTTAGCAGGACTTAAGTTAACCACCTGAGCTTTGGACCTAAAAGAACCAAATACAAAAAGGGATTCTTGAATACAATCTTCCTGTTTAAAACTGTTTATTGCACTACAATGTGTATACATATACTTTTAAGGTAAATTAACATTTGTTCTTACTGTACAATTATTCTCTTGTAAGAGATTTTGTTTGCAAAGTTGCCAGAAGATTAGAAACAAATCTAATATGTACCTTCCCACTGCAAACTCTTTCAGATAAAAATCTGTTAAAACTATTTTGTGCAATGCTTATGCCAAACAATTTCCTCCAAATTTAACTCACTTAACAGAGATAAGCAAAAGAATTCCAAGCATTTGTATGGCACTGCATAGCTAGCTTGTCTAACATAGCATCAGTATTAAAATACTGCATTGGTGGCTGATTTGCTTCTGGGCCAGTGCAACCCGTTCAGTCTCTAAACCAGGGGTGTCAAACTTGCATCATCACAGCAGCATCACGTGACATATCGGGAGTTTTTTCCCCCTTTGCTAAACCGGGTAGGGGCAGGGCCAGCATGTGACGCATCTGGGCCATGGGCTACAAGTTTAACCCCCTTGCCCTAACAATTGATTTTTTATTTATTTTTATTTTTATTCATATTTATATCCCGCCCTTCTCCGGAGACTCAGGGCGGCTTACAATTTTTGGGATACAACCCAATGCGCTCAGCAATAGCCTTCCTTCCATTGTATATGCCTGCTTATTACTAAGTGGCATTTTTACAAAGTCAGCTTATTGCCCCCAACAATCTTGGGTCCTCAATTTACCTACCCCGAGAGGATGGAAGGCTGAGTCAACCTTGAGCCTGGTGGGATTCGAGCCTGCAATAGTTACAGGCAACTGGAACTAAGTGCTAGGCTATTATCAGCCTGCACCACCAAGGCCCTTTGATACGCTTCTAAGTTTTTAGCACGTAAATTTGCATGTTGCCTAACATTTCTGTGTACTTCTTATTTCTTTATTACCAAGATAGCTTTCCTGTTTCATTCTTAACCAGCTCTGAGTGGCATACAAGAAAAACAACAAACCATTAAAAGCAAACTAAACAGAAACTGGTACCAAAAATTATACTACGATAATGGTAGTAGTAACCAGGGCCAGTCCAAAATTAACTCCATGCCAAATTCTTCCAATGTATAGTTTCCTACCAAATTTATTTAACATGCCTTATAACTGAAGTGTATGGGAGTCTCTGACCAGGATGGAGTCCTCCCTCCTATTATATTAGCAATTTGGGTGCTATAATAAATCCTTTTCTGTTTGCACTTATCATGCTAGATTAAACTACAAAATAATGATTTTTCAACCTCAGGAACTTTAAACCGCATGCATTTCAACCCCCAGAATTTCCCAGCAAGCATATTGGCTGAGGAATTCTGGCAGTCAAAATCCACACAGTTTAAAAGTCCCAAAGTTGAGAAACATTGTTCTATGAACTTAAAGCAATAATAATAATAATAATAATAATAATAATAATAATAATAATAATAATAATAATAATTCTTCTTCTTCTTCTTCTTCTTCTTCTTCTTCTTCTTCTTCTTCTTCTTCTTCTTCTTCTTCTTCTTAGCTGAGGTGAATGTGGAAGATCCCTAAGGCAGCTAATAGGTGTAAGAAATGTTTTTAATGTCATTATATTCTGAAATTTCAAAATAAATATTATTTACCAAAAATACAGAAGAATATCTTCAGCTAAAACTAAGCATTCTTTCTTAGAACTTACCTCTCTTTCTACGTCTTCTTATATTTAGATATGAGACAGCAGTCTTAAGTGCTTCACCAGACATTTTTGAATAGAATATTTAGAAAACATGATGACATTAGCAGTTTGTATTTATTCATTTTTCTTTACTGTTAAAAAAGTACCCATTGAAATATGAGTTGTACAATAAGACATGACTATATGCTGTGTATAAAATACTACTTTATGAATATATGAAGGATATAAGTTCTATCAGTTTTTCTTTCCTTTTCCCCATTTTCATATAAAAAGCATATTGTTTTTATTTTTATATTATTATTATCTCTTTTATTCATTAAACAGGAAACTCAATCAAATGAACATTTAAAAATGTATCTCAAATATCATGGACTGGAGCAGATGGTTGATATGGGCTGCTGCTAGCATCCTAGGTATTAACCAAGTATCTTCTTAAGATGTTTGATATTTATTGTTGTTGTTGTTATTTTTGATCCAGTATACTGCAGAAATGTTCAAATATCTAGGACAGGGGTGTAAAACTCACATCATCACGTCAGTATCATGTGACATATTGGGACTTTTCTCCCCTTTGCTAAATTGGGTGTGGGCACGGCCAGTGCATGACGTATCCACCTGTGGGCCAGGAGTTTGACAGCCCTGGTCTAGGAGACTATATGAACTTGAAGCTTTCTTGCTTTTAAGTCTTATATATTTTTTTCACCAGGGATCTGCAAAATCAAAATTTGTGTAAGACAAATGGTACACTACCATTTATCCCAGCTTACCCTGGTTCAGAATAGTTGTAAGCATAAAGGACTTATGCTTGGAGGGAGCATGTACATCTTGCAGGAAGGGGTAAGTAATGAATGAATAAATAGAGATAATTATTTTTCCCTGTGAATAGAAAAAAAATCATACTTCCATTAATGTAAATCTGATCTGTTGTTATTCTTTTTTCATAAAAGTATACTTAAGTGGAATATATTATCTGATTAAACCAGCCTTGAAGAACAGCAGATGGGAACACAACCTTTCAATATTCTCAAAGGCATGGAGCTCAACTTGCATACTTATATTTTCATACATGCAAGTATAAAGTAGGTGTGTTTCTGACACATGACCATTAGGGGTGCAAACCATCAATAGATTAATCTGCATCTTTGCTGAAAATTCAGATTAGAAATTCTTCTGCTCATTGCATATTTTAAAAAATAGGTCCTACCCTCCGTCTATATTTGCATGAAACTTTGACAGAATTATTTACCTTGCTGTCTACTATGGGGGGAAAACACATTATTTGTTCATAACTGTTAATTTCTGAGACAGGGATGCATGAAAACTACAAGAGCCAGTTCCTTTCTCTGCTCTCCATTAGAAGTATAGTGGGGGAAAGGCCACAGAGCCAAATCCTATTAAATAAATTCTTCAATTTTTACAACATATTGAAGCTTAGTGTATATCAACATCTCACTGAAATAGCTGCATAATTTAGCTGTCTTTTGCTGTGAGAAATGATGCTAATGTATCTCTGTCCATTACAATATCATTTTTATCTTGCTCCATCCAAATAAACCTGTATGTTTATCAATTGTGCAGGTACAGGTACACATGGATATGTTCCCGTGTATATAGCCAAAACCTGCCCCCCCCAAAGTAAATTGGATTATTATATATAATTATTGATACATGAACTGTATCCAATGTGTGGTCCTATTTTTGCTTTAAATAGATGTCTCATGGTCTGAAATGTTTACAATCTCATCAATCCCTCTTTCAAGGACCAAGAGTTCAGTTGGGTTTCTAAGGACAGGACATTCCTTGAAACTCTGTTAAATCAAAAGAAATACTTAGCTTCTCTAGTCAAACTATCTTCAGCTATTGGAAAGTTAAAGAGGTTCTTTCTAACTTAATAGTATTGCTAACCCTCATGCATAAACATTGGGATTTCTAGTTTATGCATAGATGTCCATCATCACACCTATGTGTTCATGGAGGGGCACTAATGGTCTGATGCACCCTTTTCAGGAACTGAGCCTGAACATTCCCATGGTGACACCTGCTATGAATCTACTCTCTTTGGAATGGAAAGGAATGCACATAGGTAGGATCAAAGGATGCTTTGCCTGCCAAAATCTGCTTTGCATATGAACAAAGCATATCAAAACAGGCAACAGGAACAAGGCCAGTTAGATTCTTTCCTCCTATTCATGACAATTGCTTGTGAAGGAGACATGTGCTTATTAAAGATTATAGAATCTTGAAAAATGCCAGAATTCTAAAATGTTTGTAAGAGCCTTCTTAAATATAGGAAACCCCACTCTGTTAATCTCTGTGTAGAAGAACTATGATAGCTATAGGAAGGAGCAAGTCTTATTACTGTAACAGCGTTTCGTTCACAAAATACTGGCTTCCATTACTGGATGTGAGATTAGATAGAGATAGATAAATGATAGGTGATTGATAGATAAGAGAGAGACAGAGACAGACAGACAGATAATAGAGAAAGGAGAAGGAGAAAGGGATAGATGTTGTAGATGTAAATAGATATATTTTATGTTTTGTGTTGCAAAAAATATTTTAACAGACATTAATTATATATCCTTGGTACATACTTATGTTTCATCTATGATACTTCCTAATGACAGAATCCAAGGATGTAGACAAAATGCATGCATAGGATTTTCCATCTATGTGCTCAGCATTTGTCTTTGATACAAAGCCATATTTACAGCTTTGAGACTTTCAGTTTGTTGTTGATGATCATTTTATTGAATGTTGATTTGTTTCTTTGCTGTCTTAGAATGTTACAAAAAGGTGATAATTTAAGATAGAAATTAATAATTAGGATAAATAGGAAAGGAAAATAAATGGCAATAAAGGATAGTCAACAACAACTTTACTACAATTTTTGGACTCAATACTAATCAATACCTTTATTTTGTTATCTGTTATCATGCTTGTTTGCTTTTATTCCCTTCTCAGGTTTATTACCTGCTTGAGTCACTTGGCTCTTGAATCACTGTGAATTTTTTTCACCTGTGGCATATAGCTAAGCTGAATTTATGGATTGAAAATCATATGATTTGGGGGCCAAGTAATTCTGTTGGACAATTTACATTTTGCCATCTTAGAACTCCGTCACTCCATAGTAGAGAGCTGACTGCACTTCTGTTTAAGTCAGATCTTTTCCAACAATATTCCCATGAAAATTAAGAAAAAAGAAAACTCTTTTTCTGATAATGCATAGATATCGCCACAATTATCCTCAGAAGGTATACATTTTTCTATATAGCTAAAGAAATGCTAGGTGTAGATTACAAATAGTGATCCATATTCTCCAAAACCTGTTAGAACAGTTATTCATGACTACACTACAATATAACCTAATTTTTACACAATCCATTCTAAAACTTTAGTTCTTTTTTGGGAGGAGGAAGGGTAATTCACTCATCTCATTTCTATGATCATTGGAAAATGTCTAATATTAATTTATAACAACAGCAATCAAAGGCATAGGGAGTGAGAGGACTCTCAATTGCAGCCCATACTCTGATCTCAATCTGTCCTCAGAAAGAGATGGCGAAGTGCATCAGTGCACATAACTTCTTTGCAGTGCACCATTGTCTTTTCGGGAGTTTAATGATGCTGAAGTGTCTCCATGATTAAAATTTAAAGGCTCACAAGTAACCAAGTAATTTGCCCAAAACTCCTTATCCAGCACTCACCACAAAGAGTCTGATTTTAATATACTATTAATCAAGCACCAGTCTAGTTTACAATGGGTGTTTTAAATTACTGAAGAACTAACTTCTTTGTTCTCCATAGTGCCGTACAAAAAAATATTTCCCTTCATCAGAAATGTATGTGAACACACCTATTGCAAAGAGGAGAAATAAGATATTTTGGAATAGGAATACTATATAGAAATATGTGTGTGTGTGTGTGTGTGTGTGTGAGAGAGAGAGAGAGAGAGAGAGAGAGAAAGAAAGAACGAGAGAATGAGAGAAAGAGAGACAGAGACAGAGAGAGATAAAAAGAAGAGAGTGTGAGGGAGAGAAAGACAGAGAGAAAGGGAAAGAGAGACAGACTGAGAGAGAAAGAGAGAGAAAGAGAGAAACAGAGGCAGAGAGAGAGAGAGAGAGAAAGGGAAAGTAAATTCTATCTAGAGTTTTATTGACATACATTTGCATTGTGTATCTGAAAAAGTAGTAAAGATCTGTTGAAATTGCTGAGTCTAAATTATGATTTCTACTTTGTAAAAGAGAGAAAGAAAATGAACTAACAAAAATGTTATTAGAACGATTCGGTGGTTTTAGCAGCTGAAGCACAGGGATCAGTGTCAATGCAGTGTGCCAGCATATAGGAATCTCTACAGTATTCAACGTATTTTTCCAAGCAGAAGATTTATGCAGGGCTGGTGCACATTTTCTACGCTCCACCTGAGGCTGGATTGCCACCTGGAGGAACACAATGTTTTACTCAGTAAAAATAAGTCAATGCTAGTTTGTTTTATTGGTGTTTTTCTTCCCCTCGTTTTGCTGTACAGCATGCTGTCCAGCCCTCCAAGGAGTTACAGCTGAACAATGAGAAAACTCTCATTAGGAAAGTGAAAGCCCTTAGATTGACTGCTGGGAAGTTTATGAATGAGAGACCGGCTTTTTTTCCGCCGGGGTCTAGCGTTGCAACTGGCACACTGAATGGCTCACATCAGAAAAAGGGTGTGCAAAACACTTTCTTTTCCACCAGGAAAGAGATGAAGACGTCAGATAGGGATGCAAAATGGAAGCAATGGACCCTGTCATAGGAGATCCTCTAATTTTATTTCTGTAATTAAATAAAACAGGAAATAAAAGAGGGTAGCTTGTGCTCTTCTCTAAATATTTCCTTCCGGTGTTCTATTCAGAAATGCTTTATTTCATTCCGTCTTAGCAAAAGGGGAAAAAAAAGAAAAGCCTTTGGAAGTGAGATAGTCCCATTTGAAAACATAAGGGCATAGCTACAGAGTGGGAGAAAGAAGCTGTTATCAAAGAAAAATGTTCAAGACACCTTTTCAGACAGAGTTAAAAATGTAATTCTCCGGAAGTGCATGTTACCTTGTCATCGGGCTTACAATGTTAACCAATTCTTTTCTATCAACTGGCAATTTTTTTTGGCAGACCTCTTTTGCATGATTCATGAAGGACCAGTAAAGGGCTAATTGTTCAAATTAATTTGCGTAAATGACTAAGCAAGAGATAACAAAATTACATCTGCACTTGTTTGGCAAAGATTCAATAGCAGCAGCCCTGTACTGCCAGCTGCTTCCAGACAACACTCGTGCAGAAATTAAAAGCTACAAATATTAATTAATACACTTTTTTTTTGGAACGTTAATTTGCACTGAAAGGTTCCGGGAGTGCAAAACTGCTGAGAAGATGAACCATGATAATTAGAATTAATGGGATGGATGCATATTTTTTGCAGCTGAAGTTTAAAAAAAAAAAAACTATGAATGGAACTGGGAACTTGGAGCTGACATTCTCATAAATCTCTATGATAATGCAGCTATTAGTATTAAAAGGATTAAGTACTGTGGCTCCAATGTTATCCATCACATGACACGTTGTAGCCCATCTGTCACTGAAGCAACTAAGACATGATAGCTGTCCTTGAAGAAGCTGTCTGAAAAGCTTGGGGAATTTAAGGAATTGCCAAGCACAAAATGAATAGCTCAAACCTCTGACTCCCAAATAAAAATAATGGCCAACACTCTATACTTGTCAACTTACAGCTTTAACAAATACTTCGTGCTCATAATGTCTGGATAGTATAGGTAAGCTGTTCAAAACAGAGGAAGTTAGACATGGGAGGGAAAAGTATTCTACATTATTATTTTATTCACTGCTGACTTTATATAGGAAGGAACACATGCTAACAATTATATGATGCTTTTTCCCCATTTTTCTCCAAGGTCTCAAAATGATGCATAAATATATTTTCTTCTTAAAATATGTCTACATTTTAAAGGAACAGGACAAGGTAGCCATTTATAACTACACAGATAAGCAAAATATGGGCAGAATTTATGCCTGAGCATATTGGAGTATGTAAATTTACTGAGATAAAAATCAATGGATGCTCTTATTTTTAACTTCCTGTTTTCCATTTTATGGGTAAAGCACATTTTAAATGTTTTTTTAAGACACAATCATTAATAACAGATAACAGTCACTAGACAGATAAATGTCACACAAAATGAAGTTTCCAATAGTAGCGTATTAGGTTTTCTTGCCTGAAGATGTGTACATATGCAGAGGTTTGCGGACTACAATGCCAAGCATTGTACAAAAACAGAACATTTTGAAGATGATACAACAGTACAAGTGCAAACTATCACCCACTAGATGATCTGTTTCTGCATTTTGAAATCCAATTGTATGATGCATCAGTTTCACATAAATCTTTGGACAGACAAGTAAGAAAAACAGTAAGGATTCATAGCTTGCAGTGTATAGTAACGAAGTAGTGGGAAATAGCAAAGCAATCATTAGTTGATCTTCTACGTTATTTTGGAATATAAAACACAATTAATTTTATTATGGACCTAATGTAAGAATTGCCAGGAGGCTGTTTTATGGTGTTTTATTTTTACATAAAATAAGGACATCTATGCAATGATGGAGAGTCTCAAATACATAATGGATTGTTGTATTTTAGATGCATTTATATACATATAATGATACATATCACTCATTTCATTCACATTCCTATCGTTATGATTCAATAACTCATAATACCTATTTCATGCATTTTTTAAAATCAACTTTGCTATTATACTGTAGCATTTCTTAGAAAGAGTATGCCTCCTTATTGTTATTAGTATCTTTAGTTGTTATGAATCTCAGAAGGAATATTTTAGTTTGGAATATCCAAGAATCTTCCCTATATACATAGCATAATTTGGCTTGCTAATATACAATACATATGTCTTGGTTAGCAGTTAGATAGACACAAATAATGTATTTATTCTCAGACAATTTGTATTTATTAGGTTGTACTTTTCAAAGAAATAACACTACAAAAAACTTTAGCCATTTCAGAGGACATATAAGCCTACAGTTTTTTTTAATTTATTTATTTATTAAAATGTAGATTGTCTCATTCTATGACTGGAACATCGAATGAGGATTTTCAGTTATTGCTTACATCTGTTATGGAGGATAACCACCATGAATAACTGCTCTATGTATTATTTCCATTTTACTTGTTCCACCACAGTGGAAGTGAGGGTGGAAATACAGAAAAAGAATGAAAGCAATAAGAAATTGATACCAGATGTTGATCCCATCTCATCAGTAGCATTATTATTAAATTTTGACCACCATGGTTGAACTTATTTGAATTTCATAATGCGGAAGACTAATATTTTCCAGTATGCTGGTTTTATAAATTTTATAAACAAAGTTGCTATCTACTGCTCTGGATCATCACATTTGATGTAGATGGTCATCTTGTCATTTGCTATAATTTTATCATACAGGCATCAAACAGTATGGCTATAAGCATTTGTGTAATGTTCTTCTTCCAACACAGGGTCTTTGTTACTTCTCCAGAATAATTTCTGAGCTTGTTTGTGTCATGTAAATGAACCAGTTAATTTCTATCTCCTCTGTGAAGTATCTAAAATTGCAAAAAGTGCTCTCTTTTTGTTTGAAACTATAAACAAAACAGCTCATGGGCTGTTAATTTTGGATGAGAAGTGAAGCATCTTCAAGAAAAATTTTAAAAAGCACAGTCGCCATTTACCTTTGGGACAATCATGACTGAGAATTTTCGACTGACACATGCAAATGCATATTTAGATCCAAACTTATATTGGCCCAAGTATGCATTTGCATGTTACATGCATGTGTCATCATTTTGACATGATTGTGGTTTGTTGCAGAGACCATAGTTGGTATCTGTCAAATCTTTTCTCTATGTCCAAGCATTTTAAGGTAGCCAGCCCATTTTTGTACATCTATTGCACTTACAATATTGTTTAGAATTGTGTTTAATTTTACTGTAAGTTTGTAAGCATCTCCATCTAGGTGTGTATGTGAGAAAGACAAAGCGACACAGAGAGAGAGAGAGACAGACCTACTTAGCTATCTTATGATGGGCCATAATGTGCAAATATTTTCAGCTTAGTAAGTATATATATATATTTCTTTTATTCATATTTATATCCCACCCTTCTCCAGAGACTCAGGGCAGCTTACAATTTTGGGGATACAACCCAATGCACTCAGCAATAGCCTTCATTTCATTGTATATGCCTGCTTATTACTAAGTGGCATTTTTACAAAGTCAGCTTATTGCCCCCAACAATCTTGGTCCTCAATTTACCTACCCCGAGAGGATGGAAGGCTGAGTCAACCTTGAGCCTGGTGGGATTCCAGCCTGCAATAATTACAGGCAGCTGGAACTTAAGTGCTAGGCATTTAACAGCCTGCACCACCAAGGCCCCTATATAAATAAGTTACCCTCGTTATGAGCTTGGGCATTTTTTGGTTCCAAATGGATTAGCATCCAGTGCTAAAGTTGCTATTAGAGGCAATACTACAGGGTTAATCTCAATCTCTACAGCTTCCATTTACCAAAAGGCACAGAAAGCATTCTTCATGCAGAAGAGTTTTCTGTTGCATTTTACTTTCCTTCTGTCACCAAACGGCAACTGAGCACACAATGGTCCACGGTACCAAGAGAAGAAGCACAGCCTCGGAGCAGCAGCCTGCTACTTCTGCAAATGTATAAGCTGCTCCCCAGTCAGTCAGGAGAGCAGTGCCGGTGCTTCCGCAAGCCGTTTCTGATCTATCAGTTCAGGAGAGAAATGGAGAGTAGAAACTGTCACCGACTCTTACAAAAGACCCAGGCAGTAAAATAATAAAGTCCTGACTGGCAATCTTGGAAATTGATGTTAGGATTCTTGCAAAAATCATGGTGCAAGCTACAGGGAAGCCTATGCATGTTTTAGGCCCATTCCTACAGGGACCATATCAGCAGGATGCAGGCAAGCAGAAACCTGTATCCTGAGCTTCTGATATGTGTCTCAGCTTTTCTAATTCCCTTCTGCCTGGTGTCCCCTAAAGGGGAGACCAAGAGCTTTCAGAATGGCTTGCTAATTACACGTCTCATCAAAGGCTCAACACTTATGTGAGCAATGAGTCAAAAGCACTTGTCTAGCAGGCACCTCTCTCCTTCAGAGTCTCTACTTTTAAATCATCCTTTCTAGCTGGGTCCTTGAATTCTTCCACATCTGGCCAGTTTCAAAGATAAAAAAGCTATTTTAAATGTAGAATAGGCAGGGATTATGTGTGAAATTCTGTGTTTCATTGGTGGGATTCAAATTTTTTTACTACCCGTTCGTGGGCATGGCTTGGTGGGCATGGCAGGGGAAGGATACTGTAAAATCTCCAGTCAGAGGTGGTATTTGCCGGTTCTCCAAATTACTCAAAATTTCCGCTACCGGTTCTCCAGAACTGGTCAGAACCTGCTGAATACCACCTCTGCTCTGTGTGTGTGTGTGTGTGTGTGTGTGTGTGTGTGCACTCATAGATAGATAGATAGATAGATAGATAGATAGATAGATAGATGTTCTTATTTGTGGAAGCCTTCATTGAAGGCTATGAATGACAAGTGTTTGCCCTGATGGAATTTTTGATGATGATGATGATGATAAAGCTCTGAAAAATCAGTCCTGCCAAGCACCATTAAATCTTTAACTGTGACCCAGCTGGTAAGGGTGGTATACCTGAGGACAAAACTGACAGATTATTTCTGATGAGGATGGGAAGGACTCGTTTTGTTTTCCTTCTAAACCTGACCCTGGGGACATGTCATAACATTTGTATTATTTGCAATAAAATGTCAGCGATGATGGTACGGGATTGCTAAGGCTGGAAGTTAAAGCATTCCGTTTAGTGCTTCTATCATTTTCAATTCTGAAAATAAAAAAGACTGCAATTTCTTTTTGGATAGTCCTTGGATTGGTACGGTTCCCTGATTTATAACGGCAGTTGCTAAAGATGGGTATATATTATAAAGAAATCTGGAAAGTTCTTTTTAAGGAATTGTTGTAATGCAAAGACAGTTTGGTAATGCTGAAATAATGCAAACCCAAAGGAAATTTACAAGATAAAAAACAAATAAGATATAGCTTGCTTGCATTTGCTTCATTGCAAAGATATCCCTTGCCCCAGTTCACAAGAGATTTTTAGACACTTTAAAACCATATAAGAGATTTTAAAAATTAGTCAAATTAATTCCCTGTACCTAGAAGTAGTATTTAGTCAGAGCAATACTAGGAATGTTTCTCTGGAAGTTAATCTGTCAGTGAAATTTGTCCCACAGAAAATGTATATAGGATTGCAATCTTAACTTGCAATCTAAATTCATTTATCTGAGAGAAAACTACATTGAATAGAATAGGATATATTATATAGGTGAATTTTAAAAAAACAACAGCATTTTCCCACAGGGAGGATTCTTCTAATAATTTCAGAATCTTATTTCAGATCCATTTGGATCTTTAATCCATTTGTAACTTTCCAAAATCAATGTTCTAATCCTGCTGTTACTGCTTATTTAAAAAAAGTTAACACATTTAAGACTTATTTCATTAAGGATTAAAGGAAACCCATACAGTGCTATAAAACCTATCGATTCAAAGATTCCTAATAACTGAAAAGCAAATAAGAAGCTATTTTCAAAAGGGATTAAGAAACGAGGCTGAAGGAACCTTATATCCATATGGGCTACATAAACAGGTGTGTACTTTGCTAAATTTCTCAACTTCCAGCTGCTTCACGCACAAGTAGACCACACACACACAAAAAAACATCAGTTCCTGCGGTCACTTATAGGTATGATTTTCAGAGTCACATCCCTTCCAAAAACCAAGATTACTTATCCTTGATTTTAGCCCCAGAACAACAATATAATGAGGTAGGTCACTCTTGGATACAGACAGTGTAATTGGCCAAGTCAGTCAATGAATTTTCATGGTTGAAGGTATATTTGAATCTGATTCCTCTGGTCTTAGTTAACTTTTTAACTATGATGACTTTGAGAAGGAGATAGGAAGGAAGGAAGTCATACTAAATGGATGCAATTATGAAGTGGTTGTTGATACTTCAAGCAAGAGAACCTGCCATCTTGTCAGACTAATAAATCATTAATATCATCCAGACCAACTTCTGTCTTGAGTTTAGTGTGAAATGCATTTTAGCATGCATGCATATGAGAGAGAAAAAAGCATGTATATGTTTAATAATAAGAGGAAACTTTACACTCTCATGATATGCATATCTTCACAAGGCATGTGGGTTGTGTGGGAGGTGACACTTTTTCATGAGAATCAACCCATGTAGTGCCAAAGTGTACCAACATGTGTACTAAGGTGCACAGTTTCTTTCTTTCCCAAGAGATAACCTCCTTCCTTCCCTGGTGAAACTTTCTTAATTTTTATAGATATATTTCAAACTTCAGCAGTCCATCGCCTTATAATATTTCTGCTTTTAAGCTGTTTTCTTGCCTCAATGAGCTCACATAAGATCCATCTGAAAGCTTTAGTACAAATTTACTTGGAATAAAGTCTTCAATTCATTTTCATGGCACCAAAAAGACAGCTTTAATAACTGCAATGACAAATAAACTGGAAATCATTCCAGGCCTTTTCACTTAACTGACAAGTAGAACAGTCTCATAATGAGCCGCAGGTTTTACGTTTTCTCTTTGACCATAATAGCTTCATTTAAGAGCGTCAGACCCTGACACTTCATCATTTATCTACATTATTTCTCATCTTCTTTCAAATAAATTATGGAATACTAGACTGAGCACATAAAAACAAAGTGACTTGTTATCTGTAAACAGCAAGATAAATTGTCCAGAAGTTCCTCATTTAGTTCCCTTTTAAATTTAAAGGCAAGTTATTTTATTTATATATATATATATATATATATATATATATATATATATATATATATATATATATTCCCCCTCCTCAAATTTTGTTGTGGTGGTTTGTGGGGGGAGGGGTTTACAGCCATCTTATTTTTCTTGCCAGTGGCTTTGTGCACTCAGCCACGACCTGATGATCATGCAAAAAGGCATAAAATAATTCTATGATCAAAGGTTGGCAAGTAAGATGGGCGCCTGTATAAAATGTAGGGAGAGAGGGAAGAGGCGAATAAAACAATTTTACACACATATTCCTTTCTGTTTGTAAAATCCTCTCCCGGAATGCATCTTGACACTTTACCCAACTTGGTACAAAGCAAGGAGTAATGGATCTGAAACTAGTTGAACGTATCAGGAGTTACCACTGATATTTATCCTGACACCCCCCCAATTTGATTTTAAACAGCATGCGTTCTTGTCTGAAAGTAGTTTTAATGTCCCACAGAATTCACATTTATTTGAACAATGGTACACTTTAACATCTAATTAGCAGCACTTGCAGCATTTGCATGTTAATTATTAGTGATGGGGGAAAGTCAAAACTTGGGTAGTTTGAGCAAAAGTATCAGAATATCTTGCACTTCAAAACCGTTCAGAGGAATACTAAAAAATAAAAAAAAAGCTTTGAGTATTTTGCTAGTAGAAATATCTGATCCTTGAATCAGTTTTCTTTTAAAAAGGAACTCCCATATACAGGTAGTCCTCAACTTACAACAGTTCATTTAGTGACCATTCAAAGTTACAATGGCACTGAAAAAAGTGACCAATGACTGTTTTTCACGGTTACGGCTTTTGAAGGAGATCATCATAGAGGAGCCTCTGTGGCACAGTGGTTAGAGTGCAGTACTGCAAGCTACTTCTGCAGCCAGCTGCCTACAGTTTGGCAGTTCAAATCCCACCAGGCTCAAGGTTGACTCAGCCTTCCATCCTTCCGAGGTGGGTAAAATGAGGACCCAGACTGTTGGGGGCAATAGGCTGACTCTGTAAACTGCTTAGAGAGGGCTGTAAAGCACTATAAAGTGGTATATAAGTCCAAGTGCTATTGCTATTGCTATCATGAGATCAAAATTCAGATGCTTGGCAACTGGTTCTTACTTATGGCCGTTGCTGTGTCCCAAGTCACCCCCTTTTGCAACCTTCTAACAAGCAAAGTCAATAGGGAAGCCAGATTCACTCAACAACCAAGTTGCTAATTGATCAACTGCAGTGATTCACTTAACAACCATGGCAAGAAAGGTCATAAACTGGGGCAAAGCTCACTTAACAACACAATTTGGGGGCTAAATTATGGTCATAAGTCGAGGACTACCTGTAGTCTCAAAACTCAAGGTTCCCTCACTCCCTGGCTGCCTATAGACTGCATAATTCTGCAGCAGGGATGAGCAAATATGGGCCCTTTTTGACCTGTGGACTTCAATGCCCAGAATTCCTGAATGGTTTTGTTCTGGCTCAGGAATTCTGGGAGTTGAAGTCCACAGGTTGTAAAAGGGCCAAAGTTGCCCTACCACCCCCCAGGGGGGGATTCTACAGTTCTGTCCAGTTCTATAGAACCAGATGTTAGGGCTCCCAGTAGTTTGGAGAACCGGTAAAATGGGCCCCTGGCTGGCCCCGCCCCTCTCAGCCCGCTTCTCTGCTCCCTGCCCAGTCAGTCCCTATTGCACACGTGCAACATTGTGTGCATGTGCGACATGCCTGCAGCCTGCTTTTGCCCGCCAGGCCAGCCATTGCTGCCTGCCTTCTGCTATGGCCCTGCCATTACTGATCTTCCTGGGTGAGTGAAGCTCTGAAGCCTCAGTCGCCCCCCCCCCTTGCCTTTTGCTGCCACAGGTCGCCTTTCCCTTACCACTTGCCTTCTGCCGAGGAACACGTGGAGAGGTTTGTATAGGTTGAATCCTGCTTTTCTGTTTGCCTGGCAGCTGTTTCTAATGGGGGGGCTCCCATTAGAAACCCTGCCCAGCCCCTCCCAGAAGTCCCCACGAGGCTCATCTGGCTACCAGGTAAGTATAGGGTAGCCTCCTGGGAACAAAAATGGGGAGTTGGGGGAGTCCAGCATCGCCCCCCCCAACCCCATTTTGCTCCCAAGAGACTTCAGGGAGGCTTGTAGCCAGGCCAAAAATGCCACCCCCACCCTGTTTTTGCTCCCAAGAGGATCCAGGGAGGCTTGCTACGCCCAAAACGCCACTCCCCCACCCCTTTTTTGCTCCCAAGAGGCTCCAGGGAGGCTTGCTAGGCCCCATTTTGGGCCTAGGAGGCCTTCCTGCAGCCTCCTGGGAGCATCCAGCCATCCAGTATGCCTGGATTCAGTGTTTAGCAAAAAGAACATTTGGAGCTAATATAGTATTGATCCTACCTTGGGAATGTTCTGGTAATCAAAACTATGCAGTCTCCTAAAACTGTTGGAGCCAATCTTCTTTCTTTCTTCCATATCCTCCTCTTCAAAACTAGTAAGTTGCTCTGCTTTTTAATGCCAGGCTTAGTGTGGTAAGTTCAGAGTGGATTTTGTAGAGAACAGCTTACCTTTAGGTCTCATTCATTTCCTCAATTTCAGAACATACATTACACAATTTCCAAAGCATAATTCAAACTATTCAGCAGTTTGCCTAGCTGTTGCTTCATTACTTCTATTGCTGTCACAACCTTTATGGAGTGTCCAATGGCCTTTTAAGTTTGACAAGCAAAAAATATAGTAAATATTTCTCACAAATATTTTCCCTCTTCCAATTTATGGCTTGTTTAACATACAAAATTATGTGCTGTGTACTATCAGGCAGTTTGCAAACTTGTAATAAAATGGCAAGAAAGGCTCACTTCTACTTGCCATTTAGAAAGGTTTCATAAATTAAAGCCATATGTGTTAAAATAAAATTCTTTCTGTATAAATACAAGTATGCAAAAAGTTTCAAGATTAATCCAAGATGTTTAATGGCTTTAAATATCCAGGTGTTGTACTAAGATTTAAGTCAGAGGTCTTCAAACTTGGCAACTTTAAGATTTGTGGACTTCAACTCCCAAAATTCTCCAGTCAGCTGACTGGAGAATTCTGGGAGTTGAAGTCCACAAGTCTTAAAGTTGCCAAGTTTGGGGACCCCTGATTTAAGTAGAAAGAGGTTCCAGCTGAAAATATACCATGAATACCATAGAGATGCTTGCTTGCTTGCTTGCTTGCTCTCTCTCTCTCTCTCTCTCTTAAAAGGAAGAAAAAGAAAGAGGGAGGGATGGGAGAAAGAAAGAAAGGGAGGGAAGGGAGAAAGAGAGAAGGGAAAGAAATGTGAATGAGATATGGATGGATGGATGGACCGACGGATGGATAGAGGGAGGGAGGGAAAGAAAAAGGAGAGGAAGGAAGGACCACAAACTCTGGCACTAGACGCAGCTTCAGAGGTTGCTTTGAAACAGCACAGAAATCCAGGGCAGGAAGGGATCTCAGAGGTCATCTAGTCCAACCCCGCACCAAGAGTTTAAAGTGAATTTCTATCTTTTGACCCACCCAGTCATGTGACCACCAAGCCATGCTCAGCCAGTCATGTGACCAGCAAGCCACGCCCAGCCAGTCACATGACTAGTAAGCCACACCCACAAATTAGGCCACACCCACAGAACCGGTTGTTCAGAAATTTGAATCCCACCCCTGCAGCCAAGGATATTCAAGGTATGGAGTGAATAGGAGAAATCTTTGCATTGGATTCAAAGCAATGATGAGATCTGATGGCTTCTTGGTGGCTACCAAACCAACAGGGGAAAGACAGACCGTCTTGCTCTTAATCTTCCTTATAAGCACCAGCATTACAAGTAGAATTGGAGGTTTTAGTATTAAAGCAAAACTTTAAAAGGGCAACATATTCGTTTTGCTATGACAGAGTTTAGCAAGACCTTAATAAAATGATTAAAAGCTGGATTCTTACTTCAGCAAATATGGGAACAGCAAACGTACAATAATTAACAGTGTAGCTTTTAACAGGGACAATAGAAATCATGGAATGTTTTTAGCAATGACAACAGCAGTACCTCTCTTTCTTTCATTCCTTTTTCAGAATTTAGTACAATATTCCTGTTCTTCTGAGAAAACACTAGACAAGTTTATAAATAGTGTGTGATTAGAACAGGCACCAGATATTCTAGAAAATAATAACATACATTGCTCTCTTAAGAATACTTCATGACAGAAAAACAATGAGAAACATTTCTGAATTATGACCGAATGCAACTTTCCAAATATGATTTTGTCACGTTTACACAGAGTAGAAGTTAACTATCTAGGTTACTATCTAACAACATATGAAACTATATAGTCAACTCAGTGTTGTGAAGATTATTTTATGAGTCACAAGAAAAGAAGGAAGGAAAAAAGGAAGGAAGGAAGGAAGGAAGGAAGGAAGGAAGGAAGGAAGGAAGGAAGGAAGGAAGGAAGGAAGGAAGGAGAGGAAGTAGACAGATGGAGAGGAATTTGCATGATTTTTTTTCAGTAGGCAATTGTTTCCAAAAGTCCATTTCAGCATCACTATCCTGGATAATATATGATAGCTTTGGACTTGTAATCTACCCTTGAACAATACTGGAACCAATAAAACATTTAAAACCTAAATGGAAAAACCTACTCATAAGTGCATCCTAATGATAAGTGGCTTTGCAGCCATACAAGGTAAATAAATAAAATTGTACTGAACTAATGGGAATCATATTTAATTTACTCCAATTGACTGCTTTATACACCACTTCATAAATATATAGTAAGGGAAGTCAATCATTTTGTTGGTATCATTTTCAAAATACCATCCCTTCAAAGCCAGAAGAAAAAGTCAGACAGAGTATTAACAAGATACCCTCCCTATACTTAAGGAGGATAAAATTATCTGTAAAATACAGAAGCGCTTTTAAGCATTATTACATATATGATCTATATCTGTTACCATGCATTAAATCTATGTCCCATAAAACATGAATGGCCCCATAATCTACTTGGCCCTACAAACACATCCAAACACATTATTCTTGTGGTCTGCAGAAAGAAGACCTTTTCACATGTAGAAATTCTTCCTGTAGATCAGGGTGTCAAACTCGTGGCCCATTGGCTGGATGCTGGCCACGTCTACCCCCGGTTTAACGAAGGGGAAAAATATGTGACAACAATGTGTCACCGTGAGTTTGACACCCCTGCTGTAGACAGTTGACTTAATTGGGAATTGAAGGTTTGATCAACGTGCATTTCCTGTTCTTATTCCTTCTCCTAAGAAGACTTCTAGATAAAGGATGTAGTTTCCCAATAAAAAGGAGCTCAGTTTTCTCTAGGATAGCCTACTCCATATATCCCTAGAATGAGCATTTAACATAAAAAGCAGATTTCTGAGTACGTGGGGTTGTTATTAAGCAAACGATACTCCCATATTACACCCCTCCTGCGTGAGCTGCATTGGTTGCCGGTTGCCCTCCGAGTGAGATTCAAGGTGCTGGTAATCACCTATAAAGCCCTTTATGGCTTAGATCCGGGGTATTTGTGGGAGCACCTACTTCCAGCAATGACTTTCCATCACCCTGTACGCTCCCACAGAGAGGGCCTCCTCAGGGTGCCGTCGGCCAGACAGTGTTGACTGGCGACCCCCAGGGGGAGACCCTTCTCTGTGGGTGCGCCCGCCCTTTGAAATCAGCTGCCCTTGGAGCTTTGGATGGCTCCTGACCTTCGATCCTTCCGTCGCGACCTGAAAACATGGCTTTTTCAACTGGCCAACCTGGACTGATGGGGATTTTTATTAATTTGTTTGTTGGTTTTAATTCTGTAATTGGGATTTATTTATTTAATAGTTTTTTTTTAAATTCATATTTATATGCCGCCCTTCTCTGGAGACTCAGGGCAGCTTACAATTTTTGGAGCGCAACCCAATGCGCTCAGCAATAGCCTTCATTCCATTGTATATGCCTGCTTTTTACGAAGCGGCATTTTTACAAAGTCAGCTTATTGCCCCCAACAATCTTGGGTCCTCAATTTACCTACCCCGAGAGGATGGAAGGCTGAGTCAACCTTGAGCCTGGTGGGATTCAAGCCTGCACTAATTGCAGGCAGCTGGAATTAAGTGCTAGGCATTTAGCAGCCTGCACCACCAAGGCTCTTTTTAAATTTTATATTTTTTGTTTTTATTGTTGTGAGCCGCCCTGAGTCCTTTGGGAGATAGGGCGGCATAAAAATCCCATAAATAAATAAAATAAATAAATAAGCCTTCCATACATATGGGTTTAACCAATTTCTGGCTAACCTGATTAGAAAATATAAAATATAAATAAATAACCTAAGATGCATATTGAGTGCAATACTGAGTATAAAAAGTACCTACAAGCAGGGGTGGGCTACTGGGAGCTCACAGGGGTTCAGGAGAGCCCCTAGCTAATATTCTGTGCAGTTCGGAGAACCCCCAAATTCCACTCCTGGCTGGCCCCGTCCATCCCATCCCGCTCCGCCCCTCCCACAAGTCCCCGTGTGGCCCGTTTTGGATGCAGGTAAGTGCAGGGTGTGCACAGAGGCTTGGGGAGGACAAAAACGGGCCTCCTGGAAGTTTGGGAAGGCCAGAAATGGGCCTGCTTTCAGCTTCCAGAGAGCCTCCAGAGCCCCGGGGAGGCCATTTTCGCCCTCCTGGAGGCTTGAGGAAAGCCTCTGGAGCCCAGGGAGGGCAAAAATGCCCCCCCACTGCTGTGGTGCAGGAGGCCGACTAGGCCATGCCCACAATGGCCATGCCCACCCAGCAGCCAGGCAGAGAACCCTTCACTAAAATGTTTGAAGCCCATCCCTACTTACAAGTACCATCATACCTGCTGGATTCTCCATCCACCTGGGATTCCTTGAGAGTTTAGATCTCTCCATTAATGTCTAAGTATAAGATGCAAAAATTAAGAATTCATACAATCTTATCCCCCCGCCCCATTTAATCATATAATACTTGGAAGGTACCTGTATGAAATGGAAAGATCTATTACTATTGCTACATTATGACTGTCACAGAATCCTAGCAGTGATGGACTTACAAATGCAGGCCAAAGTTCAGTTCACAAATGCTCTAACAATTACTTTCTTCTCACAAGCTAACTTCCACCTCTGGGGTTTTCCATGGTTAAAAGAGTGTTTGAATAATGCATCAACTTTCTGGAAGAAGGATGCCATTTTTTAAAAAGCTCAAATATTTATGTTTTGGGTCAATTTTAGGGATTCATAAGACAGAACTTTATCAACCAGTAACCAGCTCACATACCTTGGTCTTCAGTCTTGGGTGAATGTCATAATATTATGTATAATTAACGTAAGAAGTTTTGGAAAGAAATATAATCAGGTATCGGATTTGCTAAATTAGCTAACTCTTAGTGGCTCATAAAATAACAATAAGAAAGCTGTGTTTGTCAGAGAATGAGCAGTATTACAAAGATAGGCCAAATGCTTTCCATAGGAAAGGGTTATTAGTCTTTGAAAGAGATCTTCCTGAGATCCTGGAAAATCACAGCTGTTTGGGCCAATAGCAGTATTAGGTTTAATAATCATCCAAGGATGGATGAAAAATGCATTCCATCTAAATTTTATCTATCTTTATCAATTTCACACTTCCTGAACCAATTGGAGAATTCTGATCTACTTGCATACACATACCAAAATTCTGTAATGCTTCACATAAAAAAAAACGAAGAGTGTAGATGAAGATGCATACCAAGATGAGCACATTTAAAGGAAAATGGATATAGAATGCATTTGATTAAAAGAAATTATTAGGGAATAATATGCCAGTGAATATTCAAATATGTGCAACTGGAGGAATGCACGTGATTGCCCCAATTGCATGTAAATGTGTTCACATTTTCAAAATGTGAAAGCTAAGCAAAGAAAAATTTCAGTGTTATCCATTTTGACCTGTCACAGAAGTTATAACATCTGGTCAGATCTCTTTTGAAGGTGCTCTCATTTTTATTTTATTTTTTGATAGAAGAAGCCACTGGAGAGAATAGCAATAGCACATAGACTTATATACTGCTTCGCCGTGTTTTAGAGCACTCTCTGAGTAATTTACAAATGTCAACATATTGCCCCCAGCAATGTGGCTCCTCATTTTTCTGACCTCAGAAGGATGGGTCAACCATGAGTCAGTCAGATTAAACCCCTAGCTATGGGCAGATCTGAGACTAAAAGGAAATGGATCCATTTCATTCTGTAAATGTATCTAAGGGCCAGATTTCCATAGCAGGATATCCATGGTGTGGCTACTTCAGGTGGAGGTAAAATAAGACATGCGATGAAAGCTGATGATGATACCTAAAGTAGTTGTTTGCCAAAAGTTATCATCATCATGTTGATGAGTTTCTCAAAACTTCTCTAAGTTTTGCTTGAAAATTGGTTGGAAACTAAAACATTTTTCTCAGTCCCAGAGGTGCTTTTTCAGGAGACAACTGGACTTTCTTGTTTTTTCTTTTGAAGACATTTTGCTTCTCATTCAAGAAGCTTCTTCAGCTCTGGCAGGTTAGTGGGGAATGGAAGGATTATTTAGGATGCAAATGACCAGCTGTCTGCAAGGAATATCAATCCTCCCATTCCCCACTATCCTAAAGCGCCTGCAGGCCAGACAAGGAATAATGGATGGAAACTGAGCAAGGAGAGATTCAACCTGGAAATAAGGAGAAACTTTCTGACAGTGAGAACAATCAACCAATGGAACAGCTTGCCCTCGGACGTTGTGGGAGCTTCATCACTTGAGACTTTCAAGAAGAGATTGGTCTGCCATTTGTCAGAAATGGTGTAGGGTCTCCCGCTGGGGCGGGGGGTTGGAGTAGATGACCTACAAGGTCCCTTCCAACTCTGATTATCTGTTATCTGTTATCCTGCCAGAGCTGAAGTGGGTTCACTTGGGTGAGAAGTGAAATGTCTTCAAAAGAAAAAACAAGGGAGTCCAATTGCCTCCTGAAAAAGCACCTTTGGAACAACCATGACCTGGATGACTGAGAATCTCTACAGAGTTCTGTAGTTTTCTCAGTATAATTTTTAAAGGAACTTGAGTTTGTTCAGAGGTTCTAGCATGGGAGCACAGGTATTATATACTCTTGACTGGAGATTGGGACACTCCTTCTACCTGGAATGGTCATCCTCTTCCACCAAGCATGCAGCTTCAGAAGGGATGGAGCAGTGAGGAAGGGGACACTTGCCTAGCCAGGCAGATCAGTTAAATCAACCTTGGTAATGGGGTGACATATATTGCAGCCAGATCCCCCTCACATCCAACAACCCTTACCAACTCTCTTCTAATATTATGACAATCTTTGGCTGTAAACACTGACAGCATTTAAAACATCTCTTGGAATTTTTATTTAGATGTAAATTTTCTTAAGCTCAGACTAAAACCACCGACTTCCTTATCTTTCTACCTGCATGGCTGCATTTAATCAAAAACATACCACAACTGTCAAAAATTCTAAGTCACAAATGACAGCTATCTTCTAGAATCTAAAGTCTGTAAAACAATTTGGTGAATAGAAGTCTTATTTGTCTTGTCCTTTTATCAACATAACTTAAATCACATTTTTCTTGCCATTTTATCAACTTTTTATCAACATCAACCAAAATTCTGTTACTACACCTTTCCAGAAGACACTTTAGCAGTTCACTTAAAGACATAAGTTGTTTGTTCCAATGTAGTGCATCAGATATATTTTTTTGCACCAGAGGTCACTGGATGTACAAACTTTTCTTTTTAATTAAGTTTAAAGTCCACAAAAAATGAAAAAAGGCAGAAAAAAACTAATCTCAAAAAATACTCAAACAAACCACAAACAAAATTTTAAAAAAGAAGAACATGAGGGTTGTTTTTTTTTCTGATTTTCTTGTCTATGTGACTGAACTTGGCTGCCAGGATTTTTTATTCGAGTGAAGATTGCCACACATACAAAAAGAAGACCACTCCTGAAGAAGAACTATGGGACAAAGTATGTCATATACGCTAAAGTGCGGGTGAATTTACATAATCCCAACTTAGCCGCTCAGCTAAACTAATAAGCCTGAATATTAAGTAATCATTATAACCTATCATACCTTCCCCATATTCTCTTCTTAAATTAAATGTTCTGATTGCACATAATGCAATGAATATCTTTACTGTAAGGATCATAATAGTGAAACTTATGGAATCAGTAATAGTTTATTTTGTATAATATGCATGCCTCTGAATTTAAAATGAACAGAGCAATTGTCATTGCTCAAGAATTAAAGAGCAAGGGCAAAACGTAGCCCATAGTCAAGAGAGGGGCATGCATGATTTCATTTCCAAATGTGTCTGTACACCTACAGTCTTATTAGTGGATGCTTCGCTGCAGAGTTGTTGTTTTTTAACATTTGTGAGTTACAGCCTCACCATTTTCTTATATATTGCTGATAATTGGCAACATGATGGCAATGAAATATGTAGAGGTCACCTACAACATGGTTCAAAGGTTCTGTGCAACTGTTTTTGTGTCCTTGTGATACTATCTTCATCGTATCATGAGGATATGAAAACAATCTTCATCTTGCCCCTGGATCATAATTGTGACTATCTAACTACATATTTACCTGATTTGATGCCAAAGTGATTTTTCTATCGTCTGCTGACACATGTACAATTTCTGGGGCTTCAGTGGTGATCATGGTGATGATACAACAGGGCTTGGATCAGTGATGGGATTCAAAAAAATTTACTACCGGTTCTGTGGGTGTGGCTTGATGGGCGTGGCTTGGTGGGCATGGCAGGGGAAAGACACTGCAAAATCTCCATTCCCTCCCCACTCCACTTAACATGCTTTCCAGCTCCGTTCTCCTGTGCAGGGCAACAAAAGAAGACCCAGCCAATCAGCTGGGACTTGGTAGGCAGAGATGGGGGCAGGCCAGTCAGAGGTGGTATTTGCCAGTTTTCTGAGCTACTCAAAATTTCCGCTACCAGTTCTCCAGAACTGGTCAGAACCTACCAAATACCACCTCTGGCTTGGATATACTTAGCATGCACTAGCTGCTTTCAGGTGTATGGACAGATCCGCTTCCTGCCATTTGTTTGAGCCATTTTGGCTTGAGCAGCAAGGAAATCAGGTGTCAGACATCAGCTAGCATTTTGCAAAGTATTAACTAGGCATTATGTGGGCCCCTTATCTACATGGACATAGCAGTCTGGAGCAAACCCACTACATATTGGTAAACCTAACAATCCTACCCTGGCTGACCCTGGCTGAGAGATGCTAGCTGAAGAAGGAAGGAATGGGAGAACTCCTTCCTGCTTCAAACTTCACCACTCCATTTGCAATTATATTTCTTCCCAAGCTGGCAGGAGAAGGGCCTTGGTGGTGCAGGCTGCTAAACGCCTAGCACTTAAGTTCCAGCTGCCTACAATTATTGTAGGCTCGAATCCCACCAGGCTCAAGGTTGACTCAGCCTTCCATCCTCTCAGGGTAGGTAAATTGAGGACCCAAGATTGTTGGGGGCAATTAGCTGACTTTGTAAAAATGCCGCTTAGTAATAAGCAGGCATATACAATGGAATGAAGGCTATTGCTGATCACACTGGGTTGTATCCCAAACATTGTAAGCCACCCTGAGTCTTCGGAGAAGGGCGGCATATAAATCTAATTTAAAAAAGAAGGAGGGGATTAGCTTCTCCTCCCCCACCCCCAGCTCTTCTTCCCTGTTTTTCTTCTTCCCTGATCCTCTTGCCACTTCTCTCTGCTTTGGAGAAATAGCAAGAGAAGAATGGAGTGGAGGACAAATGGGGGGAGTGAGGTACTCACCTACATTCTGCGTTCCCTTATCCAGGAGTTTCCCAGGAAAGCAACTCCCATGGACTATGCACTGAAGGCAATCTTGGGGAAGAGAGGCCCTGTCCTCTAAAGCAGGAAAAGTAAATGCTTAAGCTGCTCGCCCTACACACACAGACACACGCACACACACCAAAGATCAGGGTTTGACCAACAGCTAAGCCCATTGGTCTGGGCATCTGTCAAAATGCACCTCCTTCCGCAACTCACATTAAAGAGTTTGATCTATGTTCTTCTCTGCCAGCAGGAAATCCACCAAACCACTTTCCTTAATTTGCCCTTCATTAAAACTGTGAGGCCAGCAACACCTGCTGGTTTTCTTTTTCAGGCAGATTACAGCCTGGTGTTGAGACAGGACAAATCACACCAGCCTAATTTTTGTGCCACATCACAGACTAGAGGAAAACCTGTTAAAGTGACTCTGGGGAGACACGGGGCATTCAAAGCAACCAATCTCCTGCTCAGTGTGGTTCCTTCTACTCCCAGATTTGGGGCTTGAACTCAGATTTGTAGCACAAAAGATGGACTGATGGAGTTGAAGACAGCACCATCACCAAGTGCATCATAACTTTGAGAAACATCTGTTCAAAATGTCCTGGACTGTTGTGAAAATACACGGTGAACAATAGCCCTCAGCAGTTAGAATCATTATCTCTAAGAGAGTGAATAGTATTACTTCAAGTAAAATTTCTTCCCATTAGAGGAAAAGTGAGAGGGCTGAGCGAGTATTTGATGGACAAATCCAGAGCTTCAGAGCTTCCATTTGTTATCTGGAGTTTAACTTTATGAAGGTTAACAGCAGTCAAGGCATTTCCACTGCCCTGTTTGCAGCTGTCAACCATGTTATAGAAAAAAACACCTTGAGGGTCTTATTTTCTATCTTCACATTAGTGCCAGCTCATGAAGCGTTTCCTGGCTCCCAATGATCAGACCACATGCTTACCCTCCAGTAAACACATACAGGGGGGGGAAATGTTATTCACAGAGCAATACTTCCTATGGATTGTTCAACTCCATTACTACATTTTAATACATTTCCATACTATCAGAATCATAGTACAGACATTTTATTTTATAGTCATTGGCATGGGTGGCTAATATTTAGTTTAAGAAAGAAAGACTTCTGTTCCCTGGAAAAATGTGAACAGCTCTGATGTCTTCCTTTCTTTACTACTTCTCACTGCTTTCTACTTTTATCACCAGTAGCTATGATGTGAGCTATGGCTGATTACAAAGTAGACAAATCAGTATCTCTGTTAAACTGAAAACTCTCACTTGTCTATGCTCTATTATAGAAGAGAAAGTTATTTCACATGTACTGGTAGGGTAGTCTCTGTACTATGAATGGAGGATAGAACCCATAACACCAATTCTTGCATCGTTATTTTTGTTGCTGTCATGCAAAATATTAAGCAATTGTCTGCTTCCATCGCTTTCCATGGTTGCCACTCATAGCCACAACTAAATGAGCTTCTGATCTGAGCTTGACTTTCTTCTGTTTCTAGATCTTCTAATACTTTCAGATGTTTGAAGAATGTTACCACATCCCCCCTCGGTTAATTTCACAGCTAAATATATTCAGTTCCCTGAATCTCTGTTCATAGTTCCCATCTACCTTCTTGCAGCAACATCACACTATTGGTTCATATTTAATGAGGTAAATTATTATTTTAATATCAGTTTTGGAAATCTCATTTACCAAGTCAGGTAACACTCCTCCTCTACCTGGGTCCTTGACTTTTGTCTCTTAAGACCTTTTCACTGTTTCTGTTAAATTTCATGCTGTTTTCTTTCATGCTGTTTTCATTCTCTACCTTATCAAGTAAGTTTTAAATTTTATTTCTGTGTTCCAGATTATTAGTTATCCCTCCCAAGTATGCATTGTCTGCAATTTTGGCAAACATTCCACCCCTCTCTTTATTCCAATAGTTAACAAAATTATTAGTGAGTTCATGACTGAGGACTGATCAGTATGGAATAACTGATATTATTAGGAATCACCAAGTTGGATTAACAAGATTTAGGCTCTAGGCTAGACAAACAGATGGAGAGCTAAGGAAGAACATCAACTGGGGCTCTGGATAGATAGAACAGAGATCTGGAGAAAGAGAATCATACAACAAAGAGACAACCATTTTTGCTTTTAAAAAACAGTATAATTTTAAAAAGTGAAGCAAAATAAATCCGAATTTTCTGCTCACTTTATTAAATTAAACACAAACCATATAGCAACACTCCCAAATACTCAAGACAGGTATGGTTTGCAGAGATGATCAAACATATCAGCTAGCTATCCAATTAACAAAGAGCTTATCACACTATTCAGTTCTTCCATCAGCTTTGTCTACTTATGAAAGAAAAACTGAACAATATTTGAACTTCTACATCATGGGTTCCCAACCTGGGGCTCCTGCAGCACCAGGAGGGTGTGAGATGGAAATTCAAGGGGTGTGACAAAGAGTGGTTTGTGTCCCTTAGCGACAAGTAAGTAAGCAAGTAAGTCACAAGTCACAATTAGTTTTGTTGGGGTTGTGAACATTAATCAAACATTTTTCCAAGGGTGTGGGGCATAGAAAAGGTTGCAAACCATTGTTCTACAGAGTGCAAAAGTCTATCAAATCTCCAAACAGCCATGAAAATATTCTGAAGTGATTCAAAGGCATTTTATTTAACTCAGTGCCTCCAATCAATGCACAGATTCAATTTAAAGTCTTTGAAAGGGATAATTTGATTAAATCACATCCAAATCAAATAGCATCTTTGGAGCAGCATACGACCCTACTAAATAGACCTAAGAGTTGATCCAGCACAGGCTTCATCCTCTCCTCATCCTAAGAAGCCAATTCTGAGTTGAACTGATTCATGGTTTAAATTAACAGAGCATGTTGTAACCCTTGAGACTGAGGCTGCTGGAATGCATACATGAGCCACATCTGGAGTAGTACTGATTTTTCCGCTTCTCATAAAGAGGCATGGGATGCTGGGGTGGCTCAGTGGTTAAGACACTGGATTTGTGGACTGGAAAGCCAGCAGCCCAGGTTTGAGACCCGAGAGCCACACAACAGAGCGAGCTCCTTCCTCCAAGCTAGCCGTTCATAAGCATTCAAATGCAAGTAGATAAATAGGTACCACTTTGGTGACAAGGTCACAGCCCTCCGTGACATCATGCTGGCCACATGACCATGGAAATATCTCCAGAGAGCGGTGGCTCAGTGGCCTTGAAACCGAGATCAGCACTGCTCCTCCTTCCTCCCCCCCCCCATAGTCAGCAAAGACTGGTGGAGTAAAATCCACAGGGATTCCTTTGTAAGAGGCATATTCACTAACATGAGCACCCTCATCTGTAAGCTGATGTAAATTCTGGACCTGGCTTAATTTTAGTTTCTGTTATTTCTGAGAATTAGAAGACACAATAGCATTTGCACTTGTAATTAAGAAAGAAAATAAAATATTGTATTTTTTTCGTCCTCTTCTTCCTCCTCTCTTCCTCTCTCTCTCTCTCTCTCTTTCTTTTAGAATTGACTCATCATCCCCCAATTTTGTTTTTAATTATAAATTGTTCTTCCTTTTTTCCAAGGGTGGAGCAGTTTATAAAAAGACTGTCTTCTGAAGTGATGAGTTAGAGAATGAGGCAGGAGCCCTTGCCAAAGCATACCACGACTATTAATTCAAGCATGATGAAATTGTTCATTTTAACTATAATCATGTAATTCATCAAAATATTACTGGAGCATATCATTCTGTGCTATTACACTGATATAGCACCTTCTTCCACCTCTGCCAAAAGCAGGAAATGGCTTTTTCTATGCTTATCTACACAAAAGCAATTGAAATTGGGAGCTTATAACAATGAACAACAATGAACAACAATTTCAAACATATTTTAAGGGTTTGTGTGCTGCTAACGTTGTTGCTTGGCTGATTGTCCCTAAAAAGAAAATACTGGGGAGCAAAATGAATTTCCACTTTTTAGGAAGTAGTACTATGGCAGGGATATATAATCAAGGAAATTGTGAAATTTTAAAGTATATTCGGAGAGCTTGCCTACAGATGTTCAGCTCTGAAAGAGACTAGTTGTGTTGAAGTTAAACGGTCACGGGCTGCTCTTCTATAACACTGAAGGAAATGGCACATACACGCACAAAGACAAATAAAGAAGAGAGGTACAGGTGGGGCCAACTATATTATACCTGCAAAAAATTCTGCAAGAAAAATAACTGTGCAGCAATCTAACTTTCTAACCTCTCCCACATTTCTGTTGTGAGAGAAGAAGACTTTCTGAGGATGTCCCAGTTCTGAGAGGAGAAGAACAGTCCCAAAGGGGACCTGCTTTCTATCAATTGTGCCACAACTGGAAATTACCATTCATCATAAGGATATGATAAGTTACTCAGCAAACATATTCCCTGTATGCTTCTTCATTATTATGGGATTTTTTTTTATTTGTTTGTTTATATCCCACCTCAGGGGTGGGCTTCAAAAATTTTAGCAATGAGTTCTCTGCCCGGTTGCTGGGTGGGCATGGCCATGGTGGCCGTGGCCTAGTCGGCCTCCTGCACCATGTGGGGGGGGGGCATTTTTCCTTGAGCCTCTGGGAGGACGGAAATGGCCTCCCTGGGCTCCGGAGGCTCTCTGGAAGCTGGAAACTGGACCATTTCAGGCCTTCCTGAACTTCTGGGAGGCCCACTTTTCACCCTCCCCGAGCCTCCATGCACGCCCTGCACTAAAACAGGCCATGTGAGGACTCCTGGCGGGGGGCAGGGCCAGCGAGGAGTGGGATTTGGGGGTTCTGTGAACTGCACAGAATCTTAGCTAGGGGGTCTCCCAAACCCCTGAGAACCCCTAACCCTAACCCTAACCCCCAGCAGTCCCACCATTATTTTTGCAGACAACTCAAGGTGGTGAAATATCCAACACACTTTCCTCCTCTTATTTTCTCCACAACAACAGCCCTGTGAGGTGAGTTGGACTGAGACAATGTGACTGGCCCAAGGTCACTCAGCCACCTTTCATGTCTAAGGCAGGACTAGAACTCCCAATTTCCCACTTTCTACCTTTGCCACCAGACCAAACTGTTCTCTATTTATTATATATAATTAATTAAAACAATTAATTATTATGGTGGGCTTCTCAGTCAGTCAGATGTTTTGGGATTGCACCCAAGGGACCTATTACTGTTGGTACAATCTTTGTTTCTTTTGCCACATTCAGCTTTTATTTGCAAGTCTTTGTATTTTGTCATTTTCTCCAGTTTTTTCTCTTCTGCTGTCTTCTGGTACCACAGCATGCACTATCCAGACTTTTTTGTCTTTCTTGTTAACAATTGTTAAGTCTGAAATATTGTGTGGAAGGTGCTGGTCTGTTTCAATTCTAAGATCCCAAAGCATTTTAGCTTCTTCAAATTATATTGTTATCATTATTAGTATACTACTAATAATATACTATTATTATTATTATTAATAATAATAATAATAATAATGAATTTCTCTTTTATTCATTAAACATGAAACTCAATTCAGTCAACTGAACATTTAAAAATGTATCACAAATACCGGTGACTGTTGCTAATGGTTGATACGGGTTGCTGCCAGCATCCTAGGTATCAACCAAGTATCTTCTTAAAATATACAACATACAATATACAATGTTCCAAGTAGCGCAGTTTTTTGCAGTTCCACTGGTGTTATTGCAGGAAGCTGCAATTTCTTGATGTATTTTATAAAATTCTTGAACACGGTACCAAGTGCCCCAATGACAATGGGTATCACTGTTACATGTTTCGTCCATAATTGTGTAGTTTCAACGGCCAGATCGCGATATTTCATGATTTTTTCCAGTTCTTTTTCTTTGACTCTGTCCTCTCCTGGTACACCAATATCAATAAATTGCACACTTTGGTCCTCGACAACTGTAATATCTGGCATGTTGTGTTCCAAATGGTGATCTGTCTGTATTTGGAAGTCCCACAAGATCTTACCCATCTCATTTTCAACAACTTTTTCCACTTTATGTTCCCATGACATTTCAGATGCAGGTAAATCGTATTTTTTACATAATGACCAGTGGATTAATTTAGCAACTCGGTCATGTCTGGCTTTGTACTCAGTTTGCATCATTTTGCTGCACTCACATATTAAGTTCCAACTTTGTCATTGCAAAGTTGGCAATTTGGATTGTCAGTGGATTTTTGTATCTTTGCTTTCATGGCATTAGTTTGTAGTGCTTGTTCTTTTTCCACCACTGAATTTGGACTTTAAGGTCTTCTTCACTCTTAGGATGTATTCACAACCAATTTCTTCTTGTTTTCAGAGTGCTTAATGGCAGCCTGATGATGCTCAGGTATTTGTAGTGATTGTCTTCATCCAGACTCTTTATGTTATTTTTATAGAGGCATCTTGATTCCTTCAGATTTCAGTATTTTCACCTGGTAATGCTGAAGATGGCACATTTGTCCATTTCAAACTCCATTGCACTATCTTGGCTTTGTGTATAGATCGTGTTTCTATTTCAGATGGTATTTTTCCATACAGCTTCAGATCAACCATGTAACAGATATGGGTTAGCCTGCTAAATGTTTTTAATGTTTGATGGACATGGCTGATGATGTGAGATACAACTCACAAAAAGTTATGACTTTCATTAAATGTGTTAGTTGAAAAGAATGCTATAAAACTCATTCTGATTTTGAGGTACCATAAATTAATGCAACTCTGTTAACATCAGGAGTAATACCAGACCAACAATCAAGCAGTAAACAATACCCCGATCAAAGAATTACCAACTCAGACAAACAACCGAACAGTAAACCACAACCTAATCAAGGAACTGCCAAGAACAAAACAACACTCCTGTCAACACTGATAGGGCAAGCCATTGTGTATAAACAGAGAGTAAACCCCATTCCCTTCTAGCAATAAAGCTGTAACTTTGTTGGGTAAAGAAACATCTGCAAGAAAACAACCAAGTTCAGAGAACAGCAAGGACTTCACAGTTCAACCCTGAGCTATAAATATTCTCTTCTATGGTAACCTGACTCTCCTCCTGCATTGGCTTTTCCCAAAAGATCTGAATATTCTTTGTTTTTCCTGGAATCCTAGAATTAGAATTCTTTATTGGTCAAGTGTGATTAGGCACACAAGGCATTTGTCTCCGGTGCATAAGCTCTCAGTGTACATACAACAATAGTGATAGATCATTATCATAGAGAGTCAATATTAATCAGAGCATGTCATCATTTCCCAACCTGTTGTCCTCCAGATGTATCAAGAGCCTTGGTGGTGAAGGCTATTAAATGCCTAGCACTTAAGTTCCAGCTGCCTGCAATTATTGCAGGCTCGAATCCCACCAGGCTCAAGGTTGACTCAGCCTTCCATCCTCTCAGGGTAGGTAAATTGAGGACCCAAGATTGTTGGGGGCAATTAGCTGACTTTGTAAAAATGCCGCTTAGTAATAAGCAGGCATATACAATGGAAGGAAGGCTATTGCTGAGCGCATTGGGTTGTGCTCCAAACATTGTAAGCCACCTTGAGTCTCCGGAAAAGGGCAGCATATAAATATGAATTTAAAAAAAGATGAATAGCCTCAGATCACCCCAACATACAGTACTGATGCTTCCTTGGAAAACAAACCCAGTGCATTTGGAGGACACCAAGCTGGGAAAGACTAAAGGAGAAAGAATTAAATGGACAATGTTTTTCATGCTCATTTCCTGCCTATGTGGTGGTGGGGATTTCCGGCAATGATGAAAAATCCTGATATAGTAGAAAAAACACTAATTATTCTTTTTGTGGGAAGGTGGGGATTGAGCCAGTGTTGACCCTTCATAAGTGCTTGGTTTAATCCCTACAGGTCTTTTTTGGCAAGATTTCAGAAGTGGTTTGCCATTGCCTGCTGCCTAGGGCTGAGAGAGAGAGTGACTGGCCTAAGGTCACCCAGTTGGCTTTGTACCTAAGGTTGGATGAAAAAATTCATGGTCTTTTGGTTTTACCCTGGTATCTTAACAACACTACGCCAAAATTGCTTTTTAGCATCAGGCTTACAAAAGATACTGTATAGAACCAAGAGTCAAACCGAGAGAGGATGCTGCACTGAGGCTCGGCAAAAGCCTTGCTTTTTAGCATTTGCAACAAGGGGTGTTTTTAGGAAACTTCAGAGGAAAAGCTTGCCTGAAGTTCTGAGCAAACTAGACTAAAGTGGAAAAGAAGTTAAGATGACAAAGACTGCGCAAGCAGATGAATGATTACCGGAGCAAAAATTGCTTCTACAATACATACTCCGGGGAAAGAAAGAAAAAAAAATGCCCAGTAACAACAGTAGAATACTTGCAGGCAGCCACTATTCAAAGCCTGCTTGATGTGAAAGCAATTTCAGTAGTAGGAAAACAGCTATAACTCTTTTGTGAGATTACCAGAAAGAGTAATGAGAAAAGTGTTGTAGGTAGAAACTCCATTATATGAACTTCAATTATCCAACTCTTCTGATTATCAAAATTCTAGTTTTGTATCCTTCACTGATCGGATGAGCAGCAACACTGTGTACAGAATTTTCTGTTGTTATTTTACCTAGACAGCCCTATAAGATTATTATTCGTTCCATTTCCAGTAATTCTAAACTTGACTGCTGCAATCATTTATGCACAGATCCTTAGTCATCTCCCACAACAATCCTGAAATATCAAATCCCAAAAGGAAAAGGGAAAGGGAAACCTAAATAAAAGAAAGAATGAGGAAAATGCTACAGGAAACTAAATAATAAACATCAAAAATGTTACAATATTAAATCAGGATTAAACCCCTAAGGCCTCCGGAGCAGCATTCCAGAAACGTCAGGGCCTCTGAAAATAGAGAGATTGTTCTGTCCACATAAGTAGAATTAGAGATCAGATTGGTGGTGTTTGGGGAGAGTCTGGAGAACATAAAGATTATGGGTTCTATTATTCCATTCCATCTGATCCCCAGGCATGATATCTGTTCTAGCCAATTAAAACATTGCTCAAAAATTACAGAGGTGGAAAGGGCTATTTAGGCCATCCATTTTCAAGGCAAGAATCCAAAATCAAGCAGCAAATGTTTGTCAGATAATACCATTAGAGTCAAACATGTTCAAAGCCAATGATGAAGAAGGAACTGATCAGGTTTAAAAGTTTTCTATGGTTGCTTGAAAAGCTGGACCAGACTTCCACAACTATATTTTCATAATCAAGGCCAGGGCTCCCAAGAACATCTTCTGAGTCTAAAATGTCATTATGTATTTGGATGAGAAACACTGCAAAGAGAAAAGAGAAAAAGCAGGGTGAATATTTGTCTTTATACAAGAGGCAATATGCATAAGTTTCATTTTACCTTGTTAAATTATTCACTTAAACTCTAATGCTTTAACTTCCTTCCTTCCTTCCTTCCTTCCTTCCTTCCTTCCTTCCTTCCTTCCTTCCATGAGATGTTCCCATTGGACAACCATTGTCCTCCATTCAGAAAGTCTTCTTCTATCATAAAAGCATCACAGCTCAGACTATACTGCTCCACAATTTCCTTTCAACCTGATAGAAATGAGTGACAAGTCTACTTTTCATTTCTGAAGCCAAATTGTGACAATGGTAAAACAGTGGAAACAACTTGAACAGCATTTGAGGATGGTTTTTAATATCACCAAATACACCTTGATATACTGTATAACATGTTTTTCTATCAAAATCACATAGTCTAGATCAGGGTGTCAAACTCAAGGCCTGTAGGGTGCTTAGATCTGGCCCCTGGGGCCACCCTGGAAACAGCAAAGGACCAGCCCATGGTGCCTCTGCCAGCAAAATCGAGTTCAGGAAGGCTGCACGCTCCGTTTTTGGCTGCGACAGCCTCCTGAAGTGCTCTGCCAGTGAAAACAGAGCTTGTGACTCCATTTTTGTTGGCAGATGGCTGCAGGAGACCATTGCAGCCAAAAATGGAGCCCGGGAAGGCCTTGCATGGCCCTCACAAGCTCCATTTTAACTGGCAGAGTGCTGGCAAAACAAACTACTAGCAAAAGTGGGATTTGATCACACGAGTGATATGACATAGCCATGCCCACCCTGGCCACGCCCACCCCAGCCCCCCCACCCCCGCAAGGTCAAACTCAACCCTGATGCGGCCCTCAGTGAAATTGAGTTTGACATCCCTGGTCTAGATCATTACACACACACACACACACACACACACATTTAAGTATTGCAAATGACTGCCTCTAGGAATGACTTGATAACTTGTATTAATATCTCAAATTACATGAGAAATGTTACCACAATATTCAGCTTTACCAGTACAGCAGGAACAATGTGATTCATTCTTCTTTTTTCCAATTCTGCTTTCTCCATGAGTACAGGTTAAAGTAGTACATTATCTTAGTATGCAATATTTTATGGTCAATATTAAAGAAGCTTAATAACATTTATTCTTCTATTCTGTAAACATTTGAGAATAATTAAAAGCAAATCTCTATAAGCTGTCAGATATTGAGTATCTAATAGTAGCATAACTTAGCTTGTATATTAACTTTTTTATTTGTCTACATGGCAGTGTTACTGCATCCTAGAACAACCCATTTGTGCAGCAACAACAACAACATCAACAAGAACATACACATATACACACACTCCCAAAAAACAAAAAAAAGCCCCAGAAATACAGTGATGGTTAGTTCAAGGTTCTCCCATACTTCGTTGGACCTGACATGAAAACTGGTTAGTGGATGAATTTTCCTCCATTTGCCAACCTTCATATATGCTTAATACCTAAGCATTTGTCCAACGTGTGGAAGAAACTAGGTTTGGATTTCTCAAATGATCCAGGACACTAATTCAGGAATATTTTGAATTGTTTTCCAGAAAGGCTGGTGATTTTTCCACTAAATAATGGCTGCTTTGACTGGGGAGCAGCTCTCAGGGCTGGTCTAAAGAAAAGAAGAATTAAGGGTGACATGATAGTAGTATTCCAATATTTGAGGCCCTATCACAAAGGAGAGGGGGTCAAATTATTCTCCAAAGCACCAGAAGGCAAGACAAAAACAATGGATGAAAACTAACCAAGGAGAGAAACAACCTGGAATTAAGAAGAAATTTCCTAACAGTGAGGACAATTAACCAGTGGAACAGCTTTGCCTTCAGAAGTTGTGGATCACTGGAGGTTTTTAATAAGAGACCAGACAGTCACTTATCTGAAATGGTATAGGTCTGTGATGGCGAACCTATGGCACAGGTGGCACACAGAGCCATTTGTGTGGGCACATGAGCCCCAGAAAAACTTACCTCACTGTGCATGCACGTAGCTCCCAGCTGATTTTCAGGCCTTTTTTGGTCTCCCAGAGCCTCTGCAGCCTTTGTAGGCCAAAAAACAGGCCCGTTTCATCACTTCCTATATGTCCGGAAATACTGAAGTGATGAAACGGCCCATTTTTCAGCTTTCAAAGGCTGCAGAGGCTTCCCTCCAGCCTCTGGGAGGCCGAAAAAGGCCTGAAAATCAGCTGGGAGGCACGCGCATGTGCAGTGCAAGTAAGGGGGGCAGCAGGGGGGAGGATTGCACCTGCATGTGCAGTGGGCATGAGGGGGCTGTGCGCATTGCCTTCTGGGTGCTGGCATGCTAGTGTAATTTTTGGCACAGGAGCCCAAAAAGGTTAGCCACCACTGGTATAGGTTTTCCTGCTTGAGCAGGGGGCTGGACTAGCAGACCTCCAAGGTCCCTTCCAGCTCTATTCTATTCTACAATGACTCTTCTAAGCTTAGTCTTCAAAGCTGATTTCTTTCCCTCACTTTGTTTTAGGGGATGTACTGGAGACTCTGCAAAACCGTGGGATTAAATACAAAGTTCTGCTCCCTCACAAATGGTATCACTCCCTATTTATCATTTGGACATCTTCAGGATGCATGACTGGCAGCTTGTGCACATTTCATTGGTCAAAATATCTACTTGGCTTGCAGCCAAGGAAGCCATAGAAGCAATGGAAAGCATTTTCTCCATGAGGGATTTCCATCCTCCAAATAAAGAACATCCTTAGATTCCACCTCTTTCTTCCAAGTGGGTGAAGGTGAAATGTGAGCAATACATATTTGTTTAAATGGCCTGTGCAATACTTTAACATAAGAAAGGAGGGTAGTCTCTTATCCTTTCTTAATCAACACTTTCATGTTTATTTCAAAGAAGTCCCTTCCATTTAAATAAACATATACTCTTTATCATGTGCCTAGTTTACAATTTAAACCTGGTTACTTCTTGTTGCAAGCAAGTTTGAATACGATCTCGTGTCAAAAACAAAGGCCACTGATATTATTATAAGAATTTCCCTTCATTTTTATCTTCTGGATGCCACCCAATCTGCTCTAGAGAGTTTCTTGGTAGACTGAAGGGAAGACACAGAATGCTTTCAGGAACCCATTCAGCTAACTATGTTCACTTCACTGATGAACAGTCTTAATGGAATATAATCTACTGTTGAGCAATGGTTCCTGAAATCAGTCTAGTGCAGGGGTGTTTAATTCAAGGCCCGTGAGCTGGATCTGGCCCATGGGGTGCTTAAATCTGGCCAATGGGGACAGCCTGAAAATAGCAAAGGACTGTGGTGCCTCTGGCAGCCAAAATGGGGCATGGGGGGCTGCGTGTGGCCTCCTCGTGCCCCATTTTGGCTGGCAGGGTGCTGCAGAGGGCATCTTTCCCATCTCTCTCCCCCCAGCTGGCCCACAAGAAATGCAGTCTGACACTCCTAGTCTAGTGAATTATGTTGATATAACATCAAAGACCTGCCCAAATGTTGCCTGCGGAACTGATCTTGAACTGCAAGATCCAAGTCAAGCTAAAGAAGAAGAAAATCAGCCAGTTTCTACAATATGATCTTCAGCATATATCCACCATTTGCAAGGAAAACATTGCTTTGAAGTCCTGGATCTCATTTATAGAGAACTAGAGGAGCTACGGAATGAATTTAAAGAGGTTGTTAAGCAAGAACGTGAAAAGGGACTGCCTAAGTAAAGAAACAGAAGAAAACAAACTGGATATCAGAATAAACATTGGAAATTGCCAAGAAGGAAAGAGAAGCCAAAAAGACAAAACTCTCAAGAAAGAAGTTATTAAAGTCTTTCAGAGACCTGTTAGGAGAGACACAGTGAAACAAGGGAAGTCTTCCAAAAGTTCTCTAAACTCAGAAGGAGGTCCCAACCTCAATTGTGTATGCTGAAAGATGCCAATGGACAGAGTGTAATTGATTCAGATAAGATTCAAGAAAGATGGATGGAGCATCCTGAAATGTTGTACAGAGAAGAACAAACAACAGCTGCTCCATGAACATCCAGACACGCAGTTCTCCTGGAGGAGGAGAAAATTATCCTGCTATTTTAGTAGATATTTTTTGATGTAATCCATTAAAGTACTAACAGTACTTTGGAAATCAGCTGCACTTTCCATGTAGTATTGCAATTATGATTCACTGTCATTATGGTGAAAACAGTCAATTGTTTTAAAAAGTTACCGATTTTATTCTGTTTTTCACTTGATCAATGTACATTGGGTCATTTTAGTTTAGAGATCTTATGTTTCCTATTAATATTCCAAAAAAAAATCCAGGAAGAAGGAGAATTCTCTAATTTACATATACTGAATACATAGGATTTGTTTGTTTGGATTCCTACTCTGGCATAATCAATCAGTTCTCAGTGGCTTTCGGTGAATACAATCAAATAATAATTTAAACAGCTACGCAAAATGCCAAAACAAATGGCAATATTCAAATAAAAATAATACACACATAAAGTCAACAAAATTTTAAAAGTGTTATCCAGAATAATTCTGATTTTAATAACTTCCTAAAGGCAAATAGGGAACATCATTCAATTGTGTGAATCTGAACCAATACAATATAAAATCCAGGTTTACAATTTCAGTAAAAGCTAGATCTGATTATATTTAAAGCATTCACAATTCAATTTTGCCCTCAAATGCAAGTGGGCATTATTCCAAAATAAATAAGTATAGGATTATATATTTGACTGTGATCCTATATACTTTTATCAGGAAGTATGTCTCAAAAAGAGCCACTTATTTCTATGCATGCCTAAAATGAATTTGTGAACAGAATCTCTCAAAGGAAAGACTATCTGCATCTAACAAAACATAATGTAAATCCTATTTCTTTAATAATATTCCTGCAGTCTGAAATCAAAACTGATTCATCATCCATTTGAACTCAAGCTACCTACTTTAGGCTCACAGACTTGATAACAATCACAAAATGCAATTTGTCTTCATAAATGTATTATTATTTAATCATATGAAAGTTTGGTTCTATCTTGGGCAAATATTTATAGTAGCTTTAATACACAGGAGCCATTCCTGACAGATATGATGAAACAGATTTATCACTCTTGACAAATTATATTGCAAAATGTCTTCTCTTGACTGCCCACAGAAGAAAAGGCATGAAGGAATTCAACAGGAATGTCACCTGTGATTCTTTTGTTTTTTAACCTTTTACCGTGGCAATCAAAAATCCTTTTTGGTAGGAACTCTGCCACAGTTAGTCTGGGAACTGGTTACAAGGGTAATTGTGTGAATGAGGAAAACCTGTAGCCCTTTAAATCAAACTAAGTAGTGTTTTATTAAAGTGCCCAGCAAATCAATCTAAATCCAAGCATAATAAAGCTCTAATCAGGTAGTAGAAAAAAAATAATAGGTTGTCATGCATGAGGAAAAATAGGCAATCATGGAATGTTTTCTTTAATTAGGTCATGTAAAGTGGAGAGATTGAGTAGGAACTGGCAAGACATTCATCATGGGCAAGGTGGGAAATTATTTAGATTACAGATGAAAGAAAATTGAATGTGATACTCTAAGATTTGATTGGACAGAAAATTAAAGATTTGTCTCCCGCCCTCCTCCTCCCCATTATTCATATCCCTTGCTTTTGGTACTTATTGACAGGTTGTTCAACAAAATGATTCCAATCTCATTTTTGGGTGTTTTACAGTGTCATACAATACTTACTGCAAGTCGTAGGCTGACTTTTTTTTAATCTTGCTACATCCGGGAAAAAAGCCATCTATTCCAGTCTCCGTCTTCCAACAGTTGACCTCCAGGGGCCTTGGGGAAGTCACCAGTAGGCTGTAAAGAAGGTGACAATGTTCTTTTGTTGTTTGCCTCTAGCTATCATACTACTGCAGCATCCTGCCTCTGAACAAGAGCCATGGTGGCACAGTAGTTAGAATGCAATATTGCATCCTGCCGACTGCCAGCAGTTTGATTCTCATTAGCTCAAAGTTGATTTAGCCTTCCATCCTTCCAAGGTCAGTAAAAAGAGCATCCAGATTGTTGAGGGCAATATGCTGATTCTGTACAACAGCTTAGAGAGGGCTGTAAAGCACTATGAAGCGGTATATAAGTCTAAGTGCTAGCGCTAGTGCTATCCTCTGCATTACTATTTTGAATACCCATGAAGTGCCCATTCATCATGATTTAATCTAAGCCAATGATCTTCACCACAACGTATTCCAAGTATATATTAACAAAGCAATGCATAGAACAAAACTTTCTACCAATCAGTTTGGTTAAGAGTCTTGTATTAAAGTGCTTGAAGGAAAAGAGAAAATCTCTAATAGCACTATTCATTCCATATACATATATATATATACATATACATATACATATACATATACATGTACATGTACATATATATGTAGGTCTTGGTATATTCGGGTCTTGTCCCGTGTAAGATTGAGAATACCTTGGCAACGTTTCGACGAAATCTCATCCGTCATCTTCAGGCTGGTGTCTTCAGCTTCGTTCTTCTGGGAGAAGACAAACATACATATATATATATATATATATATATATATATATATATATATATATATATATATTCAGTCCTCTTGGGTTCCCTTTAACTCTTCCTTATTTTAAAAGGGCCCAAATGATGTAGGCTTTTCTCAATACATTTGGGTTCTTTGACCCACCTACTGTAGTTGTTATTGATTTTTCCAATGACATCTCTACACTGAACTCTCATATTGCATTTAAAAGGTAAAAATAAAGGTTTCCCCTGTCCAGTCATGTCCCCTGTCCACTTGTGTCCAACTCTAGGGGTGGTGTTCATCTCCCTTTCTTACCCAAGGGAGCCAGCATTGTCTGAAGACATTTCCATAGTCATATGGCCAACATGACTATATGCTGAGCCACATGGAACACTGTTAACTTCCCACAGAAGTGGTACCTATTCATCTACTCACATTTGTGTGCTTTCAGATTGCTTGGTGGGCAGGAGCTGGGGAACTCACCCACTCGTGCAGTGCTCTGGTTTCAAACCTGGACTGTTAGCTTTCCAGCTGACAAGCTCAGTATCTTTAACTGCTAAGCCATCATGGCCTTATTGCATTTAAACACATGCCAATGTGTTAATGTCCTCAGCAAATAATTGCATTTGATTTCCTCATCATCAGTTCAGTCCTTTTGTCATGTATAATTTTCTTGCTATTCCAATAATTAATTATACCCTTGAACTTTTCACCTTTTTTTGCCGACTCATTAAGGGCATTGGATCGTCAAACCATTCGAGGAGAATGATTGAGTTTTGCTGTACCCAAATTGCCTCTTCCTGAGACTTTACAGCAGCTGTTTCAAGGACCTTCCCTGGCCAGGCCATCTCTACATGTGAAAGCATGCAGAACTCCTTCATGTCACTTGCAGACCCGGCAGAAAAGCTATCTGGGCATGTACATATGGGCAGGGATGATTTCAGAAGGTTCCCTGAGGAGCTATTCCGAGCATCCAAAACAGCCACGCTAAACCCTTTGGAAAGGGGTTCTATGGTCGTCTCGACACATTTAGCAGACTTCTCTTTTGAATGCTTTGTAGAAAATTATATTTTCTACCGACACCCTTACATTATGTGAGCAATCTATAAGCTTCTTAAAGTAAGTTAATTCTTGAAATAACCAGAATATCATGATGCTTCCTTGTAATGTGGCAACTGTTACAGAGTTCATCTTTTTCTAGATCTTCCCATTTCTAAAATTACAGGAGTTTTTTCCTTGGTTTTCCATTGTCATAGAAATTATGGTTTTGCTTGTTTTGTAGCTATAGTTTTTGAAATGGGACCAGTTGTGTATAAAACCACGTACATAAACTGTATAACTAGAACACGTTTGGAATTATACTACCTCTTACACAGCTAGGCTTACACTATAAACTAGTAATTCTACATAGCAGCTTTTCTTATTCTTATTTTTCAAATATGCTTTATTACATCCTATGCACATGATCCTTAAGAATGGGGAAGTGGGGTACCTACAACCCTGGAGGGCACCAGGTTGCTAACATGTAGATATAACTAGTATAATTGCTGCACTTATTATTTTTATACATAAATAAACCTAACAGTTGCACTTATTATTGTAATCTGCGGAAGGGAGCTTGCATTGTTGATGAAAATCTATGTAGTAATTATTTGTTTGCTCATTCATTCATTGATGCAATTTATGTGGCCACCTAACTCGCAAACTTTAAAAAGTTGTGCTTCAAGATTTCCATAAATAAGAATTAACACCTGTTGTTTCACTTTAAGACACATCATTCTGACTACAATATTATAGAGCAGTTCTGCATGACAATCCCACTACTGGACAACATTTCAGAATTGTGATCCCATTGACATTTTATTGAACTGCAAAGAAACAATAATTTAACACACATTTGCAAAACATTTATGGTGATCATGCAGCTCTCTCAGAAGTTTCTTTAAACTGTCTTCCCCACCAATTCATCTGATATTCATATTTCATCTCAAAGTCTAACTAGTTGGCAGAACAACAACGTATATGGAGGTCTCTTTGATTTAGTGGTTCACAGATCTTTTTAAAAAAAGTTACTTTCACCTCTGAGTCTACCACTCATGAAGAACCAGCCTACAAATCACTTGTCAAGAACTTTGATCTACCTAGTTTCAGGTGGTTTCCCCTCTGTCTATTATTTCTGCCAAGAGACCCGTGAAAATTAAATACAGACCTCATCAATGCTTGAGTGACCTGGTGCTCCATCATAACAGCAGTGTAATAGCAATAAATCATTTCAACTTTAATCTATTGTTATTGATGAATGTACAATTATTTGTCATCTAATATGCTGAAAATGATGACCAAAGAAATAGATCAACTTTTTTTTCCAGCTTCCAAGTACGGCATTGATGGATTGTATCCCTAAGCTGTTATTACACTTATAATGTGCTCTTCTGTTATGACAGCACAGCTAGTTTTTTAATCATTCCATAGTAATCAACTTAAGACAACATAGCAAGACTCATAACTCATGTTCTTTTCATTTTTGGCAGTGATGGGAAATGAAAGTGTATACTTTTGAAATAATTCTTACCTGACTAAAGCGAAGATTGCTTTAAAATTCTAAATAAACGGTTGCTTATTGAGCTGGAACTGAAAAGTGACATATTAAAATGTCTGTTTCTAAAGAAAATAATAATAATATGGCCTTGATTGAAATTAAGATTTTGTTAAAAAAAGAAAAAGAAACTTTCTTCCTTTCCTTTTCAAGCAATTCAGTCTGAATTAAAGCATACATGCCAGTTGGTTTAGCTGGGCAAAACTGTATGCATTTTGTGATTGCAGCATACCAATACCACAACATTTTAAAGTGCAGAATTCTGTCTCTTGATTATATCAGAATTTGATGGCTTGACAACGGATTTAAACCTACTTTTAGAATGCATATGGCATGTGATTTACTCCTCAGTGAATTAAATATCTCCTGAGGAACCAGAATACACCAAAGACTCCTTTTGAAAAATGGACATGGAGGTCTAAATTCTCCAATTATCTTCCTTCTGTGGCCTTAGTTTGATTGTCAATGCTGTTCCTGAAGGTCCCGCACCATTTTGAAATACCATGGCATGTGGTAATGCAGAATTGTGGCTATGGGTAAATGAAAAGCATGAGGTGCCTCATGAAGTGTTGTTAGAAGTGGAAGGCCATCTTCACCACTGCAGCACTAAGTAGGACCAGAGTTCATGATAGCTCCTTCTTCACCCTTCACTATCCTTTAAAGCTGTTAACCCTCCTCCCAACCCCAACTGAGTGGGACATATATGATGGTGGTGCAACAGGGAGAAATGAAATGAGAAACATGAAAACTCTGTCCCCTTCATCACTATATTCAGTGGTACATTACTGAAATCATATTTGGTTCCAGTCCTGTAACAGCAGTCCAATGATAACATATTGCAATCTCCAGTAGTTCTGATGGCCCAGTTCTGTGTTTTTGAATATGGCTCTTATTGAATTCAATGTAAAAGACTATTAAGTCTATTTAGACTACTGGATGAAAATAGTTAAATAAAGTTTAGATAGTGATATGGATAGAGTAAGTCGGTATAATCAAGTTGCTAGCTAAATCATCTCAAATTTGGGGTTTTGGTGGGTAGATGAAATGTTCTGTTTCTTTCCCTCAGTCAGATTTACTTGTTTCTCCCCATTCCTCATTGGGGAAAATATCCAAGGAAAAGCAAAGCCTTATTGAGCAAAAATAAGTTTTGCTCTTGGCTTACACAGCTCTGCTCTGGATTCTACTGTGTATCTTAATCCTGCTAAATGTTAGTACTATTAATATTCTGCTTTTAAAAATACTAATCCAACCAAGGCAATTAAAAGTAAAAGTATTAATAAAATTGAAATGCATTAATAAAGCAATCATGTGCCTTCCCAAGAAGAGCTGAAGTCACTTGATCCTGAAGAGAGAGTGGGGGGAAACCAAGTGAGACACAATGTTATACTTCTATCTCAGTCTTCCAATTTATGTCAGCTTGTAATGAAGAGGGGGAATACAACTATGGAGCCTTTGAGGTGTTTTGGAAGCTACCAAAGAAAGGTTCCCTGCTTGCATCCCCCAATAAGGAGGACATCCCCAAATTGCCATAAAGAATACAGTGGATCTTAAGGAACTCCCAACAGGCTGTGACAACTTTTATTAGCAAGTCTATATCTAGATACATATTTCTCTGGGACCACACAACTAGCTCGGTTTCTTTAAGGAGGAACCAACAGATTCAGCAAGCATATTGGACCTTCTCCACTTCTGACCCAAATGCCTATGTTTGTTTACTTGTTATAATCAAAACCTTTCAAGCTCACCTCAACGTTGTCCTTTATTATGATCTCATTATTAATATTACTTTCCTCATCAGTTCTCTAAATACTTATGGGATATGCCTCCCCTCTTAGCACTTCTATAAGGCCTACATTCTTCCCAACTTTCCTGTGTGAAACAGAGAAATGCCACCAAAAAAGTGTTAGTAGAAAGTGTGTAGCCATGACAAAAGGCTTGTTGATTTTGCAGCAAAGATTTGTTAGATGCTAGAGTGAACCTGATGCTTCTTAGCTCAGACTACAAACAAAACAAGTTCTAATTGAAAGATTAAAATACCAATAATAACCAATACTAATAAGTTTGTACAGGGTCAAGGAGACTCAAACCTCTGGGTGATATTATTCCAGAGGGCAGAGGCAGTGGTGTCATTCAACTGGTGTAACAAGCTGTTCAGTGAGTGTGCATTTTGCATGTGCATGCACCAAACCTGCGCTTTGTGCACACACACAGCATTTAGAAAAGACAATTTTGCAGCCCCGGTGAGTAAAACAGCTGAAGCACGGCAAACCACTCTGCTGCATTAATCAGCTGTGCTCAAAAACAAGGAAATAAAGCACAGGAAACGGGCAGGGCAGAAGGGTGGGGCCAAATGATCACCAGAACTACTGGTTCACCCAAACTGGTCCAAACCAGAAGAATCCCACCCCTGGGCAGAGGCCATAAAAGAGAAGGCACACCATCCATGTCTCATCAGGTGCAGGGTTTCCAAAGCCATTTGATGGTATCATTAAATAGGAGACATTCCTTGCCATCATAAGCTCTCTCCAACCATGGACCATCTTTAGTGACAAGTGAAAATCAAATAAAATAGGAAACATCTATCTAGTGACAGGCATAATGATGCCAGCAATGGTGACCATAAGAAACCATGACTTCACATACATGATGATATCACCATGCAAATATCGTCATTGTGCACTTCTATCATGATGCTTAATGCAAACACTGTACATTCACTGTGGCATTTGTGTCATGACATCATGAGTTGAATTAAAACTTCACAGGGATTTGAACTATGGTCAATGATTTAGTGCTTTCCAATTTGACAAAGCTCAACTCCAGCTTCCCAGTTCTAATTGCTATAAAATTCCTTGTCTATAATTTTTTTTTCTTACTGTATTGTACTTCATATCAGTTAATCCTGTATTTCAAAATTCTATTTTTATGCACCTATACTCCTAAAAATATTTACCTGGGAATAAGTCTCTTAACTCATTCTCTTCTGAATAAGCATATGTAAGTTTTTGTTCTCCATTATAACCAAAGAAAGCCAATTTGGTTTCATTGACCTAAATGTCAAACTTCCAATTGATTTCAGAACAACTAGATGTCACCTAAAATGTTTAACTACAACATGGGATTTGCCAATATGTGGAAAAATAATTTATTTTTTTAAATGAAGCCAGCATGTAGAAATAAAGCTATAAGACAAACCTGATGTTTACATGATGTCAACATTGACTATCGCTTTATCTGTGGGAACCACCAAAATCTTGATTCTTACAACAGCTGTATAAAGGAGACCAAAATTATTTATTAGCAAGAAAAATGCTAAACATTCAGTTTAGCACATGACAGCTTTGCCTTCATCTTTGTAATAGCAAAACAGTAGCAGAACTTTATATATTCATCAGGCATTTACCTTATTTGTTTTTCTAGACAATTGGTTTTGAAAAGTTATGAATATTTCTAAGAACATGCTTAGAGTTCCCTAGACTATAACCATTATTATCAGTTACCCTTAAGGGCAATCTTTTTTTCTTCTTCGTAAAATCATGATCCATTTGATATCCCAAAAACAGCAGCATTAATTTTAATTTGTCACATTGTAGGGTGTAAATTGAGTAAATGTTAATAGCATTCTTCTTGAGTAATCAGTTCTACATGATTAACCTAAAAATTGCCAAAATGTTGTTTACCATTCATTTGTTTCTGGGGGCAGGGGGGATGGCATGAGGAGTCAGAGAGAACTTGATTAATTTACTTTCTGATCTGTATTAAAACTTGCCACAATGATTCATAATCATTTCACTCCATATTTATTCTGACAAACCACTTTGGGTGCTGCTCGAGTAAAAATATTGCTTCACTGACAACAACACTGATCTTATTTGTTTTCAAATGTTGCATGAATGTAAAGTTTAATCTTATATTAGCGTAGGTTTATTTCTTTAAAAAGGTAGATTTTTCAGGATGACTCCTGCTATTTTTATATATTTATTTAATCTCAAAATATCTAGCGTGTGGTCTTTAGTACCATCTAGTGGAGAAAGGGGGACAAAACAGGAACAAATAAGATTAAATTCATGGAAAAGAAATTGAAAAATAAAAGGGCAAGGAGTGTTGACCATCTCAAGCAGAAAGATTAAGGAGGGTCTTTCTTTTTATCTATCTGTCTTTCTATCTGCCTACCTACCTATCTATCTATCATATTTTTAGGGCTAAGGCAATATATCAGTTTGTCATGATGTTCATGAAGAATTCAGAATAACAAGAGCTGGAAGGGACCTTGGAGGTCTTCTAGTCCAACCCCTGCTCAAGCAGATGCTATACCATTTCAGACAAATGGTTGTCCACCCTTCTTAAAAACCTCTGATGATGGAGCAGCCACAACTTTTGCAGGCAAGCTGTTTCATTGGTTGATTGTTCTAACTTCACTTGGGATTGTTCATTTGGGATTGTTTTGACATCATTTGAGATGTAAATAATTCAAGAGAAAAGAAATCAAAGGAGAGAAGGATATACCACTGTATCTTCCTCTCTTTTTTTCCTTATCATTTAAAAATGAAAAAAAGAGCCTTGGTGGTGCAGGCTGCTAAATGCCTAGCACTTAATTCCAGCTGCCTGCAATTACTGCAGGCTCGAATCCCACCAGGCTCAAGGTTGACTCAGCCTTCCATCCTCTCGGGGTAGGTAAATTGAGGACCCAAGATTGTTGCGGGCAATAAGCTGACTTTGTAAAAATGCCGCTTAGTAATAAGCAGGCATATACAATGGAATGAAGGCTATTGCTGAGCGCATTGGGTTGCGCTCCAAAAATTGTAAGCCGCCCTGAGTCTCCAGAGAAGGGCGCGGCATATAAATATGAATAAAAAAAAATATGTAGCTGTTATGGCCAATTTTCCTTGTCCTCCTCTTGACAACTAGTATCAACCACAGCATTGGTTGATTGCTTCCTTGAAATGATATTAGCAATCCACAAACATGCAGACTTTTAGTTATGGTGGAGAAGTTGAGAGCTAGAAAGATTGCATTGGGTGGGCGCCCATATTTTACAAATACCACAAACTTTTCCGCAAATTATTATGTGGAAGCTTACTGCATTTCAGTATGTTAGTATACTACTTTCAATCCATAGTTTAATAGATCTTGTTTGTCTTTTAATGCCTTCTGTGTATTTTTCACTACTGAAAGCATATTGCAATTTAGTTTCCCCTCATTTTTTCCTCCGACACTTGTATTGCTGGCAGAGCCTATATTTTCCTTTCATGGGTGAATCCAGCCGTATCAGTGAATAAGTACTTAACTCTGGAACTATGAACTCATGAGGAAACGGCATTTTCCAGTTAATAGAAAGAGAAGAAAGATGTTGCATGAATTCATGGCTCTGTCATTACATTGCTTTCACAAGTAGACAACTCTCGATAACAAGTCGTTGTGGAAGTAGAAATGACATTTATTATGAGAGGATTTTGTACAACAGGGTACCTAGTCATGTCTATTTACTCAGAAATAAGTCTAATGCCATTTACTCTGAATTCAGGATTCAGAGATTTGCAACCCTGATGGTCTAAAGAATTTAATAAATGAAAATAAAATAACCATCAAAATATATTTTCAGGCTGAACAGGTGAAAATCTGCCTGTCTGGGTTTTTTTTTTTTCTGATGTTCATATTTTATCAAGCACAAATTTGTTCTGCCTCTTTCTTCATTTCAATTATTATTAAGGCCCTTTTAAGAAGAAAAAAGTTTTTAAAAAGTGTTCTCTCATATATTTGTTTAAGTCAATTTTCTTTAATATTTGCTTTTCAACTGACACTTTCTTTTTTTGAAAAGTTTTTATTTTTAAGACAAACATACAAACAAAACATAAAACCATCTTCCATTTTATATACATACAGTGCGCCAGTTGGTTGCAAATCTTTTGTGCTATCCTTTTTGTCATTATCACTCATAATTTATATAAACTTTCACATTGTCAAGCTAACATATGCTTATATATCTATCAGTTATTAATCATCTATGACTAGACTATTTATTCCATCATTTTATACAAGATATTCCAAATTCTATGTTAAAATTTATACTATACTTTCATCCAATGGTTATATATGTCTACATTATATTTTATATCAATCTATTACAGGCATACAAGTCTCAAATAAATAAATAAATAAATAAATATTAAACTTCTATTACAAAATTATCTACTCTATTACATTACCAATTCTTTTTGTCCAACCATTGATAAAACAAATCCCATATCATATAAAATTGTTTATCTTCTTGTTCTCTAATTTCAAATGTCCATTTACTCATTTCAGCACAGTCCATAATTTTCTTAATACTTCCTCCTGCATAGGTATTTTATCATTTTTCCAATTCTTAGCAAATACAATTCTAGCTGCTGTTAAAACATTTACAATCAAATATTTCAACTCTTTATTGTGTATTTCCGATATAATTCCCAATAAAAAGATCTCTGGTTTAAAGTCTATATGTTGTTTCATCATTTTTTCCAACCATGTGTGGATTTTAGTCCAATATTTTTTTGCATCCGAACATGTCCACCACATATGGTAATATGAACCAGGTATCTGATGACATTTCCAACATTTATCCGATTTGTTCTTAAACATTCTTGCAATTCTCATCGGGGTAGATGCCACCTGTAAAACATCTTATACAAATTTTCTTTATATGCAGTTGACATTGTCATTTTATAATTTTGAGACCACAATTTTTGCCACTTCTCTAAATCAATCCCATATCCAAAATTTTTCCCCAAGCAATCATCGTTTCTTTAACTTGTTCTTCTTCCAATTTAAATTCTAATAAATGTCCATAAAGTTTTTAAATTACCTTTTCATCAGTACCCATCAAAATTTTATCTAAATCAGTCAACTTATCATAAATACCTTCTGTTTTAAAATCTTTATCAAATCTAGATTGTACTTGCAAATATGAAAACCAATTCATTTTTACACCTTGTTCTTCCAACGCTTGCATGGATTTAAGTTCACCCTTTTCATTCAATATCTCACCATATCTGGCTGTTTGTTCCTTTTTATATATTATTGGATATGAAAAAGCTTCAACAGTGGATATCCATAATGGAATTTTTAAGTAATATTGTCTTTTTGTCTTCTCCCAGTTCAAAAACAGTGCCTCTCGAATATAATGTCTTCTGAAATACCCCTGTGTTTTAGTTCCCTCATACCAAAGGATCAACTGACACTTTCTTTTCCATTCACATTGTTAACACTAACATATTCCTTGATCAGAGAATGGCATTGCCAAATTCAGGGAAATGTGAAAATAAAACCAACATATAATTGTGCAGCAGTTCCTAGATTATTTCAAAAAGTGTGAACTGGGGTGGTTTGTATCAAAATATAAACCAAACAAATTTCTCCCCCATCTCTACTTCATGCAAAGCCTTGATCTGCTTAACATTCCTTCTGGACCAAATTGTGCAAATTTCTAGATTAATGATACTTTTGATTACATGTCTCTAATCAACAGAACAATATAATTATCTTTCACAGCTTGTACAGTATGAAATTTAAAATACATTTACAGCCCATTCCTCAAAGTACTTCCTCCAGCACAACTCCCTTCCACTTAATGAACCTGGCACAGACTGAGAGGTGGGCTGTTACAAATTAAGTGGATACTAAATTGTCTCAATAGAGGAGTTATCCGACATAAATAACAAATTATACAAACAGATGCAACAGAGTGATAGCTTTTCACATGAATATGTATTTTGCATCCTATCGGTAAACCAATATGGGTGCTCAGCTCAACGTTTATGGAATAGGTCTGGAAGATTAGAACAAGTTTTGAAAATAATAATCAAAAAAAATTCATGTGAACTGTACATGAAAATTAAAATGGGCAAAATGTACATTTTAGAATAACTGAAATATTAATAACAAAAATCACAAATCTATGTTGTATTGGTCTGAATGTGAGATCCCTAATTATGTAGTTTCATATTAGCAATCTGAACTTGGCTTGATATACAGTCTTGTATGAGTACCAAACTATGCACATGGTTTACACACATTCATATGCACACACATACACACATTTCTGTAATTCAGCAAAGGCCACAACAATCCAACTTTAGCTGAGTTCTTATGAGCTTTCATGATATTTATTTCAATAGGTCTCATCTAAAAATGCTTATTTTATTCATATTTCCAACACAGCAGCTGATCCTCATTCTTACATTTATGAATATTTTCCTTCAGGTTTTGCACTTCCTCAAATTTTGTCATCTTCATTTGGCCTCAGAAACACCTTCCAAAATTTATATTTTAGAATAAAGAACATGTATAACATGACCTTTAGAAATACATCTTTTAGATTTAGAAATACATCTTTAAATGTATTTAAATTTAGAAATACATCTTTTCTGAAGAAAAGCTAATTTTAAGTGGTGTTAATGTTCATTTCATTTTATCTCACATATTTTACCTATTGTAGTTCCACCTTCAAATCCTTACAAGAGTTGGTTTACTAATGTTTAATTATATACTAGAATGTGTTAAGGAATGCCTTTTTAAAAACTGGGAGTTTTTAATGGTTAAAAATAGTTTAATTAGAAACAAGATGGAATAGAAGTATATGGAACTGCATCTAAGAATGAACATATATATGAGCCTATCATTGACATAATGTGTCTCTAACATTTTTTGCCAGTAGATTATCTGGAAAGAAAGAGGGTTGAGAAAAGAGTTAAACATAACTCTTTTTTGATTCAATGGTTTTGACACAATGCAACATAATAGACCCAAGTGAATGAATCAACAAAGAAATCAATGGGATCCTAGTTGTCATTAGAAGCAAGATAATCTCAAGATTGGATTACTTTTATACTTTTTTCCATGGGCTCTCTTGGACATGGTGCAGAAACAGCATCTGATGTAGAATGCAGCTGCAAGATCGTTAAGCAGATTTATTAGTTTTGCTTTTAATTGTTATTACTGGTAATTAATTACGTTGCTTTAAAGATTCAATAGAAAGTATGAGTTTAAAAAAAAGAGGAAAAGATTGTTAAGGTAGTTAGCTAAATAACTTGAGGTAATGATGGTTTTTAAAGGCTCAACTCAAGGCATAGGCCTTAAATGATTTAACATTCAGAAAGGATTATTTCTCCAGCACTATCCAATCTATTCAGTAAAATCAACTGGGAAGGCCGTATCTGTACCCCCACCTAAGGGTTGGCCATACACTGTAAGGATTGTCTTGGTGATAATGACAATTCTGGAATCTCCTTGAAGAAATATAGTTAGATTTCATGCTGTCCTGAAAGTGACTAGTTTAAACTCGTTCTGCAAGCCTTTTAACTGCTTTTTAAAATGTTTTCCAACAAAACACTGGTTTTATTGATTTAGCATATTATTTTTGCACAGTTTTATTGTTTTACATCTGGGCACTGCAGTGTATTACCTGAAGTGTCAAGTCAAGTCAAACTTTATTTCAGTCAAAGACCAACATAGAATGAAACAATGAACAAACTGTTAAAAAGTAAGAGTTTATTTGACCTGAGTTCTTGAAGGGTGGTGGTGATTGCTATTATTATTATGTAACACAAGCAAGTAATATTATTAATAATCCAACGAAGCAGCTCAAATTTGTAGTACAACTAGAGGTTATATTTAGAAATCAGAAGGAACTAATATCTTTGATTTCTTTGTCATGCTACCCTTACTATAAATCGTATCTTTTTAAAACTCTAACTACACTCCTACTTTTAATACTAGTTTAATAACATAATGAACAATTATGTTAATACTAAACACTGAACTCTGTTTTTCCTAATACTAATTTTTTTTTTTAAATTACATTTATATGCCGCCCTTCTCCGAAGACTCAGGGCAGCTTACAATTTTTGGAGCACAACCCAATGCGCTCAGTAATAGCCTTCATTCCATTGTATATGCCTGCTTATTACTAAGTGGCATTTTTACAAAGTCAGCTTATTGCCCCCAACAATGTTGGGTCCTCAATTTACCTACCCCGAGAGGATGGAAGGCTGAGTCAACCTTGAGCCTGATGGGATTTGAGCCTACAGTAATTGTAGACAGCTAGATCTTAAGAGCAGGCATTTAACAGCCTGAGCTACCAAAGCTCATTCTTGAAACCACACCATATATGCCAGAGGTTTCAGAGAATAGGATACCTACAGATAGCTGTAGTCCAGTTTTGCCTCTATTACATGCTTGAGCATTTCTCTTAATACTGCACTCTCAAGAATTTGGACCTCAAAGGAAGCACACTTCACATGAGTTATCTAACAGTAAATTGTCTTAATGTTTGCCATCAATATTTCCCACTATGCTCAATTATTTCTAATCCAGTGGCTTCTCCCTGCCTCCCCCAACCAGTCATCTCTTATACTATTAATAACGTTTTCTTTGAATTGGATGGGTGGGTGGATGTTAACTGATCTATGGCCTTAATCCTAGATAGATAGATAGATAGATAGATAGATAGATAGATAGATAGATAAAGAGGAATGGAGGGATGGAGGAAATCTTCCTTTGTATTTGTGTTTTATTTTCAGTGGATATTTTATTATCTATTGAGTAATAATCTTTTATATAACTACACAGGGAAATAAAAAGATATGCCAACATATCAGAAGCCAAAGTAAACCACAATCTACCTTTGAGGTGTTTAGGTTTGTTTTTTTCCTTACAATTCTTCCTTTATGGTTTATTGGCTGATTTAACATTGTGTCCTTTCGAGTGAGATGGAAGATCCAAGTGCCAGCAGCTGATTTCCCCATTGCTAACCATGGCTGTGTCCTGTGTCCTTCCTGGAGGGGTCTTTAATTCTTTGCACCTGATTAAATGGTAACTAAGAGTCACGCTTTGGGGTGATTCACTGGTTTGGATGACTGACTAACAATCTCTACAGGGCAGTGTACAATTTACTTGTGTGCCCTAATTAGCACTGCTAATTGGGGCACAAAATCTATGTAAAGTTGGACCCTCTTTTTTTTTTAATCAGCCATCATTTTGAATGGCAAGCAACTAAGATAAAAAGTTTTATTTGTCTCTTCTGTGAAGTACTTCAAACATATGCATAAAAACTTTGATTGTATCTATGTGCAATATGTACACACTGGTGTGCAACTAGGACTGAAACTTTTAGTCATGTTTCACAAACTAATTACTTATATTATATGAGAAACACAGCTATTGTAAGTAGTCCAGTAAGATATACTAGCTTGACACTTGCATTTTCTAAAGGACTATTATAAAATAAACACAAAAAAATAACATGCTTAAATCAATATTTCATATATTCATGACTCTCTATCAGGGGTCTTCAAACTTGACAGCTTTAAGGCTTGTCTATATGATGAATCCTAATGCATACCTTTGAGTAGAAGCATCCAGGCCATTCTATTCTCATTCCCTTACTTGTTGAGGAACTGATATAGGATGATACTTATCTTCTTTTAATGACCCCATAATCCCTTGCGGGGTGGTGTCTGGGCAACTGAATGGAGCTGAGTTTTTACTAGCCAGATGCCCTTCCTGTCACCAACATGGAGTTTTGTTCAGCAGATATATTCTCATTGTGCCCAGAGAGAGAAATATCTGCCTCTACCTCACAGCCTCCACAGTCAGGAGGATGTGATCAAACCCACAGCCTCCTGATTGTGAGGCGAGAGTTCCACCTCTCAGCCACCGCACCACTCATCAGCTGGCCCTAAATGATTGTGCATTATTGATTGATTGATAAAACTGAGATTTGGTTGACAAAAATCTACAGAAAATACATTTTAGGGATAAGCAAATCACTAGCTAATGATAACCTATGCAGAGATAGTTCAAAAAGGATATGCATGGGAGAGTAGAAGGATGCCAAAAAAAGAAAGATGGAAGGAGATGACCTCAGTTTATGAATCACAGAAAACAAAGTCATCATTTTAGCTCTGCTATTTTCAGCAAAAAAAAGTCTTTTAAAAAGTTCAATTTTCCACAAAGTATTTGTTATTTTATCTCTCACTGCAGGTACTTCAATATATCTCGATTTTATACACATATAATAATCTTACAGGCTGACAAAATAATATCCTCTTCTATGAATGTATTTATCATTTAAAAATTCATTCTTCAGGAGTTCTCCACCAATCCTTTCCTCTCTTCTATACTTTTTATTCCCTTTATGTTTCTTTATTTCAAATTTTAATCCATAAAAGATGAGTAAAAAAAATAAAAGAAAGTCTTTCTTTCCCATGTCCATAATAGTTTAGTACCTTTCAGCAGTCTGTACTTTTGCGCTCATGTGTTCTTCTCATATTCATGTTTCCTTCTGTTTCTACTGTACTTTTTGTTTAATTCAGGCAGCCAATCGACTTCCTTAACAAATTGAAACATCCTTCTTTCCAAAGGAGATGTATATTACCTGTTTATTTAACCCCAAAATAGGTAATGAGGTCTATTCCTCGTAGTGATACTAGGATACTGTCCACCCACCTGGGTGGTGCTGAGCTGACCACAGTCCAAAACGATGTTAGGTCCAGGCAACAAGCTGGTCAGTCAGGTTTTTTTGTAGCAACCTATAGATCTACAGCTGTCTCCATCAAAATGCAGATGTGACCCAGATGCCACATTTGGTTGTGCAACACGATGTTCAGACCCTGCTCCTGCAAGAAAAATGCTAGGAAGAAGATGATGATGATTTAATCAAAAAAATATTTTAAATGAGGCAATATTCCAAATTTGACTGTTGTTTGAGTCCATTTTTTAATTTTCTTACTTCAAATCCCAATAAGCTTTTTGCATTTACTACTTTTTAAATCTTTGTAAATGGTTCCTTCCTTGTTACTTTAATCTGTTCCAGATCGAAGGTACACTCACTCAAGTGGCTGCTGCTATGAAGTTCTCTTTATATTTTAAACACATTTAAATGTGTTTAGAAAGGGGAATTACGGGTAGCAGACAGTGCTCTTTAAAAAGTCTTCACACAATGTTGTGAGCATTCCGTGGCTCCCAGATTGCCCAAGGTTCCTTTTTTTAAAAAAATTACATTTATATGCCGCCCTTCTCCGAAGACTCAGGGCGGCTTACAATTTTTGGAGTGCAACCCAATGCGCTCAGCAATAGCCTTCCTTCCATTGTATATGCCTGCTTATTACTAAGTGGCATTTTTACAAAGTCAGCTTATTGCCCCCAACAATCTTGGGTCCTCAGTTTACCTACCCCGAGAGGATGGAAGGCTGAGTCAACCTTGAGCCTGGTGGGATTCAAGCCTGCAGTAATTGCAGGCAGCTGGAACTTAAGTGCTAGGTGTTTAACAGCCTGCACCACCAAGGACTCTTAAAGGTCCTTGAAGACCCTATTAACTTCTTTGTGAGGAGCTCCCTCCTACCAAGCTCATGTGGGTGATTTTATGATCCTCCTTATTCAGAGAAGCTCATGTAGCCTGGCTATTGGTGTTTGTCTCTGCTTTATCCCTATGGGACACCACAAGGCTCAAAAGTTGCCTTTGGAAAGCATTTGCGAGGTGCAACTTCCAATCTGAATGTAGCAGCTCAAGGATTTATATGATGGCACCTCCAAGTTTGCTCAAGTAACACTTCTACTGTGAGAGTTACACTGATTGCAGGTTAACAGCTGGGTGGAATTCAGGGTGCTGATTACCTTTAAAGCCTTAAACCTTCTTGGTTTAGAATCTGTGGGACCAACTATACCCAACCATATCTGTCCATTTAAACGAGATGTTCAGATTAGAGGGGACATCGTTGCTGTTATCTTGATTTCCTTAAAGAGTCTGCAAGCTGCATTGGCCTATAATATGTCTCCTCGATAATTTAAAATTTCCTTCCGTTCAATCATGTCCGATTCTTGGAGACTGCCTGGACATGTCCTTGCCATTTCTTTTGCAAGGTTTTTCAGAAATGCTTTGCTTTTGCCTCTTCCCTTGGGCTAAGAGGCAGTGACAGGCCCAAAGTCAATCATATGCCTTTGTGCCAAAGGCAGGGTTTGAACTCATGGTCTTCTGGTTTCTAGCCTGATACCGTAACCACTACACCAAACTGCTGCAGTGGGTTTTTTTTTTCCCCCAGATCATTTTCCATGCCACACTTCCTCCTATTTCCTTGACACCATCCCCCATCTCTCAAGCATGATTCCCAGTGGCTTCTTCTTCTGGCCCTCTTACAGAGCCACAGATAAATAGAGAAATAAACACAACCTGCTCTCAGGCCAAAGGCCCCTTTTAAAAGCTCCCAAGGGATTCCTACACCAAATCTGCAAACCAGAAAATCTGCAAATCTCCCAATTTCCCTCTTCTCTGAATGCCATGGGTGGGGGGGATCGTTCCCAGCATATGCATCCATTAAAACAAACAAAAAATTACTGAAATTTGGATTTGAGAGCTCTTAAAAAGAAAACAAGTATAATGATGCCCTGCTTATATGTTGATTAGGGACATATAAAAAAGAATTACAAGAAGGAAACAATGGCATCTAAAAAATTTATCTGATTGGTAGTAAACCCATCACCACCAACTAATTCTTCCTAAATCTCCAGCAAGAGCAGTATAAATGAACAAAAGATCATATTCATGACTCTTTGAATACATACTACATGTGGAATTTCTGTATGTTTGCATACATCTATATATATTAAGAATGCATCTGTCTGTGTGTCTGTGTGTATCTGTGTCTATGTCCTTCAAGTCAATCTTGACCCCTGATGATGTCTGGACCAGGGGTCTCCAACCTTGGCAACTTTAAGACTTGTGGACTTCAACTCCCAGAAATCCTCAGCCAGCTGGCTAAGGATTTCTGGGAGTTGAAGTCCACAAGTCTTAAAGTTGCCAAGGTTGGAGACCCCTGGTCTGAACTACAGTTTTCTTCACTTACCATTTCCTTCTTCCTATGTCTGAAGTGACTGGCCTAAAATCACCCAGCTGGGTTTATGCCCAAAGCAGGACTAGAAGTGATTTCCTATCCTGCTATTTGTTAGCCCTTTGAGGCAGTCTAGACAAGAAACACAATTCTGAGTACTAATTCTATATCTGTTGCAAAGTTACATCGATAGAATTTTGCAAGACTGAACATCTCTCTCTTCTCCCCTCCTCTCCTTTTACTTTTCAGGAAACCAGGGAGAGTTCCTTCTGAAATGCTTCCCACGTTCCTCTCTTTCCCAGTAGACTGGGGTATCTTTTACAAGTTGGTAAATAAATGTCATTTCATTAAGAATGTTTACAAAGATAAAAGACAAATATTAAAATATATAAAAAAGAAAATATGTATTGCTCACATGTGAACGAAATAATAATAATTATAGGAACAAGAAAAAAAAATAACTTTGACTGTCTTTTCAGCAGTTATACACAAATTCATTATCCTTCTTCTCTCTTTTATATTACAAAAATCCCTTCAGCCCTTTATTTCATCCTTTTTCAAAAATCAAATTTTACTTTTTATTTTTCAAAAATTGAGAAATCATTATTTCACTCTTTTCCATTTTCAGCAAAAAGTCTATAAAGGATACCCAGTCTTTTATAAAAGACTGTCTCTTATAAAAGTTGGCTGCTCATCCCTCTGTCTCCCAAAGCCATTCCCACATACCATTACAGTACCTTAGCCTCTACATGAAACTGGTTCCCAGTATTCTTCAGATACGATGTTGAACATTTCCCAATGTTGTCACCATATTTTCCTGAAAGGAAGATGGTGATTTATTCTCCAAATAATACCCTTTGAAGTAGAAAGCCTTGTCTTATGTGCAGTCCACAGAAGCAGACACCATTGAAAAAGAAAAGGTAGGAGATGGGTAGAAATAACACAAACAAATGGTTGGAAGAGTAGGATCCCCATCTCGTTTGTGTCAGAGGCACCATTTAAGGCACTTTCAATTTGAAAGAATTAGACAGTGACATCACCATTGCCGGGAATGCCAGTGGAGTCTCATTTCATGTCCCCTTCAAGGAGCTGGAGTGGATGACAGGAGCTCACCCCACCACATAGCAGCACTCGGGTCTCGAACATGGACTTGCTAACCTCCAACCCAGCATTGTAACCACGGGCCACCACTCTCGTTGGAAGAGTGGAATGAGAGGGGAAAAGTATTCACCATTGTTTCTTCCCTAAGAGTGGAATTTCTAAAAAAAAATGGTGGAGTCCACAGACAGATGTCCTGGAATCCACACTATGGCTGATTAACTGTTGTTGTTGTTTTTTTTTTTAAAAAAACACCTTATGTTCAGTGTGTATTAAATTAATTTGACTTGAAAGCAATAGAGATCTGGTTTCTTTTCCTTCTGGCAGGGTGCCTCCACATGTCATGTGTCCCAGAGCACTCCTGAGAATAAGAGGACAAGGTAGTTGGAGACTGGTGGTCTGTAGCATTTCAGCTTCTAAAAACAAGTGAGAAAGTCATGTGTGAGGAAGCCATTTGTGGAAGTTTGCAGCTGGGGATGAGCTGAGATGCAGTGGAAGAACCTGCAAGACATGGACTTTAAGAAGAGTGAAAATGGCTAGAGGAGCCAGAAAAAATTGAAAACCTGTTCAGAATGTACAACTTTTGTCAACAGTCATGAAGTCCCTGCTAGGCAGGATCTCACTAGTTTCAGAGTATAATTATACTGTATATAAAGGCCTGCCTGACATTCATGATGACCAGAGCTGCCTGTAAAAGCTCTATTAGTTACACTCAGGATTTATGAATTAAACATCATCCATCTTCTCCAACATTCATTGAGAAAGCATAGCCTGTTATTGCTTCCTTCCTAAACTTGTAGGAAATGGCTTCCAGATCCCTTGTCACCCTGGTATTTTGGCTCTCCACTGGACCTAATTCAACTTCTCCATTCCCTTTCAAACTGTGGTGCTTAGAATTAGACACAATATTCCAAATGCAATGGAACCACTACAAAATAACCCAAAATCTGGATACATCAATAGTCCTTTTAAGGGTTACACACATTCTTTGCTCACATAGATACAGAAAAACAAAAAACAAAGCAAGCTTTAAAGTATATTTAAGTAACTGTTTTACAGATCACACTATTTAATATATGAACATACAGCCTAGATAGTTGGTTGGTTTGTTTTTAAAAAATCAAATTTGTATGGTTTGTGTATTACTTGTAAAGATAACTTTGGAGGTTGCAGGTACAATGAAGCTTCTAAGAACTATTTCTTATATCAATTCGATATAATCAGATGCATTTTACTTTACATATTTCTTAAAATATATTATTCTGCCTTTCCATTAGCCAAGGTCAGCGTATTCAGAATAGCCACAATATAACCAACAATGCAAGAGAAAATCAGTAGAATGTTAACCTCTTTAGTGAAGAGACTGGCCAGATGAAATGCCTGGTGGGGAACGTATTGTGTCTTTGCAACAACAAAAGTTCATCTGAGAGGCAATGAGACAGTCCCAAGGTCTGCCTGAAATGATCAGAAGACTCAGTCATGTCCCAAATAAAAGCAGTTTTATCAGTCCACTTCAGAAACAAAAAGCAGAATTCTCCACAAGATATTCAGAACCAAAATTCAATCCTCTCAAAGCATTTCAAGAAATTAGACAGTTTGAAGAAACATGGAAAGGAACAAGTTAATCACAAGGAAAATGCTTTTTTTTTTTACTTTTTCTTTTCCAGAGATGAAAAATATTAGAATGTGGTAAAGTACAGTTGGGAAGATGAAGGCGTGGCCATTTTATTCTCTATTCACAGGCAATAGTTGAAAAGAAGTTCTCCAGTCACAGTGCATTTTAGGAGAAGGAAGTTGAATGATAGCATTTATGCCCTGTTCTCTGTTCTTCGTTAACTCTTAGTAAAATAGATTATTTTGCTAACTGGGAATTTCAAGACTCTTGGCTAGACTGGGATGTTGAAAGCACTGCAGAAGATGGCAGCCCCAAAGTAATTTCACAACATCTTGAAGAAAATTGCAGGAATCACAGGAGTTGTGCATGACCTCTTTATATTTATCATTCCAAACTTCCCAACCCTTTCCTTAAAATTCACTTTTTCTAAGCCAGCCTCTTAATCTATACACTGATCTTGCATTTAACTATTACATTTCATTTATTATTATTCTATGTTTATCTGTCTCGTTAAGATTCAAATAAATCCTTCCCCTACAAAAATCAAATTTAATGCCTCTAAAATTTCTCTTGTACAAAGTCTCTGCATTTAACAAGTCTTATCCCCACCAAAGGATCAAAATCAAATCTCATCTGATTCTGATGAGAAAGCAAGGAATAAATCAAGACTTTTCCATTTAAAAAAATAAACATTTAAATGATCTAAGCAGACTTATATATTTACATATTCAGATATACTTCTTTTCCTAAAATTTAACAGGCTTATGGAAGACTATAAATCTTAAGGTTATAACCATAGTCAGACTTTCTCCGACAGTCTGACAGACAGAGTTATAAGAGACAGACAGACATATATGTCTCTTAATAAGAGACATAAATCTTCGACTTTCCAGATTATATTTCAGATTCAGTCATGGGTCAAACAGGGCTGAAATGATGCAACTTCCCAGTCAAAACACATACATCATCATAACTTTATTTACAGTCTTCCTTCCTTCCTTCCTTCTTTCCTTTTAATTATCTTTCCCATTCTCTTTCTTATTCTTCCAAGGACCTATGTGTTTACTAATAAGGATGGCTTTCTATTATTTCCAGTGTTAGAAAAGAACATGCTTTTGAATGCCAGTTGCCATGGAGCACAAGTGGGAGGCACAATTGCCTCTTTCACTCTTCAGCTTCTAGGAAAAACAATATTTATCTGTTCAGTTAGAATTTAAAGTTTTCAGAAGCCCTACAGTGACTACAATTGTGCAGTAAGAACTCAGTATTGATCAAGTGGATTTAAATATCTCGCACATATAGAGAGTAAGGGCCGTGGGCTTAACAAGAAAAGTTAAGGTCAGCAGTAGGATAAAAAAAAACTATCTAAAGGCAAAGAAAATGGTAGAGAGTTTGGGCTTAATATCTATGTGTTAGAGCAGAGGTCTCCAAACTTGGCAACTTTAAGACTTGTGGACTTCAACTCCCAGAATTCTCATAGCTGGCTGGAGAATTCTGGGAGTTGAAGTCCACAAGTCTTAAAGTTGCCAAGTTTGGGGACCTCTGTGCCAGAGCTTCAAAAACTAGGTAGTTGCCAGAACTAATTTGTAATAGAACTTATTTTTTAAAGAGTTGCCTGCAAGAGAACTTGTGACTTTTGACTGACCTGACTCCTGAGCCTTTTGGTTGACTGCAAACTTCTCATTTGCCAAGGCTTTCGGTTGCCTGAAAAGAGCTACAGTGAGTGGTCAGAGAGTTGGAGGAGTCCAACACCTTGCTCTGTGTTCAAGAATCAAAGCATCTCCCCGCAAAAATGACATCTAACAAAAATAGAAAGTTAGTTTTAAGAAAGGGCCCAGGAAGGAGATTCGCTTCGGCCCTCAGACTTAGAGTAGATGTTGAAACCAGATCTGCAACTTTCCAATAAAACCAGAATTTTACTACAACCTTTTCAAATCTTTTCAAATATATTGTACATGGTTTTTTCTTGACCCGTCTGGCATTGTTCTGTGCCAGCTAAGATGATGGGCACCAAACAATAAGACCTTTCAAAGAGTTTGAAAAATTTAAAAACTGCATATTCCCATTTACAACTCTCTTCTCCGTGAATTTTATGTTGGTGTATTTTTTTTACTCTTCCATAGTGCCTCTGTCCACTAAACATTAAACCAGAATGTCCACTGAATGTTAAACCAGAAATTTAAACCAGAAAACCTCAAATACTGAATAAACTCTTGGAACTGTATTCTGGCTGATTTGTTGTACCACCTTCAACAGGCTGACCTGATCATTTGAAATACTGATCTATTCTTTGGATAGCCCTACTCTGCCTGGGCCTGAGTCATTTCTATTTCCCCCAAAGACCCATAACAGGGAAGTCATCACTTGAGTTGAGGATATTAAATTAGGAATTTAAAGAGGCCCATAGTTATAAGACATGACACCATATGTTCTCCTTCCTTGACTTAGTTGCTAGAGCCAACATAAAGTCTGCAGTGGAGGACAGAGGAAAACAACAGCTGTATAAAGATTTTCATTAAACCTTCTAGCCTATCATAATTTCTAATGTCAGCAGCTAATCAAGAACTTACTGGCTTCATCAGTGAGTGGGCAGAAGAGACTTCCCATGGGACTAATTTTTTTTTCTGCGAGGATGAAATGTATTCTTATGCCATCACAAGGGTTTTACTGTATTTGGTGCACTGGATGTAAGCAATACTGCATTGCCTTCTATTGTTGAAATGCACATTTCAACCACTGGAGTACATGATTTATCTTTAGCAATAAAAACATTTATATAAATGACAAGAGGTTTGACTGCATTATTAGTCAAAAGGACAGTCAGCCATTAGCAGTCTTCTCATGCGCACAGCCAAGACTTATCCCACTTTGATATTTTGATCTATCATTAGGAAGGGGGGAAAAAGGAGGATAAATGGAATCTTTTCACTATTAAATCTGTATCTGTGGAAGTATGGATGCACATGCAAACCTTCTTAATAATGCTTGTCTGTTTAAAATGCAATCCTGTGTTCACTTACTCGGAAATTAGAAAAGTACAGAAGAGTTCACTCTCAGCGTTATGTGAATTAAACATTTCTGTCAAAATTTGGGTAATTATTTTTTTCAAATAATTATTTTGATGCTGCTTTCATTGATGGATTTATATGCACTTTTCTTTAATCCACTCATCCTTATGTAAAACTTTTCTAATTAAAGTACATTTGTATGTAGCACTTTCTAAAATTGGTTTTCTTTTTCTGCATAGCTTTCCTTAATGCATATTTTTCTTCAGTTATTGAGCATGAAATAGTTTGAGATAGATGTCAAAGACTTTGTGATTTATAAATCCATTTGGTTACTGTCTGGGAAAAGAATATTTGAAGCTCAGGATTGAACTGTGGGGTCCTAGGTGCTCTCTGTGCTTGGTTGTTTTCTTGCAGATGTTATGTTACCACACTAGGTAACATTATCAGTACTAGAAGGGAGTAAGATTTGCTCTCTGTTTATATACAAGTAACTTACCTGTCAGTGTTCTTTTTTGGGCTTTTTGATTGTCCTTTTTGAATGCTCTGTACATGTTGGTAATCTCTATGTGCCTGTTGATGGTTGATTTCTCTGAGTGCCAAGCTTTGAGGAACTCTACAGTGTTTTTGGACTGGGCTTGATCTAGGATGCTCTGGATGCTATGATGGATTCTTTTCTGGTGATATATTGAACAATTAGAACCATATTTTCACTATACAAATAGATTCCTTTTTCCATTGAGTCCACCCATACCCACACCCACACCAAATTATGATGGGCTGAATCTACTAACTTGAATCTCTTAACAAATCCAGAATTGAGAGGAGTATAGATCAGCATCTCTCTCCATATCTTATGCCTTTTTCCCCTATAGAAGTTTGATATGAGCTTTTAATATATTGTCTTATATACAGGATTTACATCCACACAACAATACAAGCAAAGGAATAGAATTCATACAAAGCATAAAAGAAGGAACAGGCTGATGAGCTATTAACAACAACCAAAAACACAGTAAGCATTACACTCCTTTTGAGGAGTGTAAACAGAAATAATTTTAAACAAGGTATGTTTGTTAACTGGTTAGGCAATCTTGGTTTCTTTCTGTTCAGTTATGGAGGAAAGATCTGGTAAGACTGACAATGCATAGAGATAACAATGGTAAATCAAGGAGGAATAAAAAGAAATAAATTTTAGAGGGAAGGATCTGGAGGGTAGGATTGTTCTTTTCTAAACCCAAAGTGGCCAAAAGTAAAACAAGAGTACATGAGGTTTTGCTAAGCTAATGTAGCCTGAATGAAAAGTAACAACAGAGAAAACTCTAACCACCTGCTGAATCTGGCTTTCCTAATCACCATACAGATAAATGATAAAAGCAGTAGTGGGTTTTGACCACTTAGGGCACTTATGGTATAAAAAGGATTATATGGAAATGGTACCTTCAGAAATGAAAAAATGAATTCTATTTTTCTCTGAGCTTTCCAGTGCAGGGCCAATTTATGGGGACTTTCAAGCACACTGTTGGCCCATTCAACACAGTTTTGTCACAGGTGGATAACTTTAATGCTTACAAGACATGTGACTGCTTTTCTATCTTTCCTAGGAATAACCCCAAGTGAATTCAATTACATTTATATCTAAGAGTGTGTATCTGTAGATCAGTTCTGATCTTTTATCTCATCCATATAAAGGCCAAAGTGATCCCAGTGGTAATACAAGCACCTGTGTGTGTGTGTGTGTGTGTGTGTGTCTCCTAATCTGGTAGAGTGGTTCCAACAGATCCCAGGAATAACATCAGAACTCTCTGTCCAGAAGAGTGCAAGGAACAGGTAATATCCTGTGCGCAGAACCTTCAAACTCCCAGGACCTGAAATTGAGAGAGACTCAAACCATCCATAATGGTAAGAAGGAAAAAATTTTTACATACGCATATCCATACACATATATACTATATATGGTAACTTTATTACATTTATATTGGAAAATGTATTAATATTTTGAGCTTAGATATTATTAATGAATTGCCACAAAACTAAGAGGAATCTCTAATCCCAGAGACTCTAGAAGATGCTTATTTTATGAAATAAGGACTGAAGTCATGCATCTCAAAGCAAACAAGCCAAAGATAACATAGGATCCATTTAAGACCCTACTCATAGAATGAGAGTCATGCTAGGATGAATGAGAACGATGTCCCTGAAGCACATTATCCAAATATAATCTCTGTTATGCTAAACTACATCATAAGCAAAACATAATTTGCCATATGCTTTTCTCATTCCCAAATGCCAGCAACAATTTGACTTTGCAATGAACTCAAGTGCTGAGACACCAAGATGTGGCTTTTATTAGAGCTGGTATAAGCTAAGAGTTGATATCCTTCCATTACGGTTCGGATGCTAATTTTCACAGAAAATGGTTTCCTCCTTAAACAGCCCCACAAACCAAATAAGGCATCTTCTCTGACATATGACTTACAATGGCTTTAAATTTATTTAAATTGTTTTTTCCTGTGCTGTGATAGTGCTGACCCTTTTATTCTGTCAACAATTTGTTCTTTATATATTAAGGCTTCCTCTCCTAAATTGTGAGAAGATGAGTCGGAGTTCTTTATATTTTAATTGTACCATCAAAGCCCATTGAGGATACGATAAAGTAACCAGAAGTTAAATTATCAATAAGAGTCATTTGTTTTGCATTTTTTATTTTTAAAGAATACTTATGAGAATTGTGATAAATTAGCAGTGACAAACTATGTCTTGCAGGCCAATTTTGTGTGGAGAGTTTAATTAAACATTGCAGCTGTTTATCTCTATGGTGATTACATTTTCATATGTAAATTACATGTATTAAGATCAAGATACTTATGTAAATGTCACTTGCCTTAATGTTTTGTGTTCTTGTTATTAACATTTAACCATCAGCTTGTAATCTGCTTGTACTGCATTACACTGGCATGCACAACATGACTAAAATAAGGAGATTTAGATCTTAATAACAAACAAGTTTTTAAAGAGAACTATGGCTTACAATGTAATTGAGATACAGAGAGATAAAAAAATCCAAAGAGCTGGGTTTTTTTATTTCAGATTATCATTGGTTAGAACTTTTCCATTTCCTTCATGTCACCCATCTGCCAGTCAACAAATGGTTCAGAGAATAAGTCATGTGTATCTCCAGTTTTGAAAAATAAATTAAAAATGGAAGATGTTTGTGGATTCCAACATCAAAGCTACATTAAAACCCAGTCAAGATATACCATATCACTCACATAGATCTGTAAGAAGATAGCATGCCATGTAGACAAACAGTTATATACTATATATAGCTAATGGAAAAATCAAGTTATTATACGGCACAGTTTGAGCAAAATTCATCAGTCTAAGAGACAATGAGAATAACAGACATAATTATTATTAAATAAATGGGATGTAATAGGGCTTAATCTGACAGACGTGTCCCATGTCACTTATTAGGCAGTTTGAAACCTAATAAAACAACATTCGTGTTGTTTAGACAGCAAGATTAGAAATTTTCATGATGTCAATTTTTTTGGGTACTTCACCTTTGCTACCTTATAATGCTGTTACAAAATTTCTCTGTAATCAAAGATTGGAAGTGCTGCAAAATGAAAGGAAAAAAAATGCCTTCCCCACTTTTCCACACAAAGAAACCACTGCTGGATCAAAGGGTCATCTATTAGGGTTGAAGTTATTTCCAGCTCGATGTTACTCCCATTTGTAACAGGTTGTGTGTCCATTTTTCAGCACACATCATTAGGTTCCTTATTATCTTGAGACTCTAAATGAGTATTTTCCTGTATCATATTTTTTCTTTTTATATCTTTCTGTCACAGTCTGATTTTTATTTTTTTAATTATCTTGCTTTTTTTTTAGTGGAAGCAGACTAATGCAAAATCTCTTGGAAGAAAGGGTACAGTTTAAGTAGTGCTTGGAAGAGATGCATTATACCTTGTCATCATGTTCTACCACCACATAGTAGTATTGTCCTGATGCATAATCAAACATTTGCTTCATTTTTTCACCCATCCTCATTGATGATATTGTTTCATATCCCTTTGTAGTCTAGCCACTCTTTATAACAGAGCATTTAGCAATAACAATAGCCTTTAGACTTATATACTGTTTCATAATGCTTTAGAGCATTCTCAGTTTACAATGTCACCATGTTGCCCCCAACAATCTGAGTCCTCATTTTACTGACTTTGGAAGGATAGAAGGCTGAGTCCATTTTGAGCTGGTCAGGTTCAAACTCCAGGATGTGGGCAGAGTTAGCCTGCAATTATGCATTCTAACCACTGTACCACCAGGGCTTCTAATTGCTAATTTTATCATTAATTAAACTTTTTCAACTACTTCAAACTGAGGAAGGCTAAAACAGGAGAAATTGATGGTGTTCTGATCACAGAAATCACTCAAACGTAAGATAGAGCCATTGATTCCTGAAACCTTTGTTCCCCTTTCTTCTACACTCACTAAGACATTTCCAATAAATATAAATAAGTATTTTTTTAAAAAACATTATAGATTCAATTGCTATGGCACTATAACAGACTGCTGTACTGACCAATAGGACCAGAGATTTGTAGATGTTCTCAAACCAGGTCACAGCAGATTCACCCTTCCTTAATGGGAAAACTGTATCCCTAATCCACTGAATTTCTCCAAGATTTGAACATCCTGAATCAGAGGACACTCCTATATTTCATTTATCTCAAAAAAAGTAAAGAAAAATAAATATCTTTATTTTAAAAAAAAACTAATGCACATAACAAATATGAAATCCAATGGCAAAACTTAAATACTAATAATTGCTTGCAGAACATTTCCTTGTAATACAAGCTAAATTATTTATTTCATTTTCTCTCCCTAGCAAAGGAAATAGAAAATAAGAACTGGGCAGTAAAGTCTTTGGTGGGCGGGGGAAGGAGGGCATAAAATGTACTTTCTGCACACAGTAGTAATTAATAATGGGAAAGAACCCTGAATGTTTTATAAGGTATTTGCAAATTGTTACATTGCTGTAAAGATGGTGTGATTGTCTTAGAAGCTCTTAAACACAGATATATAATGATGAAGTTCAACCAACCAACAGTTTTAAAAAAAAGCCTTTAATAAGAAAGGTTTTTTTTCAGTGGGTAGCCTTGCCATAAAACATATTTTATTCATTTCCCTTCCATCTACTCAAAATAATGACCTGGAATAATAACTGTTAGATTACTTTAGGTGAGCAGCCACTATAATTACCAAAAGTTAATTAGAATTATTACGATAACAGAGAAAGCCATTCATGTTATTCTGACTTTTAATAGAGGGACCCAACACTCCATCTTATTCATGAGCTCAGCTCAGCCTCTTTAATAGCTCCCCTCCTTTACCAAATTAAATGTTGATGGATTGTCCTCTCAGTGTGTGTGCAAGCTCCCTCAGAGCTATATTTATTATTGACCCTAAAAACTAAACTACAATGAAGGACCATAAACAATTGCTTGTCTCAAGTGAGCAGTAAACATCCTTAACTTCATTTCATGCTCATTCTCTTCTTTAGGAATGGCTTTAATACTACATTTTGCCAAGCTGTTCTTGCTTAATCAATGAAAGTCAAAGAGAGAAGGAGAACACTGTTCCTCTTTAAAAAGAATAAGAAACAAGATGGCAGATTGCTACTCTTGGCCAGATCTTGTGTACCACAATAGTAGTGCTGTCACTATAGCTTTCTTCAGTTCACAAAGTTATGTGTTGAGTATCAGAAATTGTGCAAGCTGGGATGGAGAGCAGGTAGATGTGTACTGAAATAATTATTCGAGAGGCTAAGTGAGGATATGGCCAAAATAGTCTTCCATTTTCTGACTGTATAATTCATTAAACTAGTTTTAAGAGCAAGATGTGATTGTGAACATACTATTATGGTACAGAAGAATCACTTTGTGCTTGGTGTTTGGTGAAGCCCAAATACAGTGTTATCCTGACAAAAAAAGTCATCCTACAAGGTTTTGAGTAGACCAAAAGTTGTAAAAGACTCAGGGCCAAATTTTAGTAGGATCATTGAAAGTGGAAATGTTAAATGGCTAAAATAATCTATATTTTTAGATATGTTAACTATGATTACATTTGCTCACAATGATCTTCTGAACAGTGTGTGTGTGTGTGTTTATTTGCTTAATTATTAGAAAGACTAGATGTTTTAATGCATCTGGGGGATTTTCATAATATTCAGTTTGTTGTCATTGTCCAAAAATAATTTTATTCACACTGGCTTAGTAGCATTTTCTGCGTTTCATAAACAGCATATGGATCTAGGTAGAATTTAATTCAGTTTTATTTATTAACTCCCTTTGGCATCAAAGGGTCTCAGGTTATGTGTTTGAATTTATTTCTTTCCATCCAATATAAATTGGTTAGAACTGGTTACATGTTCAGAGCTGACAGCTTGATCAAAAATATGTGCAGAGCAGCATATCATTTTGATATTGTGGCCAGTCACCCATAGAATCATTGCATATCATGTTTATTAAAGATTTTTACAAAAATAAAAGGTAATCATGAAAATATATGAGGAAATGTTAAGAAAAAGAGAGAAAATAAAAGCAAAACTGTGGAAAGCAATACACAGAGAAAAAGAAGAAAATAATTAAGAAAAGGCTTTTGATATTCTTGCCAGAAGTTATAAATACATTTAGCATCCTCTTCCATCTCTAAAATTACATTACATAGTCCCTCAGTCTATAGTCAACCTTTTGAATCAACAAATCCAAAACTCACATTTCATTTTAACCCTATTTTCAGCAAAAACCCCATAAAAGTTTTTGAGTTGTTTAAGAATGAAACAGATAAATTTTATAAATTCAGCCATCTTCACAATCAATTCTCCATTATGAGTGTTTCAGTGTTTCCCTATCATCACCCAGGAATCATAAAGAACTGCTTTATAATATCTCTAGTGCTATTTAATCTAAATACCCAGATTCAACATCTGGCTAGGCCAAGATAGATCTGACTTCCCAAGTATCAAAGAAATCCATTGTGCATAGTGAAAAACCTACTTTATTCTAGGTAACAGTTCTAAAGTACTACAATTCCCATCCAGTTGTTTAATTTTTGAAAAGGTTTGTCCAAATCCAAATTTTCTCACATTCTTTGTATCTTTTCATTTGGATGCCATCCTCTTAACTACTTAACATTGGAACCCACTGTTGTTTTGAGAACCATAACTTCTTGTTGAGGTTTCTTAAAGGTCTTCATTCTGGTAGTCCATATGGCGCATAAGCTAAAATCTACCAAAACAATCTCTTTGGCATCTATTGCTTCCTTTGAGTCGGTCTCATGCACTCCATCTCTAACATATGTTCACTTAAGTTGACACAGATGGTATGTTAGATAATAACACAGATAACAATATGGTAACAAGCTTGTCTCCAAAAGTGTCAGTCTGTGGGTAGAAAGCATATTTACCTTGCTCACCAGAAAAAAAGGATTTACAACCTAGGCAAGGAATATTGCATGAAAAAAAATATTCTTGATTCCCAGAAAAACTTGTTTTCTGTTTGTACATTTCTCTATCTATTCTTATTCATTTTACACTTATAAACTGGTTTTCCTTCCAGGAGCCCTCCTCCTGAAGATACAGACTAGGGCTGCACAATAAAACCAACCTCCTGATGTATGGCTTTCAATCTTAACAATTCTCAGCAATGGACATTTGGATGTTTCCAAGGTTGGAAAAAGCTGATAAGTTCTCCAGATGCTTTAAAACTGATTTGAACATTTGTGAAAGACTAATCATACCAAAAAAGAGATTTCAACTTTTTAGTTTCTTGAAAATAGAAAATGTAGACATGGTGTTTTCCAAGAAAGGAGTTCCTTAGCAATTATTTGTTCTTCTTTCTTCCAAGAATGTGTAGGACCAAACAAGTACTTGTTTGGGGAAGTTGTGTGTGGCAAAAATTTCTGAGTCAGGGCCTTCATTTCTTTGAATGCAATATTAATCATCTCATACTATAGCAAAATATAAGCCAGTTAGACACTAAAGAATCAGAAGGTATTTGGGGATGTTAGCCAAGAAGCTGCTTGGGGAAAGATATACTCATATTGCTGCATCTGGAGAGGATGAGGTTCAATTCCATTAACTGGCTTTGATCTTAACCACAACTTGTCAACATGTGTGTTGCTCAAACAAAATGCTGCTGAAGAATAGGTAACTGAGAATTCTCTAAGCCCAGCTACATCTCATTACTATTTGGCTCAAGGGATATGGAAAGAGGACAATCCTGGACTCCAGTTGCTATCCAGCAAGTGATGTACAGGATTCTGTAACAGTGGGAAAGTAACAAAAGACACCCATAAGATATGGTTGTTCATTTGTTTTTCTCATTTCTAAACTGCCCATCTCCTTCAAAGAGAGAAAAATATCAAGTTGAGGTTGTCATTTCCCAAAACTTGTGAGTGTGAACAAATCTAGATAAGCCAATAATCTTATGAAATAAAATCATTGGTTTTAACGTTATTATTTGTGCCTGGGATTCCCCTATCTTGTTAAGATTCCTCAAACAATGTTCCAAAGAAATGGTGAAAACCGCCCAACATATTATAGGGATCCCACTTCCTGCCATTGTGGACATTCAGAGGAAAAGATGTCTGTGAAAAGCCCACAACATCATTAACGACTCCTCCCATCCAGCCCGTAAACTGTTTTCTCTTCTTCCATCTGGGAGGAGGTTCAGGTGCCTGCAGTCCAAGACCAGCAGGCTAAGGAACAGTTTTTACCACGCAGCGGTTTCCTTACTGAACTCCTCAACTCATCTACCTGCACATGCACATTGATACTTCTGTTTATATTCAATATGTTCATAAACACTCTGTACAGTCGTATATATTCCTTCCATAGATATATACTCTGTATATTCATAGATATTCTGCATATCCATATATGGTTATATACTCTGTATATTTGTCTATATTTGTCTATATATATATTTCTATTTCATTGCTGTTTTTGCACTTCTGGTTAGATGCTAACTGCATTTTGTTGCCTGTGTTCATTACAATGACAATAAAGTTGAATCTAATCTAATCAAAGAAATTGATAGCTGTTCTAACATCTGTACAAAGTAGGTTCTAGACCAGGGGTGTCAAACTCTCATCGTCATGGTGGCATCACATGACATATCACAACTTTTCCCCCCTTCACTAAACCAGGGGTAGGTGTGGCCAGCGTGTGATGCATTTGGCCCACAGGCCACAACTTTGACACCCCTCTTCTAGACCATGCAGTGTATTCTCATAACTATATTTTCCAATTATGCATAGTGAGTAGAGAGATCACAATAATATGAATATAAACTGATCCTACTTAACAGGATGTGCATAAATCAAAAAGCATCTAAAGGAATGCCCCAAGAAAGCTAGGCCAAACTGGGTTTGGAGTATTATAAACATATTTGTATTCTAGCAAAATAGGGCTATATGAAATTTCATGCATGGCCATATAAGCAGCTCATTATTCAGTGTAGCTTGTGCTCCCAAGTGGTACTGAATAGATCGATGCTATTGAAGATACAGGATGAAAAGTTCATCTTCACAAAAGAAAAGTTGATAATTTTCTTTAAACTGCTAGCAGATAAATTTGACATCCTATTACAGAAGCTTGATTGAATCTAAAATGTCAGTGTAGTGTCTTCTGTTAGCTATTCCAGAGACCTAAGATCTAATTCAGTTGAACTAGACAGAAGTTGATCAGATAGACTAACAATAGTATATTTACACCAGAACCTGATGCACTGAACAGAATGCAGATCTGGAAACTATTAGACAGTACCCTCTGAAACTTGTCATATTATCTCTATAGATTTTATACTATAATTCATACAGTAAAAGTATATTTACAATTTAGTATTGCTCTGGTGGAACTTGAGCTAGGAATAAAATCAATGAAACACATGCTCCAACTTTTACCTCATAGAATATGTCCAAGGCAAATAGTATCAAAAACCAGTGAGTGATCCAGAAGAATCAATAGAGTCATTCTCCTATCTGGATAATTGGTTTCTTCCAAGTTAACTGGAGCAATCTCACTAGTATCTCATTCAAGACGGTCTACAGCCAGAAAGTAGTACTCATTACCTCTGAGCCTTGTCAAAGGCATGTTCTTCAAAACAGGACCTGCCATTGCCTCTATCATGACCCTAGGTACAACCCACCTACATTGAAAGTACACTTTACTCACTGCACCTAGGTAATCTCCTCTTGGGAGGGAGGAGTTATTATCAGCAAGAGGGAGTCAAACTGGGTTGACATGTAGTGTGATGAACTACACAGTAGTCAAGTATCTTGCTTACTTCCCTCATCTTCAATATCTGAAAATCACTCCAGGCACTCCAATTACAGATTGCTGTGAACATCTCCTTAGAGAATGTCAGAACTGGTTTACCATGTCACTTTTACTTCAAGTTCCTTCCCTTTGATGATTATTTACCCAGTTAATGAACTTCATCCAATAAAGAGAATGACTGCAAATATTTTACAGAGATGGAGATGAGACAGGCAAATCCTTTATTGTTGGGAGGTTAGGTGGGGAGGCAAGAAGAGAACGATCATAATTACATTTTCTAAATTGGAAAGTGAACATAGGTTACTTACAATAATGTCATCCTTAGTAAAACTTCTTAGAAGGAGATAGCTGAAATAAAAGGCATTTTACTCTGTGATTAATGATTCAATTAATCATACTGATTATATGATTAATGGTTTACAATCAGAGTTTTATTAAAGACAATAGTCACTTTTAGATTGTGGAGAATGGTTTTTGCAATTTTTCAGAAGAAAAACTGGTAGTAAAGATTCAAATTATCTAAACGTGTACAGTACATATTACAAATTAATCTGCCTAGCTGAGTAATGAATACACAAAATTGCAGGTGCCCTTTTGCAGTCATGCTATCAATGTATGTTTCAAATTTGGATGTCCTTTGAGCATACTAAACTGGTGTTATACACATATATTTGGCAATTCAACTCAGTAGAATAGACCAACATAGAAAAACTAACCAGAGGCTCTAAATCTGTCTATATATCATAGTAATAGATGAAGGAACTTCCTACCAATATATATAAATACTCCCATTTTCAAACTGAATTTTCAAGATCTAATTTGAAAGCCCAAATTTGGAAAAGATTGGGTGGTGAACTCATCCCAACTCACTGGAAACTATAGGAAAATTTTTAAAGTCTAACTCTTTGCAATTTGATCCAACCACTCTCCCAAATACTTTAAGCATGGTTATGCCCTTGACAATATCTGGAATTGAGTTTGACTTGAAAGATATGGAATCTTAGGAGTACAGAATAACAAATATATATATATGATTTTCTTCTGGAAGTACCTACAGTCATCTTAATATCACTCAATTATCAACATGTGTAATTTCACTGAATAATTATATTACAAAATCAATCCAAGGAACAACTGGTTTTTAAAAAATATGATGCTTCTCACTGGAGTACCTCAAGAATAGAGAGATATTCACAGACATTTTATACAGATAGATACCCTGTTTCCCCAAAAATAAGACCTGTCCTGAAAATAAGTCCTAGCATGTTTTTATGTGTGCGCCCAATGTAAGCCCTGCTCCTAAAATAAGCCCTACTTAATAGCCTGCACAGCCAGACACTGCCACTTGTGTGTTGATGAAAACAAGGATGGGAAAAACCCTGGTCTGCTCCAGCAAATGGCTGACCCGTCCTGACCCTGGGAAGAAATAACTATTCTGTCTGGTTGCTCACAGTGCCACCGCCACAAGGTGCAGCAGGGGGGTGGAGCTGCTCCACATGCCCTGCACCAACTTACCTCAGGGCCCCCTCAGCCATGCCATCCATGCTCCGACACATGCCTCATGGTGACAGCACTGGCAGCCATGTGCAGCAAGAGCCTAGGTGGCCATTGGCCCACTTCTGCTTGCTTGTGGCCACAATGGAGCAGGATGCCGAGCAGTGTGTGATAGTGCCACAGCCAGTGTGATAGTGCCACGGCAGGTGTTGGGGCATGGAAGGCCTGGCTGTGGGGGTCCTGAGGTAAGTCGGTATGGGGCACATGGGGAAGCTCCACCATCTGCCTCATGCCATGGCACTGGCATGTCGCTTGGCCTCCTGTTCTGTTGTGGCTGTGAGCAAGCAGAAGAAGTGATCTTGCTGCACAGGGCTACTGGAGGTCCTGCTGGACAGGGCTACTAGAGCCAGTGCCATGAAGCAAGGCAGGTGTTGGGGTGTGGGTGGCCTGGCTGCAAGAGCCCTGATGTAAGCCAGTGTGGGGCATGTGGGGCAGTTCCATTCCCCTGCCTTGCAGCGGTGGCACTGGCACATCGCACAGCTTCCTGCCCTGCTGCAAGCAAGCAGAAGAAGTGGGCCTCCTGTACATGGGGGGAAAAATAAGACACTCCCCAAAAATAAACCCTAGTGTTTATTTTGGGACCCAAAAGAAAATAAGACCCAGTCTGATTTTCAGGGAAACATGGGTTGCACAGTGTTTTAAAGATAAAGAGTTCCCCTGTCCAGTCATGTCCAGCTCTTGGAGGCAGTGGTCATATCCATGTCTTAGTCACTTTTGATTGGGGAGTCTTAGCTGAGGGAGTTAGCATTGTCCAAAGATGCTTCCATGGTCATGTGGCCAGCATGACTATATGCTGACATGCATGGAATACTATTATCTTCCCACCAAAGTGGTACCTATTTATTTGTATGCTTTCAAAGTGATAGGTAGGCAGGGAGATGGGGTAGGGCTGGGAGCTGGCACTTTCCAGCTGACAAGCTCAGTGTCTTTAACCACTGAACCATCACACACACCCCACAGTGTTCTTAAACTTTCAAAAGGTAGGAAGCTGAATATTCTCCTAAAATATACATCCAGGAGAGCATGAGGCACTATCTTCTCCTATAGCTTTAACAGGACAAGGAGACTAGCCAGTGTAGGATAGCAATCAGATATATGAGACTTCCAACAATCTGAAACCATCTCAAGAATTGGTTTTTCAATAGCTGTTGTCTATGTATGTCTTTTCATACATAGAACCTTAAAAGGGAGGTAAGAAGTAACCTCAATTTAAAATGTGAAGCTGAAACCAATTCCTTTGCTGGCTCTTTGCAGATAATGAAATATGAAGACATTTATGTAAGGCATTGCCAGTGCATTGTAAAATGATGCTTTTATGGGACTAATAAAAGCAGCCTTTATTTACAGCATTTGCAGCATGAGAAATCTCAACTTTTAAGGTGGTGATTCTGAAAAGTCAGCTTGGATTATCTAGTAACTCTCCTGAAATGCATTTCAGGAATTTATGACAAATATTTCTCAGGCTTTTTATTATGTTATAAAGAGTGTAAAAAGAAGAAAACTGGGGTGTCACCTTATAGTTTAACTTGTAAGCTGCCCAGACTCAGGGCAGATGGGTGGCATAAAAATGTAATAAATAAATAAACAGTTGTAAAAACATAACATGGGCACTATGGATTGGAATGTGCTGAGCCTGGATGCTGCTAGGGATATATTTATGACAGAATCATTATTTCGATGGATTCCTGAACGGATTTTTTCTCTCTCTTAGCAACCTTGTAATCCCTTGCATCAGGGTGGTATTTGAGTGACTGAACAGAGCTCAAGCGTTTACTGGTCAGGTGCCCTTCCTGACATCTACATGGAGTCCACAGCACACAATTACTCATTGTGCCCAGAGAGAGAAATATCTGCTGCTCCTACCTCTAGGCCATCAAGCTGCTGGATTCCTGAACAGAAATAAGTGACATAAATGCCCTGTGATGAGGGTGATGGTGAAAGTTATAATGAAGCCTGTACAAAGCAGCAGCAATTCCCCTTGTCTGTGTCAGCTGTACCACCACCTGGCTTCTCTCTGCCTAAAATGGTAGTGGATGTCTCCTTAGGGTTTTTGCAGTGCTCCAAGGAGATTTTTTATCAGCCAAAGGCCTTCTACCTAAGCATGCAGAGGAGGTATACAGAAAAGCACAAAGGGAAGCAATGAGGCAACTTGGACTCCCTCCTTAGAAGCAGGGGGCTTTGGGAAACCACCTCAAATGATTGCCTTTCTCAAAACATTGTCAAAATGAAACACTTCCTTTGCAGTGCTTTGCAAAGTCCTGATGTCATCCTGTTCATCATCCTCTTTATCATCATCATCTCTTCAGGGGTTTTCATTTGTTCTGCATGAAGACTATGTGATGGGGCATTTTAAGCTTGAAGTACTTTGAATTTGAAACATCTTGAATATTCATCACTAGGAAGTGAAATTGACCTTCCTCAAATTCTTCCTTTAACATTCTATACCAGTGATGGCTAATCTTTTTGGGCTCCTGTGCCAAAAATTGTGCGCGTGCTGGCATGCCAGCACCCAGAAGGCAATGTGCACCCCCTCACGCCTCCTGCACATGCGCACGCAATCCCCCACACACACACCCTTATCTGCACTGCACCTCACAGCTGATTTTCGGCTGGTTTGAGGCCTTTTTCGGCCTCCCAGAGGCTTGGAAAAAAGCCTTTGCAGGCCGAATAGCCCCATTTTGTCACTACCAGAAGTAACAAAACAGGCCTATTTGGCCTGCAGAGGCTTTTTTCAAGCCTCTGGGAGGCCAAAACAGGCCTCAAACCAGCCAAAATCAGCTGTGAGGCACATGCACATGCGCAGTGAGGTAAGTTTGCCTGCTGCTCGCGTGCCAGCACAAATGGCTCTGCGTGCCACCTGTGGCACGTGTGCCACAGATTCTCCATCACAGTTCTATACTGTCCTATTTGGCTCAACATTATTTATGTTCTTTTTCTTAGCTTCCCAGAGTCTTGACTGTATAGGAACCAATCAGAAGAATGTGTGCCTATGTAAGTGATCAATCGATATGTGTTTCTATTTGCACATAGAATCATAAGGATGAAAATGGAGATAACTCTACTCAGGCACTTGGATTAAGGTGTAATTATATTAGAAATGCTTGTTGATGGGCATTAAGTACAATTGCTCAATTTTGCACGTTCCTCATTTTCAATATTTAAAATAACTCATATTGCTTCAAATTTGTGGTTTAATTCTCAGCCATGGGACATCTCTGTTTTCTCAATATCAAATAGAAAACATGTAATGCATGATACCAATATGAGGCTGATGGGGAGGCCAAATCAGAAGTAAGGCTGTTCAGAAAGTGCTTGATCCGCTTTAAATGTCAGTTCTGAATCTCTGAAAACAGACCTGGACCAGCAGTGGGATCCTACCTGTTCCACTATCAGTTCAGAGATTGCACGCACACACACCTAATGCATATGTACCTAACACGCTGCCCCTAACACACATGCACCTAATGTGCACATGCAGCTTTTCACATATTAGCTGAGGCCTGCAGCGCCAATCAGCTGAGAGGAGAAAGAACAGAAAAGCATAGAGGTGGTTGGGAGGGCCGATCCTGCACTTTTCTCTTCTTTCTTCTCTCAGCTGATTGTCTTTTTTTCCTCCTCTCAGCAGATCGTGGGAGGCTTTTTTTATTACTTGTTCGGACAAACTAGTAGCAATTTTTCATTCCTTTCACCTAGAAAACTGGTACCGGTAGCATACCACCACTGGCCTGGACTATTTAATAGTTTGTTGTATTCTACCTGGTCCATAGATCAGAAGCCTCATTTGAAAACCGTCCTTAGACCAGAAGCCTGAGTTGAAAAACCAGAACCCCATTCTCACTGGACAAAAGTTCCCTGTAAAGTATTTACCCAAATCAGTTTCCTTTTATGTTATGTGGCACTTTAACTCCTTCATTTTCTATTATTTTCTCTATGTTGTGGTCCCACCGTTCTTGCGAAATGGTATTTCTTGGAAATATTCCAATGTTGTTATTTTGTCTTGCCCTTGTTTGTAATCCACTTGTTTGATTTTCTTGCAGCAGTCTACTAAGTGATCCTCTGTTTCTTCAGCTTCTTTACAGAGGTAACATTTGTTGTCTATTGCTATCTTCTCAATTCTGCCTTTGTATACATTTATAGATTAAGATTATACATTAAAATAACCTTTATGGTCATTTTTTTAAATTCTGAGCACACTGGCACACATTAAAAATGAAATTCTGTTGCCTGCTCTCAAAAGAAAGTATAATCTATTCATACTCACTCTCATACATAACACACATATACACATGCTATATACATACATATACATACCTATACCCATACATATATGTACATATACATCCATGCAGCAATGTTGACAGGTTTTACTTACAAAGGAAGTAAAGGCTTGTTCTTATGACTTGGTCTTGTGCGGTCTGAGTTAGCCCCTCTGTCTCTTTCTTCAACTTTTCTGCTCTCAGTCATTGCCAAATCTTGTTTTTATCTGCTTGGTCAGCTAGCTTTTTATGTTCTGTCTAAGAGATAGCAACTGTTTGACAAGGCAAATAATACACTAACTTGTCATGTCTCTTTTCTTTTCTTCATTTGGTCTTTCTTGTAGGTCAGGGTCATCTCTTCATTATTCAGTAAACTTTCATGGTGTACTACTTTCAGTGCATCTTCTTCACTATCCTTCAGATATTGTTCCAATGCCCTTTCTTCTTCTTCTTCTTCTTCTTCTTCTTCAGTTTTCTGGTGTGCTTGTGACATTCCGCACTCAGCTTCATAAGTAAAATCTGTCAGCATTGCTGTATGGATAAAGGGCATGATTCACTGTTATTATTTTTCAGGGCTTTTAGTGCTGCTGTAGCCCAGACTATTCTGCCAGCTCTGTATCTTCTTCACCCTTGTAATGTATTCACTTCTAACCTTCTTCTTGACTTCTGTGTGCTTGATGTTGTCGATTTGAAGGATGCCCATGTATTTGTAATAATTGTCTTCATCCAGACTCTTAGTGTTATTTTCATAGAGCATCTTTATGCCTTCAATTTCCCCCTTCTGACGGTGAGTGGGGCACATTTGTTCAGCCTAAAATCCATGCATTACCCTGGCTATATATACAGAAAGTATTGAGCAATGATTTTTATTTCAGATGGTGTTTTTCCATACTGTGTTAATTCTGTGGCTGTGAAGTACTCCTTTTCAAATGATAGGAGGGACTCTCCTACCCAGAGTTAAGCACAGCTTTCACCCAGCAAGTGTTAAGAGAAAAGGGATTAGTTGAATTTAAAAAGGCTAATGGGCACATTTATCTATTTTCAGATAGTGTCATTTTCAGACACGTTCAGTCAAAAGATCATTCTATCCCATCTCTGCATTAATTTGTGTTTTTCAAAAAACAAAAAATCTACTTTTAAATCTGTATTTAAATGCAGATTTTGAGCATATTGTCTCTCAAAATACACATTTATGAATGTGTTTTTTTCTCTCAGAATACATATTTAAAAATACTTGTTTTACAAATTAAATTTAAGAACTACAGTATATCTAAACCTACAGAAAGTGTGAAAGCTGGTAGAATAACATTCTTCTCTGTACATATGTCAGAAGGTACTTTATTCTGTGAGATTGAATGTCTTAATCATCTCTATAGACAGTACCCAAATAACCCTCAACTCCAAAAGATGTCCCTATTATTCTTTGCACACACAAAAAATCAGTTTTATAGGTGAAAGGAATGAAAAATGTAGGAGTCTAATAGCAGGAAAATGATGGGATTTATTCAGGCCGCTTAATACCATTTCTCTAGCTCAACACTGCCCATTAAAAGTTGCTGGCAAAAGGATTGCCAATAAATATGAACTAATCCCCAAAGTGTTCGATGTGACTAATAAGCACTTCCATTTCTTAAATTCATGCCATGTGGTGCCCAAAACTCTGGTAAAAATGGAAAATTTACTAATACTAAATCTATGTCTGTGTTATAAATTGAGCCACAATGTATTAAAAATAATAAGATCTGTTCATAACCCTTTAGCAATTACTGCCATTAAATGCTATATACATAATTCATACCATTGCCCTTTACTGTTATATTACTCATACTGATTATTATGACAACAGGGAACAGAGTGAGGTAGTGGGCCCAAGATAGCAAACATTGGAATATTTCCAGTTAAACCCTTCTGCTAATAGAATAGCTTTTATCAGCGGAAAGGAAGGTCCAATGTTGCTTCAGAACATTAGGACTCCTCTCATAGCAGATGTGGGGGAGGTACCAGGAACTTTGAAGAGGGAGAGAGACAGAGAAAATATTATTGTTTGAACAAAGCTTTGCTCTTATAGTGTTGGCCTTCATTCAAGAACTGTAACATTCCTAATTAAATTGGCTGTTTTCTAACTAGCTTCTCTTAGGATGTATTGGACTCCCAATGGCTATAATTGCCATCCATGGATGTTGTGGCTTAGAAAATATAGATGACAAAGGAAGTATAGGAGGCAAAGTCCAAGGTGAATTAATCTTGGATTAATTAGGTTATGGTTTAATTAGGCGGAAGAACTGCATGTTATAAATAAAGACATTCTAAAGAAGGAAGGCCTCTGTTTTTGATAATCTGATGTTGTTTTGCATGCAGGAAAAAATATTTAAAAATTATTGCTTGATTAATTGGGGGACCTGTTTCTAATCAATCAGGATTTTAAAGAGGTCAGTCCAGCTGATGAATCAACATATTGCTGCCATATTTCTTGATGCATTGTGTTGCTCTGGCATTAGACAACCAATTTCACCTATTCTGTCTTGCTACAATAGACACTGGCATTTTATACTCAATTATCTACATTTTCCCCAGTGGCTGCTCTGAACTTTCCCTTGCATTATATTAATAGGAAGTAATATTGGCAGAACTAGGGGGACGCAGTGGCTCAGTGGCTAAGATGCTGAGCTTGTTGATCAGAAAGGTCAGCAGTTCGGCGGTTCGAATCCTTAGCACTGCGTAATGGAGTGACCTCCCATTACTTGTCCCAGATTCTGCCAACCTAACAGTTCAAAAGCATGTAAAAATGCAAGTAGAAAAATAGGGACCACTTTGGTGAGAAGGTAACAGCGTTCCGTGTGCCTTCGGTGTTTAGTCGTGCTGGCCACATGACCACGGAGACGTCTGTGGACAGTGCTGGCTCTTTGGTTTTGTAACGAAGATGAGCACTGCCCTCTAGATCCGGAAATGACTAGCATGTATGTGAAAGGGAACCTTTACCTGTACCTTATAGTCAGAAGTAGACTTAGGAATGGTAAGGTACATTACACAAATCTCCAAAGGACTTTACGTCAGTCTGGAAAAACTATCTCAAAATGCTTTGCATTGTTTACCTTTGATGTTCCCTAGGCCTTTTCTAAAATAGGTTCCATATTTTATTTACATCTTTCTTGCCCAGATAAACTATCCCTGCGTTCTATAAAAACCACTAACCAAATTAATGATTGAGACCATTCATCCTTCCACAACTGGGCCTGCCTGGCAGCTTAACTTAATGAACCTATTCTCAGTATGAGCTTTCATGAGAACTTCATGGAAATATTTCTTTTTCTTCCTCTTCTGTCTCAAGAGTAACATATTTGGTTAAATGGCTAGTATCCAAACATACAACGTTGAGAAAACGTTGAGGATAGCCATTTTTAAACAGCTACTGTACTCTCCCTACGTAGAAAGCAAAAGAAAAGAAAGAAAAGGAGATTGTAATTTGATAACTGAATCACGATCATAGAAATCAAGAGGCCACGATACAATTATTTCTTGATTTTCCTCATCTTTTTCATATTTTATAGCAAAAGAAAACAAAGTTAAAGATTCCCATGTTATTACCACATGAGGGCGCTATCTCCTAAAAAATGTACCAGCTTAAAAAAAAAAGTCAAATTCAAAGGTTGAAAACAAGTCATAGATGGACAATCTTTTCTTAAAACAAAACAAAACAAAAAAGATTTTGAAGCAGCATTTAAGATGGGATTGTATATTAAGGCTTTTTATCCTGCCATTTAATTCTATCAAAACTCAAAACTGTTTGCTTGTTTGTTTGAAGATGAGAATCCTCAGCAAGAAAAATGGTGAGAAAAGGTGGGATTTGAAATTCCAATATAAAGCAGGAAAAAAACAAAACAGATTAGCCTCAAGAAAACCATATCGGAATATAGAACAATGGCCAAGTCTTTCTTTGGCTTCCTAACGGTAACTGATTTTCCACATCATCTTGAATGAAAAGTAGCAGAAGGTAGATCTGGAAATACTGATAGATCTCTAAACAATATAAAGGAAAGACATGCAGAAGTTTGCTTTCATTTGTTAACAACAATAACAAAAAAAAAATCTGGTGTCCTCTTCCAGCCACTGTCTCCACCTATTTATAAAGCCATGTCTACAAGTCTTGATACCTATTTTAGGGAAAATACATCAGAGGTGGTATGCAGCAGGTTCTGACCAGTTCTGGAGAACTGGTAGCGGACATTTTGAGTAGTTTGGAGAACCGGAAAATACCACCTCTGACTGGTGATTTTACAGTATCCTTCCCTGCCACGTCCACAGAACCTGTAGTAAAAATTTTTGAATCCCACCACTGAAGTACATACTTCTCACTGAAAAGCAAACCCAGAACAGCCAGAACACCTCATACATAAAAAAAAAACAAGTCCTGAACATTTCATTTAATTATGTCCCAAAAGAAATAAAATAGAAATAACACCAGAATTATAAAGGATCTTACCTCAGATCCCCTGTATCTATACTTCCAAAGTTCGGTAGGTTTTATCCCAAGAAAGGGATCCATTGCCTCTCCAAATTTCATCCTATTATAATAGAATCTTTAAAAAAAAAATCTCTGACACTATTTTTGGTTTTCCTATAAAAATCGGCTAAAAGGATGGATTTTATTTAGGCTCTGTTCCTGCACTAAATTGGCTAAAGTCCTAAAGTCCTGAAATTTGGACTTAGTTAAATAAGGAGAATAAGCATTGCGTCAGACTGAATCGGAATTTAGGTGGCAGGTCATAGCCAGGTAATATCAGTGCTGTGAAATAACAATTGATATGGCAGAATTAGATTCAATACTCATCAATATCTGTTTATATATAGTGCAGTTGACATATTTACAAACCCGATATAAATGAGAAAGGGTACGGAAAGATATTGCCTTCCAAAGTGGGTAATATCTCTTATCATTGACTTCATTTTTTTTACTTTTTGCCTCATTCTGAATTCTTTCAAGTTGCAATGAAGATAAAGGAAGAGAAATCCGTTTTTTCCCCTAGCTACAGCTTCCTAGATTTCCTCTGCTCAACATGAATCAGTGGTTAACACAGAATTCTTTGATCACAATTGACTTCAATGTGCATCAGTCAGTAAAGTTTCGTATAGTTATGTTCTGCTTTATTTTGAGGTTTCAATATTCTTTTGTTTCCTTGTTTTTTTTAAATTACAGGTTACAACCAAAACTTTCTTGCTAAACAGCAGTGAAAGTGCGGTTGAACAATGTGTCCACAGGAATGTCCTCTATAAACCACAATTTCATCAAAATGACATCACAGTGCAAATTTTTCTCCTTAGGTTCTTGACAACGATATCATAAGGCATCTGCATAAGGCATCAAATTGGCATCAATACCTTGTTTTCCACCTTTTGTTTTGGTCCCCTTGACATATGTCCATGTGTTCCCTGTCCAACCATCTATCAGCATTCTAACCAAATATGGTATTCAGCAGGTTCTGACCAGTTCTGGAGAACCAGTAGCGGAAATTTTGAGTAGTTCAAAGAACCAGCAAATGCCACCTCTGACTGGAGATTTTATAGTATCCTTCCCCTTCCATTCCCACCAAGCCACGCCCACAGAACTGGTAGTAAAAAAAATTGAATCCCACCACTGATTCTAACCCCATTAAATCCTGAGGAAGAATAGAAAATGAGAAATAATAACATAAATTTGATTTCCTCGACATATGAATGTACAGAGAACAAAGAAATTTCATCCCGGCTTTCTGGTTTTTCAAAAGTAAGGAAAACAGAAGATGAACTAGAATTTTAGAATTTGTCAGCATCTATCAATGGATTAGTCCTCCTATTAATCAATTAATGTAGTCAGGGAATGTTTGCTCTATTACATGTAACTCTGAATAAAGTTTGAAATTAATTGTCTGAAATGAAATTATTTAAGATGTAGCAAATAAAAAACCTTGCTTTATATTTTGTCTGCTTTAAACATAAACCCAGTGTGGTAACCTACTGTATGGACAATTCCGGAGCTGGAGTATATCGCTTCTATCTCAGGTGTAGTGAATATATGTATGTGCACAACTGAAGGTTGCGGGGGGGATTTAAACACAGAGCAATATATAATGGATCAGGAAAAGAAAAAAGGTAATTTAAAAAACTCTCCTGAGTTTCAAACCAGCAACTTTCTATTTACCGCACAAAAGTTGTAGCCATTATGCTATTATCATATTATCTAGTATCTTCTGATTATATTACAGTACTTTGCTGATTGTCTGTAAATGAGAGCTTATGTACCAGAGACAAATTCCTTGTGTGTCCAATCATACTTGTCCAATACAGTATTCTATTCTATTCTATTCTATTCTATTCTATTCTATTCTATTCTATTCTACTCTACTCTACTCTACTCTATTCTATTCTCTTTCTATTCTACTCCAGTACTTGTGGTAATATAGATCTAAATACATTTAAATGAAAAAGGGCACTAAACAAGGGGAGGGATTAGTTGTTTGTGGTACCTGTATTTATTTATATTTTGTTGCTTAAAATTGGATATTACACACACACACACACACAAACATAGAAAAGTATATATGTCTAGGGAGACCCACCAATAGGTTTGAGAGTACAATAGGTTTGAGAGTACAACAGGAGATGAATTGCTCATTGAGAGGATGTGATAATCTGCAGTGCAGATTGAACACCTCAAAAGATGTTATCAAAGTGTCTCAGTCCAGACAGTCTTTTTTTTTAATTGGCTTAGAGTCAAGTCAGCATGAACACATGACAGGAGCAACTTCAATTCTAAGCATCAAAACGCCTTCAAAAATACTTCATTTCCCTGGTCTCTGTTTGCCAGAGATGAGTTTTGGTGTTCCTATCACATAGAACCAGAGTGGAGAACTTTAGGTAAAACACTGACTGAGGTAAAAAGACCAAGCAGTTATAATTTTTTTGGCATCGTCTCCATTTGACTTAGTGACTGGGTTCCACCATTTTGTTAAGAAACAGATGCTTAAACATTGCTTAATAAAAACACAGCTTGCTGGGTTCGAGCACGTATTGGTAATGTGTTACAACTCGGGACTTGCAAACTAACTACCATGGCTTATTCTCCACAACATCCTCAGCAAAACCATAACATAATGTGTAAAGCAAACCTGTGTGTACACTGGTGGTATGCTTCCAGTTCGGACCGGTTCAGCTGAACCGGTAGTAAAAAAAAAGCCGACAATCAGCTGAGAGGAGGAAAAAAATCCTCTGACAATCAGTTGAGGGGAAAAAGAAGAGAAAAGGGCGGGATCGGCCCTCTCATCCATCCTTGCACTTTTCTCTTCTTTATCCTCTCAGCTGATTGGTGCTGCAGGTCTCAACTGGTATGGGGAAAGCTGCACACCAGTGTTAGGCAAAGAACACCCACCAAGCCATGTCCATCGAACCTGTGGTAAAACAATTTGGATACCACCACTGTGTGTGTAGCATGTGGGGCAGTGGTGGGATTCAAAAATTTTACTACCAGTTCTGTGGGCATGGCTTGGTGGGTGTGGCAGAAGGATACTGCAAAATCTCTATTCCCACCCCACTCCAGGGGAAGGATACTATAAAATCTCCATTCCCTCCCCACTCCTGGGGGAAGGTTACTGCAAAATCCCCATTCCCTCCCCACCCAACTAATTTGCTTTCCAGCTCCGTTCTCCTGTGAAGGGCAACAAAAGAAAACCCAGCTGATCAGCTGGGACTCAGGAGGCAGATGGGGAGGAACCAGTCAGAGTTGGTGTTTCCCGGTTCTCCAAACTACTCAAAATTTCCACTACCGGTTCTCCAGAACTGATCAGAACCTACTGAATACCACCTCTGATGTGGAGAGAGCACTGGATGGATTGTGCTCTTTCAGATTGACCTTTCAATTAAGAATACCAGCCATTAATTTCAAGGGCCAAACGCCACTTCAGAATCAGGTAGCTTTTATCCTCCAAATCCAGCTTTACGTAACCAACCTCTGAAACCTGCCAAGGTTAATTTTACATTCAAAGTCATTTCAATGCTAATTAACATTTTGTATCAATAATTGGCAGGAAATGTCATTCTTGTAAAGAGCAGCCATATTCCTTCAGTGAACCTCTTTGTCGGTCAGGGATTCTTTGAATAGAAAATGTTTTTTAATCAATCACTCATAAAAAGGCTTGACAGAATAATAACCTTGCCATGATTTTTAGTCAATTGCTGTCTGACAACTGAAAAGCATGTCTATTCAGATAGCTTTCACCCACGCGTAGGCTAAAAACTTTGCAAGTCTTATATTGCCGGATTCATTGGAAATAAAGCAGGTTAAGTTAACAAAAGTTAGCAAAATAGGCAAGGTACTTGTTTGCTTGAACTCCATATCTCCTCAACTGAACGCTCATTATGCTATCAAAATGCAAATAATGCAATGTAAAGGCCTTTCCCCAAGACTGAACTGAAGAGCCATTCACCCATCTTGGATGTGGCAAAAAACTATACTAGTGTGAAGTTCACTGTCTTACTTGCCGATGCTTATTTTGCTACTGTTGCCTCCGTGCAATTAGAAAAAAGATGCTAAATGAACATTTAGGATGCAATTTAGTGGCACGCACACACGTAAAAATCTAAGCAACCATTTTTTTTCTGCCATGTCTCTTTAATGTTGTCTTCCTTTGATTGTCATCCCTTGGTAAGACAAGCTTAAGGGTTGGTTCCAGAGGTGGTATTCAGCAGGTTCTGACCAGTTCTGGAGAACCAGTAGTGGAAATTTTGAGTAGTTCGGAGAACCGGCAAATACCATCTCTGACTAGCCCCGCCCCCATCTATTCTCTGCCTCCTGAGTCCCAGCTGATCTGCTGGATCTTCTTTTGTTGCCCTGCACAGGAGAACGGAGCTGGAAAACAGGTTAGTGGGGTGGGGAGGGAATGGGATTTTGCAGTAACCTTACCCCAGGAGTGGGGAGGGAATGGAAATTTTGCAGTATCCTTCCCCACCACGCCCACCAAGCCACGCCCATAGAACCGGTAGTAAAAAAAAATTGAATCCCACCACTGGTTGGTTCCATGCTGAATATTACATTGTTGTTAATGTAGCACTCAGCACTATCCAAGAACACCCAAGGTATGTAAAACCTATTAGGCTTTGTCAGCCATCAGTTAGAAGCAAGTCAAACTACGGACAAAGATGGGAACAACAGCAATAGAAACCAATAGGGTTAGCCAAGGAGAAAGCAAATTATTCAGCCCTAATTTGGTTTCCTGCAGGGGACATATGGGAAAAAGAGACAGTCCTAAAAATGGGTGTCACCTGACATCTTGACCCTTTGTGAACCCTCTTCCAATAAGGCTGCACACCATGAGCTAAGACAACTTTTTCATTTCAGATACTGAGTTTGGGCACTGTTCATTTATTGGACTCTTGTTTCTTGAAAAACAATCAAGCTTCCATATTCCTATTACCCATTTCCTTCTCATATTCTGGTGTACAGCCATTCTGCTTCAGGCATGCATTAACAACCCTGCCAGATAGCTGCTAATAAACTACTGTGTAATCTGAATTCCATACTAATAAATTCAACAGGGAAGACAGTTCTGGAAAGTTTTTTTTTTAAATTACATTGTTTAATAAGTGTGTAGCATTCCAATTAAAGCCAGAGGTCAAATGTTATTGGGAAATAAAATTGCAGCCAAAGGGTATCCAAGAGTTATAGTAAAATATTGTCTCTAAGTAGAGATGGATTGACTCCATGTTGAAAAATGCTTCCTTATTTCATCCAGAAAATGTTGGACCTCTGTTATTAATTATATCAGATAATTCATTGTCAGGCATATGATGCTGGAACTTGTCTAAAATTTTCCAAATAAAATATTGTTTAATACATTAAAAAATTGTTTCATTGTCAGTAAACGCTCACTAAGGAAGAATAAATGTTCCGCATGGAACTGAGCAATCTGTCACTTGCCCTTTTGAAAGCATTCAAAACATTGAAAATTTAAGAAAAAGATTAATTTTTAACATTTGAAGTAAGTGAAGCTAGGAATGTGTGATTTATAACATTTGCTTTTCTTTTTAAAAAAGTTTACTTTTTACTAGCTAAAAAGAAAATGATCTACAAAATTCAGCAAGTCTCCCAAATCGTTCCCAGCTACCAAAAGCAGGGTTTAATTATGAGTTCTTTTGAGGATCTTGATTTTTATTTATTTATTTTGCTCACAAAAGAACAAACAAAACCTGTGTTTCTTCAGTGATTTTTCTTTGAAACGGACCTTCTGAAAATATTACCTGATATTCTCCAGTATCCTAGAACAGTCTTCTACGGGTCTATGACAACTTGCCATAGCCAAATCGCCATGGCCAACTCACCAGGCCAACTTGCTACAGCTAGCTCGCCACACAACAATTCCCATGGCCAACTTGCTACAGGCCAACTTGCCGCAGGACAAGAGTTACACTAATGTTGAAGAAATAGAAGAATAGAATCATTGAAGAAAGGATATCAAAGGAGGGACAAAATGAAATATGAATGACAAAAATTAAAATACTTTTTAACTATTTTAAATAATTAAATTGAATTGTTGAATTACAGCAAGTTGTCCTGCGACAAGTTGGCCATGGCGAGTTGTCCAGCAGCGAGTTGGCCATGATGAGTTGGCTTGGCCAATTGGCCATGGTGAGTTGGCCATGGCTAGTTGGCCGTGGCAAATTGGATGCAGCGAGTTGTCCTGCTGGTCTTCTACGTGCCTTCCAGATGTAGAGAGTACCTCTCAGATGTTTGGGCTTCAACTTTCAGAGCCCCCAAGACGTGATCTCCCAACATACCAAGCTAACAGTGCTACTGAGAAGGATTCCACAGCTAGAGGATATTCAGGGTTGAAGTTTATTTTTTTCAGGATATATTTCATGCAGTTCAGAAACATGTGGAAGAAAAACAGAAATGATTAGCTACTTCTTCACTGGTTACTAAAGTTCATGATGATTTAACTGGCATAAGAAGGGGCCTTCAAGCAATGGCAAGGTGTTTAATCTTGATTTGGCAACTGATTTGGTAGAACAGACCAATTCTGTAGAATGGATGTAAAAGTCTCAGTTGGCTGTGATAGTAATTTATTGCAATTCTCATGATTTAGAGTTGGAAGCAATTATTTACTAAAACTCTCAAAGTATCCACCCTTAATGTTTAAATGAGTTGGATGTTTCTTATTCATAATTGTACTTTAGTGACAGAAAAACACAAACTTGCCATATTTTAAATTGGGGAAATGGTGTTTTGTTTATACAACATGCACATACAAATGATTCCTTCAGTGAAATGCAAGATTGGTATGTGTGAGCTGATGGTAACTGTTATCAGAAATTTGTGGGGGTGTTGAAATTTTGATAGATTTCTTGCTACAAGAATGGATACAGCCATCAAACCATTTTTAATAATACCCAAGGGGACAAATTAGAGCCATTTTATTGGCTTTTACCATATTTGCATTTACAGTTTAAACGGTTCCATCCTATGCTGCAGTGCTTAGAATGCAGTACTGCAGACTACTTCTGCTGACTGCCGGCTGCCTGCAGTTCAGCAATTCGAAACTCACTAGGCTCCAGGTTGACTCAGCTTTCCATCCTTCCGAGATCGGTAAAATGGGGACCCAGATTGTTGGGGTCAATATGCTGACTCTGTAAACTACTTAGAGAGGGCTCTAAAAAGCACTGTAAAGTGGGATATATATCTAAGTGCTATTACTATTGCTATGTTCAAGTCATTTTGACTCTAAATCAGATTATGAAAATCCTGAATAGACTGAGGCTCTTTGGCAACATTCTAACAGTGGTTAGAGTGCAGTACTGCAGGCTACTTCTGCTGACTGCTGGCTGCCTGCAATTTGGCAGTTCAAATCCCACCAGGCTCAAGGTTGACTCAGCCTTCCACCCTTCCGAGGTCAGTAAAATGAGGACCCAGATTGTTGGGGGCAATAGGCTGACACTGTATAATGCTTAGGGAGGGCTGTAAAGCACTATGAAGTGGTATACGTGCTATTGCTATTGATACCTTGAAAGTCGTTCAGTCTGGACTATATAGTCTATCGTATCCACTCAGTGGATGGTTTCCCTCATTTTGTATCTTCCCATCTTTCCATTCCAAGAAAGCAATTCCTAATCCACGTCTTCTCATGGTTAAGGTTTTCCTGGGCATTTATACAATTATATGTGTGTGCATGTAATTTGTATATGTATGTGCAGGCTAAGCACGGCATAAATTTTTGAAGTTAAGTGGAATATATATGCAACATTTCAAAGAGCAGAAATGAACACAGTGAATTCTGCCTTTTTTTCTTGTTCCTAGCACTGAAAGTGGGAAACCCCAATTCGTCATAAAGCACAAGTTATGTTACATGAATATTGATTAAAAATATATTGACTAGAGATTATAATACTCTAAAAAAATAAAGGTTTGTTTTATTAATAGCAAAGAGAAAAAGGAATAAAGAAAAGAAAGGTAATCTTTGAGTGAGCTACTCTCTCCTTATTTTGTTGCTGTCTGCTACAGATTTTTTTAAAAGCCACCACAGTTCTTAACTGCAATGCAAGTAAATTGCCTGTGTTAAACAAACCTTAAGGGGAACATAGAAATTAGAAGTGTTACAAATTCAGTGTCATCAGATCAGCTTAAAACAAGTTTTATGCCAATCCTATAAATGTGATCCTTCTATTGTCTCCACTGCCATCCTTTGTGGTAAATACTTATGGGTGTGCTCCCAAGCCACATTGATAATGTTGTTGGGAACTGAGCAATAGCTGGAGAAAAAGTTGGAAACAGAATTGTCTAGGCCTAAAGGCAGAAATAATAATGCCACACAGTGCCATACAGTACCACACAATGAAATCTGTCAATAATGTTTGTTAACACAGTTCTGCACAGAAGAGTACTGGTTTCAGGACTCACTCCAAGACTGGATCTTCTACTATGAAGGTACAGTAGTCCAATTTGTCTTAAAGGCATGTTGCCTTAGAAGATAAAACAACTCATATTGCTCCTCTGAATTCTGGAATCTTACAGTCCTGGTTCCCCCATTAGTTAGCAGGTGGTAGAAAATGTATAAATAGCTCCAACCTGTTTGTTTTCTGGATAGATTTCCAGGAAATTTAAAACATTATAGGTGGAAGAAAATAACTGAATTTCATAAAAATTAGCACATTTTGAAACCTGTTTCTTAAAATGCACAGTAGTTTGGGTTTTTTTTCCTCCATTTTTCAAGAAATTTGGAGCCTAAGCAAGTATGAAGATGCATTGTTTTCCAAAGGTAAGGTTGACCTTGAGCATAGCTGCACTTAATAACAATTGAACAGACAGCATACTACAAAATCTCACTTTAGGATTCAGAGGTTTATTAGAATTTAAAGCATAGGAAACATAACACACCTACTTTAATCACAATGCAATGTGGGTCAATTGGACAAGCAGTCAAAAGGGATGACTTGAGGCCAATTGGCAACCTCTCATTATTCAACTTTGTCTTTTATACCTTAAAATCACAAATCACATGATTTTCGGCATCTGTCCATACTATCAGAGCAACAGGGGCAGTTGTCCATTCCTCCAACCTAAATGTTACAACATAGTTATTTTTTACATGTACTTTAAATGCACACTTCCTCTTTGCCCACAACATTTTGCAAGCTAAGCAACTGCCAGTCTTGCAAAGCACCATTTTGACATACTTAAAGGTCACAATTTCAGCACCCAGATTAACATTGATTTTATATCGGGCCCTTCAGCCCTTAATATACATGATAGTGCAGGTAGATAGGCCTATATTAAAAAAAACAAAGGTGTACATGAATTTTTCCCTTACACAAGGAATAATTATTTATTTATAAGTGGATTTCAGCTGACAAAAGGGAACAGAAGATGAGGTGAAGCATTGGGAATTGTCACCTGTATTTTCTGTATGGAAAAAAAATGTAGCCTTTAAGTTAGTCAGATGGAAAATATCAGGTGCATGTAAACAGAAACAGGAGTTTAGTTCAAAACATTTCATTTACAAGAACCTGATCTACTAGTGGTCAAGGCAAATTGGCACTAAATAAGAGTCAATGGAATTCAAGGGTCTGGACTTAGGTCTCTTGTGGAAGAAGCGATTCCAAACTTATGACACATTTGACCCTCTCCTTGGGCTCAGCTTGGTCATCTCCTACATAAAAGCTAGCTATAAAACATCTTGCACCATCTAAGCATAGGGAGATGAAAAACAACAAAGCAATCATTGCACTTGAAGTCAGTTCAAAGCTGATCAAAATAATTAATGTTTGGCACACCTCTTAGCTTTCCTTGTCATACAGTATACCTTCTGGACTTTATAATGGTAGGTCTTTTGGAATACTTTATATTTAAGACAGACAATGTAAAGATGCACAGACATATAAAAATCACTTGTAATTTTCCTCATTCTAATTTGGATTTGCATGAAGGTAGACTTATGAAATGTACCTTGTTATTAAAACTACATGGGTTCATAGTTGGGGTGTCAATAGCTGCATGTGAGGCTTATGGTGTTTTCATTGCTTAGGTTGGCAGGAGAAAAAGGAATGTTGGGGTCAAAGCAGCTGAAAATAAGGTTGGGATGTGCAAAATCATGTGGGGAGTTACATGCAGTCCATGAACAGAGACTATGTACCAATGACGTAAACACAAGTCATATAGAGTAGTGTTAGAAGCCTTTATGAAAACCCCTTAATCTCTCAATGCATGGACAGACTTAACCACTTTCAGCTGGGAAACTATTAGCATCTTAGACCAAGCCAGTTGTGGTATGCTACCAGCTCGAACCAATTCTGCCGAACCAGTAGTAGATCAGCTGAGAAGAGGAAAACAAGCCTCCAACAATCAGCTGAGAGGATAAAAGACCAAAAAGACATGGAAGGGTGGGAGGGTCACTCCTAGCTTTTTGTTTCTTCATCCTCTCAGCTGATTGGCTTGTTAGGGGTACATGCATTAGGGGAGCACGCATACACACACCTGCGCAATCACCCACCGAACCGGTAGCGACTAAGGTAGGATCCCACTACTGGACCAAGCCAAATCCAAAAATGCTAGAGAAGTCTTGGAAGCTTCATATTTAGACTAGCCAGTCATCAATAGACACATAGAGATAAACCACATTTACACACCATTTAAAAGACACAATTAAAAAAACAACCTAAGAAGGAAACAGAAAAACTACAACACATCCTCTTTAGCAGACTGCATTCAAATAAGCTGGGATCAACAGTAGACAAATAATCAGGCGGAAAACAACCATCAGGGAACTACAAAGGAAGAAACTACACCCACACCAAAATTGATTGGGCAAGTTATTGAATACAAACAACAGCAAACCCCACACTCACTCACACAGATTATGTTCATAATTACCAGTTTGTAAGCAAACAATCAGGCTCAGAGAGGACTAAGAATTCCAGGATCTTAAGTATTGCTCCAATTGTCAAGGCTTATATTTTCTGCATTAGTAATTGTTTCTATACAAAACGGTACAAACATGGTTCAACCTATGACATCATTCAGAGATGGATAGTCTTAAATATTGTGGAACCTTGAAAGCATAAATTTAGCAGTTAAGATTCATGCTAGTTCATATGTATGCAGAGGGCCATGCATTGCGTTGATTAGAAATGGTGTCTCCAATTAAGCAAATTGGAAATAAACATTTGTGCTAATACATTCAGGATTGACATCATGATAACATGTTTTTGCCTGACGTGATTTAGTGTGGATTGTTATGCAAATATTATACTTTGTCATGTGAAAAAAAATTCTATACCGCATTAAAAAACGATGCAAAAAGATGATCACTGATGAATGTAGTAGTTGATAAGAATGTGTCACTTAATGCTTCTCATCTGACAACAGTTCACAACCTAAACGAGCCTTTTCTGTCGCGGCCCCCAACCTCTGGAATCAACTGCCTTTGGAGCTCCGCCTGGCCCCTGATCTCCGCACCTTCCGCCATGAATTAAAGACCTGGTTATTCGACCAACCCGGGCTGTGACCCCTCCCTAGGGGAGGGATGGTTTTAATGTTTATTATTGTCATGTTTTTATATTTGGGCTTGTCCTTAGTTTAATGGTTTTTTAAATATTTATTGTTCTGTGTTTTTAGTTGTGAGCCGCCCCGAGTCTTCGGAGATGGGGCGGCATACAAGTTCAAATAAATAAATAAAATAAATAAATGGGCCTCTGTAGTGGGGAGAAAGTGGTATATTAATTCAACAGGGATACCATATCTGCAGTATACAAAACCTACTAGATAGGCAGCTAAGAGTTTCCTATATTTCTTTGCTACTGTCCCATGTTAATCTGATTTTTTTGCAACTTAAATTTGTTAGCTCTAGCAGTCACATTAGAGTTTGACACTCTCTCCTCTCCTGTTTAACATCTATATGAGGGTGCAGAGTGAGCTCATCCATCCTGATGGGGTTGGGTATCATAAGTATACATCTCTGCCCTTGGCAAGTTAAATGATGCCTGGAGGCTGTGGGGAGGGTCTGCAAGGGTAACAACCAGCTTCAGCTGAACCCTGGCAAGAGCAGCTCTGGGTTTTAGAGCCTTCTGGATCTGGGAATGTACCATCTTTGATACTAGATAAGGTTGCACTACCCCAGACAGACTTGGTGCAAAGCTTAGGGGTCATTCTAGACTCTCCTCCAGAAGAAGCAGGTTAGCAGTCATGATTAGGAAGACATAGCTTTGTGTTGTGTTCCAGTTACTCCTCTTCCTGGACCATGAGGCTCAACAGGTATCCCTGTTGAATTAATAACCCACTTTCACCCCACTATAGAGGTCCATTTAGGTTATGAACTGTTGCCAGACTGTTGCATCACTTATGCCCTGGTTACCCTCCAGAATGGATTAATATAATGTGCTCAACACGGAATCATCCCTTGAAAAACATTCAGAGGATTATGGGACTCAGGTTTTGTGAGCTGCGTTGATTGCCAGTTTGCTTCCAAAAGCAAACCAGTGGGCTAGCCTGTGGCATGGGATCAAGTTAGTTGAAGGACCATCTCTTCTCAGTTATATCTACCCATCACATCAAGTTCAGCAGAGGTAGTATACTCTGAGTCCCATCTGCAAAGGAATTTCATCTTGTGGGACCTTGGATTTTTTTCTGCCTGTAGCCTCCACTTTCTGGAATGTTCCCTTCTGCCCCATCTCTGTTAGCCTTCTGGAGAGCCTTAAAAAGTGGTACTTCCATCATTCCTAGGGATCCCTTGGTGAGCCTGCAAAGTGATTGAATGATGCTAAGTGAAGGCTGCCCTTTCACTGTCTTCAGGTTCTTTTATGTTTTATTCCTTTTTTCATTTCTTTATTTTTATTGTTCTCTCTCTCTCTCTCTCTCTCTCTCCCTCCCTCCCTCTCCCTCTCCTCTCCCTCTCCCTCCCCCTCCCCCCCTCTCTCCATGCATGTGTATATTTGTGCCCCAGCTCTGACATTTCTTTTCTAACCTCTTCTGTCTGTCTTTAATTCTATTCTAGCCTCTCTAGCCTCTTCTTGTAGTCCTCACTCATTGCTCTGACATTCTCCCTCTGTTCACCATCACAGCTTCCTCCACTGATTTACAGTGTTATACCCCAAACCCTCAATCAACTGCCATTGCTGCATTACCATCATTGAACCTCACCTTTACCAATACAGGCTTCTGTCTCTGGTCATGATCAGGGGTGGGATTCTACCAGTTTGCACCTATTCTCTAGAACCGGTTGTTAACATTATAAGCAGCTTGGAGAACCGGTTGTCAGAAGAAATTACTGGCCTAATCCTGTAAGGAAGGCAGGAAGGAAACATTCTGGTGTTGCTTACAGAAACTGCCTCTCCGTTAACCCTGATTACATTCTTGGCAGGACTAGACTTCCTGTCTCAGGAACTTCTCTGGAGTTTTTTCCCCCTCCTTTGCTGGTACTTTGCTTGTGTGGAGTGACCATTCAAAGTTACAATGGCACTGAAAAAAGTGACTTATGACCATTTTTCACAATTACAACTGTTGCAGCATCCCCACAGTCCTGAGAGGGCAGGCGAGGAGATGCGTGCCTCGATGTGAGTGATGTTGAGTTGGCCATGCCCAGCCAGTGACATGACCACCAAGCCATGTCCACCCAGTCACATGACCACCAAGCCACGCCCACCAACTAAGCCATGCCCACAGAACCGGTTGTTAAAAAAAATTGAATCCCACCCTGCTCATGATCCACAACCACACCTGCTCCTGCTGCCGACATCACTTATTTCTGTCTCGTTCTACAACTTCTTCTAGACTTGGTCCTGATCCAATGCTACCACTGCTGATCCCACTGCCATCAATGCCACACATTACTATCTCTGGAGTTCTTCACCTCCATCTCCCCTGGCCTCTACCATCAGCCTTAATCAGGGGTGGGATTCAACTGGTGCTACTACCGGTTCGGTGGCTATGTTTTGTGTGCTCATGCATGCTTTGCATGCATGCGCGCCAGACGTGCGCTGCACACGTGTGTAAAAAACCTTGAGCTGTGCCACCCGGACAGCTGAAAAGCGCTGCTAGCAGGTTTGAAAAGCCACTTTTTTTACTGCTTTTTCAACCTCAGCTGTGCTGCGCAAAGCAGCTGAGGTTGACAAAGCAGGAAATAAAGGACAGGTAAGAGCCCGGGCAGGTGGGTGGTCCAAACAGATCAGCAGATACCGAACCGGTTTGGTGTCTGCTGCTCTTCAGAGCTACCAGTTCTATAGAGCCAGGCAGAACCAGTAGCATCCCACCCCTGGCCTTAATCTATTCCTGCATCTCTCTTCTGCTGCCATCCTCACTAGCCTTCATTACAGATTATTCTTCTCAGAGGAACATCTGAGGTTTTGTACAAGTGACAGATTTTTTTTCTTCATCTCAAATGATTAAGCAGTGGTCTGACAGAGCTCTCATTGCTGAGAACATTTTCCCCCCTCCCTCTTCATTATGCTCCTTCATCAGACAGACTTGGCTGTTTTTCCTAAAGCTTTAGAACCTGCCAAACAAATTAGAACAAAAACTATGTCTTGATTGAAACATGGGAGGTATTTCTTCACAAGCAATAGAAGTACTCTTGTTTCACCTTCAAACTTTGAGAAGGGTGGACAGTAGCTTACACCCATCACTGCAGTGGTGCTAATATGCATAATTCAGCTTGGGTTAAGCATCAGGATGACATGTGTCACTTTGGTTGCATTTACTGTTTGATGCATAGAGCCATGCAGGAAGTAAACCATTCAAAATTCTCTCCCCGTCTTTTGAAACCCTTTTTATCTAGCAATTACTAATGGCTTTTCCACCTTATATTCCATTAAATCTTTGCCACAGATGAAGGGTAGTAAAATGCTTTTCCTTATTTGAGGAGTGATAACAGATTATGTAACCAACTCCAGAGTGAGTTTTCTCTGAAGAATTCACAAGATGATCTTTTCATGATTTGATTAGAGCCTGATGAATATCTAATGTTTAAAAATGATTACACAGTAATAGGTCATTCTAAAAAGCATGTCAATAGCTTTCATCAAATAAACCAAATCATCCTTATGATACTGTCATATACTTAGGCAAAAACAGAGGAGTGACTAGTGAACATTTTTCAAAGATAACGTTCTAAAAAGCATGTCAATAGCTTTTATAAAATAATCATCCTTATGATACTGTTATGTAATGCAAAAACAGAGTTGTTTTTCAGTGGCTAACAAACGTTTTCTCAGAGACAACTGGCCTGTCATTATTCAGAGATCAGCTTTTTAATTTGCTCATATCATAAAGAAGAGTTTCCTTTTCCACTTTCTTTGGAGAGGGTTCATTCATGACATGCCTGATCCCTGAAACTTTATGGGAATAAAGATCTAGGTGAAACTTTGGGGGAAAAGAAATTCAATCCAGTGTAAAAAAGAAACATACTATTCACATGTGAACAGTAACCAAAAGCAAGCCATAGTCAAAGTGCAAAATTGAACAATGTTGGCATCTTCTGTCACAAAGTCCACTCCTACATTTACACTACAGAGATATAACTACTGATTACAAAAGTAATAATCAATAGTACAGCAAATCCAGAATTTGAAGACATTTATAATGAGTTGTAATTTTTTTAGGAATATATATGCACAAAAAGTAGAAAAGGTGTTTTTGGCTTCTTTTTTTTAAAAAAACATCCTTTTTACAATATTGCATGAATAACCATATCAAAAGTGTAATCAGTGGCTTCAGCAAAACTTTATATGGGTTGTGAAGTTTGTTCACCCTTACTATATGTTTTCATTTGGTAGGAAGATGCTAAAATAACCAAAGACAACAGCTTTCACACTTTTAATTAGGTGAGAATCGCCAGTCTGATTGAAAACCAATTTTAAAAAGAAAATAACGGCATTCATTACTCACTATAAACACACATACTAGATTCAGCCTTCACACTTCCTGTATTTTTTAAGAAGTAGCAGAAGATGACAAATGGACTGGAATTTGTTTGCTTTTTAGAGGTGGCAGTCATAATAATGACACACATGCTTATATATGTGTGTGCTTTTTTTTAAATCACTTATTTATGCATTTGTTGTGTTTATATGTCATTTGTGGATCAGTACTTCAAAAAGCTGTTTAGTTAAAAATGAAAGAAATGTAAAGCAACAGTAAAGTTAGAAAAGAATAAAGTTAGATGCCAGTAATAAACCAAATAATAAACCAAAGAGCTGAAAGTAAGAAAAATAGTATGCTGTCCTTAAAACAGAACAAAGAAAAAACATATCAAGTTTAAAAGATCAAAAAAAATGTCTTCCCTTGACACGCAAAGATAGTATAGTTGATTTCAGATAATCCTTTTCAAGGAAAGCTTTTGAGAAATAAAAACAATGTCATCTCCAAAAGATTCTCCATGGGTAATAATGTTGGATTCCATTAAAGCAAGGGTCTTCAAACTTGGCAAGATTAAGACTTGTGGACTTCAACTCCCAGAATTCCTGAGCTAACATGACTGGAGAAAGAATTCTGGGAGTTGAAGTCCACAAAACTTAAAGCTTTCAAGTTTGAAGACCCCTGCATTGGAAGGGATTTTAAAAATAATGAGATCCCCGACTCATGTCAATTAAGCTGTTTTTCCTGTCATCATCAACAGCAGCCCAATAGACACTATAAAATATCTTTCAAATCTATATGGATAGCCTTGCCAGGACAGATTCATTCTGGGCCTTACGTTACAAATGAACACAGAATATAGAATAAGAGAGTTGGAAATGACCTTGGAGGTAAGTCCAACTCCCTGCATGAGCAGGAGAGTTGATACCATTTCAGACAAGTAGCTATCCAATCCCTTCTTGAAAGCCTCCGGTGTTGGGGCACCCACAACTTCTGAAGGCAAAGCATACCACTGATTGATTTCCATTGATTTCCAAATTTCTCCTAGTTCTAGGTTGTTTCTCTCCTTGATTAGTTTCCATCCATTGATTCTTGTCTCGCATTCTGATTTTTTGATAAATAGCACTAGCACTTAGACTTACATACCATTTCACAGTGCTTTACAGCCCTCTCTAAGCTGTTTACAGAGTCAGCATATTGCCGCCAACAATCTGGATCCTCGTTTTACCCACTTCGGAAGGATAGAAGGCTGAGTCAACCTTGAGCCTGGTGAGATTTGAACTGCCAAATTGCAGTCAGCCAGCAGTCAGCAGAAGTAGCCTGTAGTACTGCACTCTAACCACTGCACCACCATGGCTCATAGTGGCTGAAATAGTTTGCAAATACTGGAACACTGCTATCATATCTCCCCTAGTCGTTCTTTTCACTAGACTAGAATTAATGACCCCAGACTGTAAATCTGATCCTTAGGACAAAGGTGGGCATTTTGTGTGGCAGGGGGAGGGAGTCCCAATCAAAGGAGGCCATAAATGAACTATTTGAATTTTCTCCCTATTTACAATATTCCAAAGCTATAAACACATCTTAAGACTTCACAATTGCAATGCTTTTCCACATTACAATCTGTCCTTTTGCAAATCATTCTCAATTTACTTTAACCACAATATGGGATTCCCCAGGCTCCTATGTACATGCACATCCTTACCATCTGCAGATGATGAAGAAACCTTTCCTGTGTTCCTTCCCCTTGCAGGAAAGTGAACAATTTGTCCACTTAGAGATAGGGTTCTAAGATTTGGGTCACCACAAATGAATGCCAGTCATTCTTCAGATCCCATGAGGGGAAAGCAATCTCATGCCTTTGTTGACTAGACTCCAGAGGAAGCAGTTCTTCCCCACCCTGCAGCAGTTTTAGTGTGGAGAGGGGTAAGACAGAGATTACTATGTCAGGAAAACAAAAAGTGAAGATTGACAATCAGATGAAGTCCTTCCTAAAGTGATACATATGGTGGGAGGCAGAGCACAAACAACCACAAATGCAGGGTGCTTGCAGGAGCGCCTCCTACCAGCATTGAGGTCCAATCGCCCAGTACGGTCCCACAGGCAGGCCTTCCTGGGGGTGCCGTCGGCCAGACAATGTCGGTTGGTGGTCCCCCGGGGGATGGCCTTCACTGTGGGGGCACCCACCCTGTGGAACCAGCTGCCCCAGGAGCTGCGGTTGGCCTCTGACCTATGTTCCTTCCGCCGCGATCTAAAGACCTGGCTGTTTTTACAGGCCGGCCTGGATTGAGAGGAATTGGGGTTTTTTAATTGGGTATTTTAGTATTTTATAATATATTTGTATTGGGTAAGATTTTGGATGATGTCTTTATGTATTTTGTATATATATCTCTGTGTGAGCTGCCCCGAGTCCTCCCCGGAGATGGGGCGGCATATAAATCCAAATATAAATAAATATAAAATAAATAAATAAGAGAAGCAAAGAGAACAGAAACCCCAGTGTTCCTACAGTAGTTGAGAGCAAAGGTATTTTGCCAATTTCGGCACACCTCTGATTTGATGGTGGTGGGCTTTCCAACTTCAGTGCCTTCAGCTCTCAGGGTGCGGGAGATAAAACCCTTTCCAGATTTCAGCTCCTTTGTCTCTTTTCCACAGTGATGGTTGGACAATGAGACAAAGTTGATGCTTTGATGCTCTTTGATGGTTGGATGCTCTTTCTGGCCCACTCTTAATCAGAGTTCCTAGCTGGTGGATTCTCCTGCTTCTTTACCCCTCTGGCAGGGGTGAAATTCAAAAATTTCCCCCTGTGGGCCTGGCTGCGGGTGTGGCTTGGTATACTTGGCGACCTGGGAGAGGGCCTATTCTGTGGCGGCTCCCACTTTGTGGAATCTTCTTCCGCTTGAGCTCCATTTGGCTCCCGATCTTCGCTCTTTCCGCCATGATTTGAAAACCTGGCTCTTCCTACAATCTGGGTTGTGCTGACTCTCCTGGGTTGGGGTTATCTAATTGGGGTTTTAAACGTTAATTCGGCTTAAATGTTTAATATCTTTTTAATTAATTTTAATTTTTAATTAATTTAATTTATTCACTGTGGTATTTTAATTGTAAGCCGCCCTGAGTCTTCGGAGAGGGAGCAGCATATAAGTCGAATAAATAAATAAATAAATAAATAATAAATAATAGTACCAGTTGCGCCCGTATCTGGACCGAGATGCCCTCCGCACGATCACGCATGCACTTGTGGCTTCCCGACTAGACTACTGCAACGCTCTCTATTTAGGACTGCCCTTGCATACCATCCGGAGGCTTCAGCTGGTGCAGAATGCGGCTGCACGGGCTGTGATAGGAGCTTCCCGATACTCCCATGTTACACCCCTCCTGCGCGAGCTGCATTGGTTACCGGTTGCCCTCCAGGTGAGATTCAAGGTGTTGGTGTTAACATTCAAAGTCCTTTACGATTTGGGTCCAGGGTACTTGTGGGAGCGTCTCCTGCTAATATCAAACACCTATCGCCCTGTGCGTGCGCACAGACGGGGACTCCTTGGGGTGCCGTCAGCTAGACAATGTCAGCTGGTGGCGCCCTGGGGAAGGGCCTACTCTGTTGCGGCCCCTGCCTTGTGGAACCAGCTCCCTCTGGAGCTCCATTTGGCTCCTGATCTTCGCTCCTTCTGCCGCATCTGAAGACCTGGTTGTTTGAACAGGCTGGGCTGGACTGACCTCCGGGTTTTTTTAAAAAAAATTTAAATTATTTTAACTGGGTTTTAAAGATTGGGCTTGTTGATTTAATTTTCTTTTAAATATTTATTGTTTGTATTACTCTGTTTTTAGTTGTGAGTCACGAGTCCTCATGAGAGGGGCGACATACAAGTCCAATAAATAAATAAATAAATAAATAAATAAATAAATAAATAAATAATTAATAGCAACCAGGGGCGATTTTTTTAACCGATCACCTCTCCTGAGGTGGGACGAAGTGGTTGAATTTCACCCCTGCCCTCTGGACTGGAAAAAAATCAACACGCAAACACCACAATTTTTAGTACTGATTCTGCTTTAGAAAGGGAATATGGCACAATTCTGGTCAATTTCACATGATTTTTTTTAAATAAGGAGAAGTCTAGGTTTCACTGTTTCATCAGCAAACTTTAAAAAAAAAAGGCTCAGCTTTTTCACTATTTCATTGGCGAACCTGGAAAAACAATTAACATCAAAATGGTTGCCACCAGTGATCAGAGAAGAGGTGTTTCCTTGTCTTGAAATGAAGTGCAGCAGATGAACAGGACACAGCAGCTCCAGCTGGCACAAGACATAAAAGTTGCCTCACTATTTTTGTCATGTAGCAGAAGACAGTTGAAGGTGGCCTTTTTGGTGGGCTCAGCTGGGTAGAAGAAGACATCATGGGTTAAATTGCCCTTGAGAAATGGTCAGGGTGCCATTCTCATGCTGGGACAAGCAAATGCTGGGGTCAGTTCAGTCACTGTAGCATGGTAAAAATACCATGTGGAGAGTTACATGAATAAATAAATGGCTGATTGGTTAGCCAGCCATATACAGACACATTACAAAGTTTTAAAAAATGGTCATGATTTAATTTCTGGCAGATATTATTTCAGCTCATTAAAACTGAATGACCCTGTCAAAATAATTCAAATTCAAACTTTTCAAGACCCTGTCAAACTTTTTCAGGTTTTCAAGCTTAGCATGTACATATGTGGGAGAAGTTTTTGCTGTCCCTGAAAGTGGTAAAAAAAATATCCTTAAATAATTTGGCTCAGAACTACCTATAGGCAATAAGAGCCTTGGTGGTGCAGGCTGTTAAATGCCTAGCACTTAATTCCATCTGCCTGCAATTACTGCAGGCTCGAATCCCACCAGGCTCAAGGTTGACTCAGCCTTCCATTCTCTTGGGGTAGGTAAACTGAGGACCCAAGATTGATTGATTGATTGATTGATTGATTGATTGATTGATTCGACTTATATGCCACCCCTCTCCGAGGACTCGGGTGGCTTACAATTAAAATATAACAATAAATTAATTAATTAAAAAGTATTAAACAATTAAGCCGAATTAAAATTTAAAACCCCCGATTAAATGACCCCCACCCAAGAGGATCAGCACAGCCCAGATTGTAAAAAGAGCCAAGTTTTCAAATCATGGCCGAAGGTGCGAAGATCGGGAGCCAAACGGAGCTCAAGCGGAAGAAGATTCCACAAAGTGGGAGCCGCCATAGAGTAGGCCCTCTCCCGGGTCGCCGCCAAGCGACATTGTGTGGCGGCACCCGAGAGACCCTGCCTATGTGCCCATACAGGGCGGTTGGCATTTGATGTTGGGAGGAGCCGTTCCTGTAAATAGCCTGGACCCATGCCCTGTTGGACTTTAAATGTTAACACCAAGACCTTGAATCTCACCCGGAGGGCAACCGGAAGCCAATGCAGGCCGCGCAGAAGGGGTGTAACATGGGAGTATCGGGAAGCTCCCATCACAACCTGCGCCGCGATTCTGCACCAGCTGAAGCCTCCGAGTGGTACGCAAGGGCAGTCCAAGGTAGAGAGCGTTGCAGTAGTCGAGGCAGGAAATAACGAGGGCCTGAGTGACTGTGCGCAGGGTATCCCGGTCCAGGAATGGGCGTAACTGGCGAACCAGCCGGATCTGGGCAAAGGCCCCCCTTTGATTGTTGGGGGCAATAAGCTGACTTTGTAAAAATGCCGCTTAGTAATAAGCAGGCATATACAACGGAATGAAGGCTATTGCTGAGCGCATTGGGTTGCGCTCTAAACAATTGTAAGCCGCCCTGAGTCTCCGGAGAAGGGCGGCATATAAATATGAATTTTAAAAAAAAATCAGTAGCCTGAACTTGAAAGTTTAGAGGGTTAATATGTATGTGCTTCTGTCTGGCCCTCTCTTAGTATTACTATGAAAAAAAATGAAGGGATTCATTTTTGCTGTCCCTTTTTTACTACTGGACTTTCAAAGTGATATGAAAAACAACATTTTTGAAATCTTATCTTTCTTCTCTCCCTTCTCCAGTATTAGCATTACAGTATGTCTATAATTATTAGCAAAACATTTTATTTATTCAAGTTGTACATGTCTGGATAATCTCGTTGATGGATATGTTTATACTGTGCTTGGAGCAAAAAGCTATTGATTATTAAAAGGGCTGGTAAGGGCTCCACCTACATCAATAATGAAGTTTTTTTTAAATTGCAGAGATGCAAAGTAATTAGATATAAAGGGAAAGCATAGACATTAAGAAGGAAGCTTGTTTCTTTTTTTATTCCTGTTACTAGTCTATGGCTGCTTCAAAATTCAGAGACTGTTCTTCTGCAGAAAGTGGGTTTCCAAAGAGAATATAAATGAAAGAATATCATTTTTAATTCATAATATATGAAGGTAGTTGGCACCCAACTGGAAAAGAGTAGACAGTGAATAAAGCTTAATGAATAAATAGTACATCTGGGTGGAAAATTTATTTATTTATTTATTTGACTTATATGCCGCCCCCTCTCTGAGGACTCAGGGCGGCTTACAATTAAAATACAACAATAAATTAATTAATTTAAAAAGTATTAAACAATTAAGCCGAATTAAAATTTAAAACCCCCGATTAAATAACCCCCACTCAAGAGAATCAGCACAGCCCAGATTGTAAAAAGAGCCAAGTTTTCAAATCATGGCAGAAGGTGCGAAGATCGGGAGCCAAACGGAGCTCAAGTGGAAGAAGATTCCACAAAGTGGGAGCCACAGAGTAGGCCCTCTCGGTCGCCAAGCGACATTGTGTCGCAGTCGGCACCCCGAGAGACCCGCCTGTACAGGCGTTGGCATTTGATGTTGGGAGGAGCCGTTCCCGGGAAATGGCTTCCCATGCTCTTTAAGTAAAAAAATTTCAGATCTACACTAAGATCCAGTGAGTAACAAATAAACAAGGCTATACATTGTTATGCAGGAAAGCAAATTAATAGCAAAAACATCTAAATGGGTCATATTGTACCATAATGAGAGAAATTTGTGAATATGTTTGTGTTTCCCATGGAAACGGGTGAAATCTTAAAGCCTTCAATTTCACATGTACACTTTGGGATGGTGGTTACAGCTTTCAGCTGTGACTAATCTCCGAAGTAGTCTAGAGGTAGCAACTCATGGAAGCACAGACCAATTTTCTTTGCATAAACAATCCCCATTCCTGATTGTGAAGCCTTAATCTAATGGTGGTCAGTGCAAATGCAGCAACATTATTTTTCAGGATTTGTTTTTAAGACATAAGAAGCAAAAAGGCACATTAAACCTCTGATAGCTTTAGCATATATTAAGGCTTTCAGAGAATGAGCAAGTGGGCAGCTAATGTATCTAGAGTTTGAGATATTTCTAGACATGCAGTGGCTCCTGTAGTAACTTGCTGTCTCTGCATTTACAAGACACTGACCAGCATATCACAGGCACAAGTTTTTGTAAGTAAGAGATGAAAATGTACAATATAAAGTTTTCCCTTCTTTTCCCTTATACATAGTGTTAGAAGAAATATCCTTCTGGGTTCAGTTCCAAGTGGGGAAAAAAAAACCACTGGAAACATGGAGGCTGTTTGGAAAGATGGTTTAATGGTGAGCAGGATCACATGCCTTGGAGCTCCTGAGCAAAAAAGGGAAGAGTTGCTCAGAGTCCCTGGGTTTTATACCCTCTCTGGCTTAGAACTTCCTGAGTAGTGCTAATCAAGAGTATCCTGACTGGTTGCTCTCAGAGGCCATAGCTAGCTTTGTAGGTTGTCTGTGTGCTAAGTATGGTTGAAACTTGATGGGTGATGCAATGAAGGGCAATTCAGTGGCTCTGCCTGAAGGAGGTAGATGTTTGTTATGTAGAATAGACTGGCCCAGGCCTTACTGGCCCCTTAACAAAGTGGAGGTGGTGGGAGGGCTGAGTTTCTGCCTCTCTGAGTTTCTACTTCTCTTTAAGGGGAAACATTCTGCCTTTTTAATATTTCCTAGACTATTTCATTTTTCTAGGAGAGGGGTGGGTTTTAACTTCCAACAATAATTCTCTTTCTACCATTACAGGCCCAAAATAATCAATTTCATTGTTTACTATTATGATCATAAAATAGAATTTACAGAGGGATAGAATCAAGATCATGTGACATGTTAGTACCACTTTATAATGCCTTGGTAATCTTGCATCCAGGTTTGGTCACCATTGTATAAAAAAAGATGTTGAGACTATAGAAAGAAGCAGAGAAGAGCAACAAGTATGATTAGGGGACTGGAGGCTAAAACATACAAAGAACAGCTGCAGCAATTGGGAATATCTAGTTTAATGAAAAGAAGGACTAGGGGAGACATGATAGCAGTGTTCCAATATCTCAGGGGTTGCCACAAAGAAGAGGGAGTCAAGCTAGTCTCCAAAGCACCTGAGGGCAGGACAAGAAGCAATGGGTGGCAACTAATCAAGGAGAGAAGCAATCTAGAACCAGTGTAGCAGCTTGCCTTCAGAAATTGTGGGTGCTGCATCACTGGAGCTCTTTAAGAAGAGATTGGACAACCATTCATATGAAAAGTTATAGGGTCTCCTGCTTTTTTTTCCAGAAAATTTTGGTTTATTCAAAGAAGATTAAAATAAAAAATACCAAAGGTCCCTTTCAACTCTGTTATTCTGCAATAAATAGATTAATAAGCTTATTACAGCCGCGCGGGCTGTGATGGGGGTGCCCCGATACTCCCATGTTATACCCTCCCGCGACTTGCATTGGTTGCCGGTTGCCTTCCGGGTTAGTTTCAAGGTGCTAGTAACAATTTATAAAGCCCTAAATGGCTTGGGTCCAGGGTACTTGCGGGAACGCCTCCTGCCAGCATTGCACTCCGATCGCCCTGTACGCTCCCATAGGAGGGGCCTCCTTGGGATACCATCGGTTAGGCATTGTCGGCTGGCGGTCCCCAGGGCTAGGGCCTTTTCTGTGGGAGCACCCCTATGGAATCAGCTCCCGTGGATCTTTGTTTGGCCCCTGATCTGCTCCTTCCGCCGGGATCTGAAGACTTGGCTGTTTCAACAGGCCGGTCTGGACTGACCCGGGGGTGTGGGTTATTTTAATTTGTTTTAATTATTTTAATTGACTGTTTAGACTTGTATTTGTTTAATTATTTTTTATTGTAATTGCATGAGATTTTTAATGTTCGCCACCCTGAGTCCTTAGGGAGAAGGGTGGCATACAAGTCTAATAAATTATTATTATTACTATTATTATTTTTAGAATTATTTTAAAGAACAGCTTTGGTACTTTGATCTCTGTAGAGAAAGAATAGCAATAGTAATAACTGTATCTGTAGTAGCAATAGTAATAATACAGGTAGTCCTTGATTTACAACAAGTTGCTTAGCAACCATTTGAAGTTATGATAAACCTACCTTGGGTTACTTATAATCCAGATTAAAGTTCAGACAGTTGAGCTCACACACACAGACACCACAGTCATGTGACTGAACTTCGGGTGTTCTATAACATTGCTGCATTTATTGTAACTGACCCATTTTACAACAATCATAACTTATAACTGTAGTGAGCAGACTCCAGTATGGTCATAAGTCAAGAACTACCTGTAATAAGAGTATCTCTGTTGTCTATGCATGCTACAGATATTAATCTACATGGCTAGCCAATCAGCAAACACATAGTTGGAATGTTAACTGAAGCATCCTTTGATCTTTTTCTTAGTTTCTGATTAGGGTAGAATTTTCTCTCTTCCTTTAAGTATTCTGCCATTGCTCACATCCTTTTCTATAAGTGCCCATTTAATTCTTGTGCAATAAACGAATAACATATCTTTATTATTTGACTATAAGGAGTTTTTCTTCCTGAAAAAGGAAACCTAATATTCCTAGATCATTACCTTAGATGCATTCTATTTTGGCCCATTAGATTAGACATATTTTTGAAGCTTCAGAATACACATGATCAGCCATGGTTCATTATTCCTGAAGAATACAACTAAAGAGTTTGTTTAGAGAGGTTTTTTTTTAAAAAAAATAACTCAAAGCTCTCAGCAAAAATACAAAAAGACCTTTTTCTGAATATGTGACCTTTACACCAAGCCAATCTGTATACCAACAGCTTCTGAGACTTCCTAGCATTATGGTTAGTACAAATCAGAAAATGCACATTTTTAAAGGGACTGGTTAGAAAGATGAAATGGGGGAAAGCACATGTTTGAACTTCAAATGGGGCTGGATTTGAACCAGGTTGAATGTTACAGTCTGTAAATTGTTGTGAATTGTCAGTTTTTAAAATTAAATGAAATAGGACTGAGGATAGTGCCCATATCTGATTTGGACTTGTGGTTAAAGGGGCTTGATAAATTATAAATAAATAAATAAATAAATAAATAAATAAATAAATAAAAGATAGCAGATGTTACCTACTTCCAGCAAAAAATAATGATGAACCTGGTGACAAAAATCTTGGTGGACCACAGGCAACTCTGTTCAAAGCGTGGAACATTATGCTGGGATATAAGTATGTTCAGACAAATAGTACATGAAATACAATTATTGTAGGCTCAAATCCCACCAGGCTCAAGGTTGACTCAGCCTTCCATCCTCTCGGGGTAGGTAAATTGAGGACCCAAGATTGTTGGGGCCAATAAGCTGACTTTGTAAAAATGCCGCTTAGTAATAAGCAGGCATATACAATGGAATGAAGGCTATTGCTGAGCACATTGGGTTGTATCCCAGAATTGTAAGCCCTGAGTCTTCGGAGAAGGGCGGGATATAAATGTAATTAAAAAAAAAAAAACTAATAGCACAGGGTTGTGATTCAACCGGTGTAACAACTGATTCGGTGAGCATGTGCTTTGTATGTGTGCAGAGGGTTTGCTACTGACCTTCTCCTGCAATCCTGCACTCTCCCTGTGTGTTAAACAGTTGATGTGCGGCAATTCGCTGTGCCACGCAAAGCAGCTGAGCTTGAAAACCAGGAAATAAAGGCCAGAATAGGGGTGGGCAGGCCCCTCAGCTGATCGTCAGAGCAAACTGGTTTGCTTACAGATTATCCTCAGAGCTACCAGTCTGGCCGAACCGGGCCAAATCGGTAGAATACCACCCCTGTAATAGCAACATTATCATTGAAACCCCTGAACCTCAGAAGAAAAGACAATCATGAGGAAAGTGTGAAATGACTTGAAAAACTTGGAGAGAAGCAAAATTGAGAAGTCTTAATTACATCACACAATCAGAAGGAAATATATATTGTGAAATGGAAGGAAATGACAGATGGTAAATTGGATATAGCCTGAACATAGTGGGGGTAGAGAACAGGCTAAAGAACGAATTTTTTTAAAAAGTAAAATAATTAACAAATTAAAAAGAACAGCAGAAGGTGGCCATATTAGAGAAACAGCAGGAAAAAAAACAGACAGAAGGTATTATAAAACCTAGAACAGGAAATATTAAAAGGATCAGAAACTTGGCTCGCAATGTGGGAGAGAGAAAGGTATAAAATACATAATGTTTTTGTTTTCTTTTGTTTTTTGTTCTTAGTGGGGGGAAAGAGAAAACACAGGAGGCAAGCAAGCATTTCAGTGTTTCTGCCTCGATAATGTTCAGATTGTCTAGCAGGAGGAAAAGAAAGGAAAGAAGAAGCAACACACTCCAGACTTTGAGGTACTTTTTTCTCTCACAGGTTTATCTGCCCAAACTCTGCATTTTCCTGCATGGTTAATAATTGTGGGCTTCTCAGAAGGTATCTTTTTGCCTCCTAAGGAGGTGGGGAAACCACTGGCTATGCGACTGAGGAGATGGGGAGGCCACTGGCTGTGCAACTCACATTGGGTTACTTCTACCCTTTAAACCTGTAGGCATAAGTTAAGTATTCCACTTATCTCAAATTCATGAAGCTGGCTAGCCAACAAAGCTTAAATAACTTGACTATCGAATAATTGGTAACTAAGGTTTAAAAAAAACAATAAATAAAATAAAATCAATATAACTATTGCATGGACCCTGCCACGCATCTGGATCCCAGTGTTTGACTCTTCAGCTTATTATTTTACCAGTGAAGGGAGATACTAGGCCATAAAAATAATCTGACAGAAAGCCCCCGATTTCGTTTTGACATCCCTTGTGTTCCAAAGTAGATTACAAATTGAGAAACTACAAACTTCTCCAATCTGCTGCCTTCTAAAATGGGGAAGTTCAGCTGGGGACAATGTGAAAATGCATCTGAAGGAAACTACATTTGGGAAGGATCCTCTTTCTACATAATTACAACTAATCTCTTCTAGATAAAATACTAGTTTTGAGTAAACCCCCAATATAGGCAATTGCTGATCTTTTAGAAGGTATAGAGGGATTAAGCTATAACCACTTTATGCTAGTTCAAATTAGGTTGCCTGGATTCCCCCAGTTTGTTTGTTGCATATGCCTTTAAGCCCATGTTGTATATGCTGGTAACCTCCGGATTTGATTATCAGCACAAGTTCTATTACCCACCCCCTCTTTTTTTTCTTTTTACCTAATTTAGATGCTTCAAGAGGTAGAAAACTCAGTTTGCCTAATCTTTGGAAAAATTTAAGAGATTATTTTACCTTTTTGTTAAAAGATGTGTGTTAGCTGCCACCTAGGCAAAATGAAAGGCACTGGGTTATTATATTTAAAGACTTACCTGGCTTAGATCCTAATTTCATGAAAGAATGCCACTTTTTATTTGTGACTTGATATATTGATATATATGATATATATAATATATAAAACAGATATCTTCTGGTTTTCCATGGGGTTCAAACCTCTACCAGGAAAGATACTGGTAGAGGGAACCCATCGGATAATATTTGTCTATCAACATTCAACGGGAACCCCATAAAATAACATCTGGCTATCAATATCTGACAAGTCCCAAATAGAATAGAACAGGTCCTGTGGGATATAGGGAACTTAATGGAACAGCTGCAACTCGTCACATATTGTACCAACAGGTGTAGAATAAACCTTATTCTCACTATTAATGGTCATGATAATATCTGCTACATATGGGAAAAATCACTTAAATTCTTAGCAATATGTAGTGCCCAGAACAATGGATGATTGATCTGGATGGGATTAGAAAAGCACTTGAGGTGACTTTGTTGTTATAGTCTCCATATGCTTATATCATAAATCAGTCATTTCATCAGCTATGAAAAAGAGTATACTGTAATTCTACTCATGCTCTTATTGAATGCAAAATCCTGATAAATCTAAAAAGAACTTTCTAAACATGTCTAAAATGTGGTTGGGCTTCAGTATGTGTGTGTATATACAGTATATTTAGATATATAGATATAGATATGACATTTATAGGCTAGCCTAATCTGCTATAACTCTGGGTAGTTTACAAAATAAAATGATAAATATTTTGTAATATTTAGGAGGATTAACACCAGTAAAGGTCAGCCCTCCCAGGTAAACCAGACAGGAAACACAACTAGATGAGCTTATTGTGAGGCCACATGTACAGAATCTTGCAAATCTGAAGGTATAAACTTTCCACCAGCACTTTTAACTGCTTGATCAATTATGGCAGGTCCTTCTGAGTTTCTTCCTCTGACCTTTAAGTCACTGGGGACTTCCCCCACCTCTTATCTGATCATTTCCTAGGCAGCATCTCTTCCCCTTGTCTCCTAAGGTCATCTACGCAATCCATTACATAAATGACAAAGTCCTCTCAACTGCAATGCTACTATGGTGATGGCATAACTAAATGTAGCTTTACAAGTCAAGGATGAATACTCCTTAAATACTGCAAGGCAATGAAACAGCTATACCAGGGGTGGGATTCAAATTTCTTAACAACCGGTTCCCTGGGCGTGGCCTAATTTGTGGGTGTGGCTTACTGGTCATGTGATTGGCTGGGCATGGCTTGCTGGTCACATGACTGGGTGGGTCAAAAGATAGAAATTCACTTTAACAACGCTCTTGGTGCAGGGTTGGACTAGATGACCTCTGAGGTCCCTTCCAGCCCTGGATTTCTGTGCTGTTTCAAAGCAACCTCTAAAGCTGCGTCTAGTGCCAGAGTTTGTGGTCCTTCCTTCCTCTCCTTTTTCTTTCCTTCCCTCCCTCCCTCCCCCCTCCATCCATCCATCCATCCATATCTCATTCACATTCCTTTATCTTCCCTCTTTCTCCCTTTCCTCCCTTTCTTTCTTTCTCCCATCCTTCCCTCTTTCTTTTTCTTCCTTTTAAAAGAGGAAGAGAGAGAGAGAGGGAAAGAAAGAAAGAAAGAAAGAAAGAAAGAAAGAAAGAAAGAAAGAAAGAAAGAAAGAAAGAAGGCAGGCAGGCAGGCAGGCAAGCAAGCAAGCAAGCATCTCTATGGTATTCATGGTATATTTTCAGCTGGAACCTCTTTCTACTTAAACCAGGAGTCCCCAGACTTGGCAACTTTAAGACTTGTGGACTTCATCTCCCAGAATTCTCCAGTCAGTGCTGACTGGAGAATTCTGGGAGTTGAAGTCCACAAGTCTTAAAGTTGCCAAGTTTGAAGACCTCTGACTTAAACCTTAGGACAACACCCAGATATTTAAAGCCTGTGGTAAGTGGTAAGTAGAAGTGAGCCTTTCTTGCCATTTTATTACCAAGAAGTTACCACCATCTACAAATTAAAGAGTTGCCTTCCAATAACAAAAAACACAAGTTTGCAAACTGCCTGAATAGTAAGTAACACAGCACATAATTTTGTATGTTAAACGAACCATAAAGTGGAAGAGGGAAAATATTTGTGAGAAATATTTACTGTGTTTTTTGCTTGTCAAACTTAAAAGGCCATTGGACACTCCATAAAGGTTGTGACAGCAATAGAAGTAATGAAGCAGCAGCTAGGCAAACTGCTGAATAGTCTGAATTATGCTTTGGAAATTGTGCAATGTATGCTCTGAAATTGAGCAAATGAATGAGACCTAAAGGTAAGCTGTTCTCTACAAAATCGACTCTGAACTTACCACACTAAGCTTGGCATTAAAAAGCAGAGCAATTTACTAGTTTTGAAGAGGAGGCTATGGAAGAAAGAAAGAAGATTGGCTCCAACAGTTTTAGGAGACTGCATAGTTTTGATTACTCAGAACATTCCCAAGATAGGATCAATACTATATTAGCTCCAAATGTTCTTTTTGCTAAACACTGAATCCAGGCATACTGGATGGCTGGATGCTCCCAGGAGGCTGCAGGAAGGCCTCCTAGGCCCAAAACGGGGCCTAGCAAGCCTCCCTGGAGCCTCTTGGGAGCAAAAATGGGGTGGAGGTGGCGGCGTCGGACCCTCCCACCCCCTGTTTTCAGCCTAGCAAGCCTCCCTGGAGCCTCTTGGGAGCAAAAACAGGGTTGGGAGGGACGGTGCTGGACCCCCCCAACTCCCCATTTTTGCTCCCAGGAGGCTACCCTATATTACTTGGTAGCCAGATGAGCCTCGTGGGGACTTCTGGGAGGGGCTGGGCAGGGTTTCTAATGGGATCCCCCCCTCCCATTAGAAATAGCTGCCGGGCAAACAGAGAAAAGCAGGATTCAACCTAAACAAGGCTCTCCATGTGTTCCTCGGCAGAAGGCAAGTAAGGGAAAGACGACTGGCTGCGGCAGCAAAAGGCAAGTGGGGAGGGGGAAAGGCGACCGGTGGCAGCAAAAGGCAAGTGGGGGGGGAAAGGCGACCGAGGGTTCAGAGCTTCACTCACCCAGGAAGATCAGTAATGGCAGGGCCATAGCGGAAGGCAGGCAGCAATGGCAGGCCTAGCGGGCAAAAGCAGGCTGCAGGCATGTGCAATAGGGACTGACTGAGCAGGGAGTGGAGAAGTGGGATGAGAGGGGCGGGGCCAGCCAGGGGGCCATTTTACCGGTTCTCCGAACTACCAGGAGCCCTAACATCCAGTTCTATAGAACCGGACAGAACCGGTAGAATCCCACCCCTGAGCTATACATTATGTCTCCTTGGTCCTGTAGTTTCAGTTTATAATCCTGTGGCAACATAGACAGATAAATGCAGGAGCGGACAATACGTAGCAGGATTACTACTTCTGTGATCTCTGCCCATTGATCCCCCCATTGATCAAATATTTTATTTATTTATTTATTTATTTATTTATTTATTTATTTGATTGATTGATTGATTGATCAATTGCTTACAAGATAATAGGTATAAGTATAAACATGAGTAAGAATACAGGAAATAGGTACAAATAAATAGGACAGGGACGGGAGGCACAATTGTGCACTTATGCATGCCCCTTACAGACCTCTTAGGAATGGGGTGAGGTCAATAGTGGATAGTTTGTGGTCAAAGGAGTGGGGGTTAGAGGATGTAACAACAGAGCCAGGTAGTGCATTCCAGGCATTGACTACTCTGTTGCTGAAGTCGTACTTTCTGCAATCAAGTTTGGAGCAGTTTACATTGAGTTTTTATCTGTTGTGCGCTCTTGTATTGTTGTGGTTGAGCTGAAGTAGCCATTGACTGGTAGGACATTGTAGCAGATAATTTTGTGTACTATGCTTAAGTCCGATCGTAGGCAGTGTAGTTCTAGGTTGTCCAAGCCCAAAATTTCAAAAATTTTCCTAGATGAGATCTAGAGCACATCTAGAAAGTCACATGCTAACCTCCCCTGCTATAATGGTTTGTGGTATATTAGTGATGCTATCACCAAAACATCCAGTTTTGGTTGCCACATTGCAAAAAAGATGTTGAGACTTTGGAAAAGTGCAGAAAAAAAGGCTACTTAGATGATTAAGGACCTGAAAACTAAAACATATGAAGAACAGTTGCAGGAATTGGGTATGGGCTAGTCTAGAGAAAAGAAAGACCAGGGGTGACATGATAGCAGTCTTTCAGTATTTGAGGGGCTGCCACAGAAAAGAAGGGGTCGACTTATTTTCCAAAGCACCAGAGGGCAGGACAAGAAACAATGGATAGAAACTAATCAAGGAGAGAGACAACCAAGAACTAAGAAGAAATTTCCTGTCAGTGAGAACAATTAACCAGTGGAACAGCTTGCCTTCAGAAGTTGTGGGTGCTTCATCACTTGAGGTTTTTAAGAAAAGACTAAACAGCCATTTTTCTGTCCAGACTATTGTCTGAAATAGTACAGGACTTCCTGCTTGAGCAGGAGGTTGAACTAGAAGACCTCCAATGTCCCTTCCAGCTCTTCTCTGATTGATGGAAGTCACCATTCATTGCAGAGAATTTATGGAGAAATATACTTGTAGTTTATTTTAATATTTTGCTTTGCTTTGCTTTGCACAGTAGGGTCACAATAGCTGTGTTTTTCTTTCAGTGATTTAGAAGGAACTTGGTGTTTGCCTTCAAGTAGCTGAGCAATATTGCTGCCTCCTGATGGATGCCCAGCTCAAGTCCAATATTGAAAGAGGTGATACATAATGGATTTGAACTCAGGTGATGCAGAATCTGTGTCTCACTCTATTATATGTTCAAGAAATCCGCATACTTGAAAGAGATACAGCTCTGCATTAAGAAAAGTGATTTTAAAATATAAAAGACATTCTTTTTGGTGCAACTTTTCATGTGTAGCTGATGGTAAGGGGCAGAAGAGTGGAGGAGTATTCAGTTCAGAAATTAGCAGATTTCACCTGTAATCAGATTGAGGCTTTGAACACGGGGTAGGGAGGTTTATGAGATTGCTGTTTGTGAGTGATCTGTGTTTCCATTTCCACCTAACTGTAATATTATACCATTTCTTAGGGTTGTGCAAGTCTTGAAGGAGGTATATTGTTTCAGTGAACTTTCATGCAAAGCATTTGCATGCCTCCCTCACTTTAAAAGCAAACCCCTCCCCTTGCTGCCACATTACTTTCTTTTGCTCTGTCCATCCTCACGTGGAAAAGCTAAAAGAAGGTAATGAACAATATTCTGGCCATTCCAAACAGTGAGAGTAGCTAAGACAAGGGTCTTCAAACTTGGCAAGTTTAAGACTTGTGGACTTCAACTCCCAGAATTCCTGAGCTAACATGACTGGAGGAGGAATTCTGGGAGCTGAAGTCCACAAGTCTTAAAGCTGTGAAGTTTGAAGACCCCTGAGCTAAGAGAAGACAATCAAACAACGCTACCCTCTGCAATCCTCTGTTAGAATCCTGCATCACTTAAAAAAAACCTGAATTAAAGCTGAATCTCTTCTGGGGAAGGGGCAGAGATGAGAGCTGATAGAAAGTCTTCAAGGCAATGCCAAAACTCTTGTCAATGTTAAGTATGCAGTCCCTTTGCCCCAGCAAAGAAAATGACATCATCCAGGTGACACAAAGCATTTTTTGGGGGTGAAGGTAAAACTAAAACTCTTTCATAACATCCTAATTCTTTTCCAGACATAGGAAGAAAGCTAATAACAAATAACACAAATATTTATGGATTCAACTTTGCCATCAAATTTTAACTCACACTTTTGAAGACTTGAGATTGACAGTACTGGCACTGCCAAGAATAACTGAGCAACAGCATATGTGTAGGTGGGTGCGATGTTTGCATATTCATATTAGCTGACATTTCCTTCAGGAGCAGTAATTCTGTAAGGAACAGCCAAATAATTAGCAGACACAGTATCATTGCTGGTTTTATAATGCTGCCATTCACAAAATGCCTTGCAAATGTTGCTTTCAAGATAGTCAGTCCTCTCCTAGATCAGTATATATTTACAAACCATCCACCATGCTCAGTTCATTTAATTGGAAGTAAATGGAAGAAATCTTGATTTTTCAGAACAAGAAAGCATTACATTGTACCACCTTGTTCTTTATTTTAAATAGCCCTTAAGAAAACCATGAACACCAATCAAATTAGGAGCAGATGACAAAAGGCTATGTATGAGAAGTGATTCTAAGCACATTCAAGCTCTAGAATGAGACTCCCATTTCCTCAAAACTCACCCATAATAGGAAACTGATATATAATTCTATTTGCTGCCATCTCCTTTCAGATGCTGGAAACACTTTTGAGCCCATCAGTACATTAGGTTAGAGTTAGGGTTAACTTAATAAATGATGCAAAGAATTCACCATCAATCCACTTGTTTTAGATCATGTGATACATTTTTTCTGGCACTTAAAAAAATCTAAGCAACACCATCTAGACTATACCCTCTGTGCCCTGTGAAATAATTGCATTTCAACAAGGTGTTTCAGTCATGGGCCTTCTTCAGGAAGGGGGACTTAAATACAGGAAACAGAGTAAGATAAGAATTCCCATTAATGAGAAAAGAGTTTCCATCCCAGCTCTACAGAATGTAATTGTTTCAAAAAGGAAAAGTACATTGCAATTTTAGAGACATCATGGCTGCATGGAATGAAAGAGATCTGCAGCTGATTTTGCAAAAGACCCTGCATGGAAGGCCATAGGTTTTTATTGCATGATTTTACACTCAATCATTGAAAGACTATTCAAGTTACTTTTGGCTCACATCCCAGAGATGACAAGTTAACAGTGGAGTGGAGTGGAGTGGAGTGGGAGTAGAGTAGAGTAGAGTAGAGTAGAGTAGAGTAGAGTAGAGTAGAGTAGGACAGGACACTTTACTGGTCATGTGTGATTGGAGGTTATTCCAGAATACGTAGTTGATCTTTAGCATTTTGTAATGTGGCATTTCCTACATCCTTATTTTCCACCTCATTTTGATACATCAAGTGTGATCATGCAATTAACAGAATGAATGAATAAATGAACTAAGCTGAACAGTGAAAATCACTCATTCCTCTGTTAACAGATACATGTACACTGTGCAATGACTGATTGCATACAAATTTAATGTAGCATCAAAAGCAAATTTTAAAATGCTTTACCTTTGAACTAGATTCAGATGTTCCTTGGGGGGTGGGAAGTGCTTCAGGTGCAGAGTCTCTCACGAATATTTATAAGAAAGCACACTGGCTAAGGTTATACTTCTTCTCCTCAGAGTGCTGACATCCATGCCCACCAAGTAAAAGATGATGTGTGCATTCTGAATGGAATGTCATGTATAAAATAGCATTTTCTCCCACCAGGAAATTGTAAAAAGAAGGGAGCATCAGCAAGTACTGAAAAATCATAGGTCACAAAGCAAAAGTCATAAATCTGTCTAGTGACATTTGACTTGCTTTTTGAAGGCAACTTATACAACTATGATTTATAAGGACACTCAAAATAACATTTGGTAACTTTTTTTTTTTTGCTTTGAAACCTCTTTGAAGGAAGGTGACTTGAAAATCCTTCATAGAACCATTCTGAAATGCTTAAAGCGATACATCTTCATAGCTCCCTTATTTCCTTGTTTTTTATTCTTGGGACCTTACAAGAAATCATATTTAACAGCATAAATCTAAATAACTTCAAAGTGGCCAGGTTCAGATTATTATTTTTTTCCTTCCATTCAATTGTGTCCATTCTTGAAGGCTGCCTGAACAAATCCCTAACAGGGTGTTATCAAAAACAAGAAGTACTCAAAGAAGTGGTTTGCCATTGACTTCCTCCTAGGGCTGAGAGAAACTGACTGGCTTTGTGCCTAAAATGGGGATTAGAACTCACAGTCTCTTGGTCTCCAGCATGATGCCTTAAGCACTAGACCAAACTGTCTCTCAGGTTCAGATTAGGAGAAATAATAAATATCATCATACCACAAAATTGTACATATATTTTCAAATGCATTATTTGCAAGAGTCTTCTATAACTTCTTAATATCTTATTATTATTAAAAAATAAAACAGCAATACTGCTTCCAATGTGAAAATGATGCACATTAGGATTCAAGAACATTAAATCCAAATTGTTTCTACAGTTCAGAATTAATCTAGCCCAGATTATGATTTCACATAGTTAGAATCATGCAAATCAGACAGGTGGCTAAACCTATATTTGGTCACCTAATGTATCCCTGCGAGACAAGGTTTTTTTTTTAACATTCAAAACATGACAAGAGAAACTAAATTCTGCATGCTTAAAATTGCTTGGTTTTTCTCTGTTTTCCTGGTAGTTAATTTGTGGGTATGTTTTTGTTTACATTTTTTTTAAATGGTGATAAGCATCCATGGGTGTTCCAAACATAGTAGAAGGGCAAGATAAGGGCAACAGTCAGCTTATTGGTGAGATGGGCAGCATATAAATTAAATAAGATTTAAGTATTTGATGGAGCAATGTCTGCAGTATTCTTCCATTCCTTCCTTCCAGGTTTCCTGCCACCTGCCCAACTAAAAGACAAAGAACAGATGGTATCATGAAGCCTTGAGAGTCCTGTTCTCATATAACTGCTCAATGGGTACCCAAAACCTCTTATAATCAGTGAGGAAGGATTCATTAAGTCCAAACTGGAAGCTTGAGCTCCGTTATTGTGATCATGAGCTGCCCAGTAAGGATATTTTCTGCTTATCTGACTCATTCGTTTCATGCAAACACAGTGGGCACAGTAGAGCATAGGCTGTTGTAACTATATAAATCAAATAGAAATAAAATACACCATCAAGAAGTTTATCTTGAAAGCCCAATTACCTCAAGAGTTTCCAAGTGAGATTCATGAATCATCCTAACCCTTCACTATAGAATCAAAGGATCTTGCTGGTCTTCTCAAGTAACCCTTTAACTCCTCAGGCCATCCCAGAGAAATGTTTGTTTGAAAGTTTTCAGTTGATGGGAGTGTAGGACACAAGCTGTCCACTACTTTATGGATCTGCCTGAAAAGTGCCCACCTATTGGTTCTTGTCATTGGTTCAGGCACTGGAGAGAATTAATACATGCCATCTTTCCATTTTCTCAGAATTTTTCTCATACAACCATGGAATTGTAAGGTTAGGAGATGCCTTAGAAGTTATATAATTTAACCTCCCATCCAGTGCAAAACTCTTCATACCATCCCAGATAAAGGTAAAGGTTTCCCCTGTCCAGTTGTGTCTGACTCTAGGAGGCAGTGCTCAATCCCTTTCTTAGCTGAGGGAGCCAACGTTCTGAAGATATTTTTGTGGTCATGTGGCCAACATGTTTATATGCCAAAGCGCAGGGAACACTGTTTCCTCACTACCAAAGTGGTACCTATTTATCTACTTGCATTTGCATGCTTTCAAAGTGCTGGTGGCAGGAGTTGGGGCAAGTAACAGGAGCTAACCCCATCACACAGTCTCAATTCGAGTCTCAAATCTAGGTGTCAACTTTCCATCTGACAAGCTTAGCATCTTTAACCATGGAGCCAACACAACTCCTATCCCAGGCAAACAGCTGTCCAATCTTATCTTGGAAAGCTCCAGGGATGGAGCACTCATGACTTCAGCAGGCATGTTGTTCCACTGCCTAACAGCTGTCATAGTCAGATAATTCCGCCTTATTTTAAATCTCAATTCCTCTCTGCAGAGCTTCCACCTATTGGTTCTTTTCTTACATTCATCTACTTGGGAGAATAAATCCATACCTCTTCCCTGTGATATCCACTTATGTATTGGTAAATTGTTATCATATGTCTGCTTAGCATTCTTTTCTTTAGGCTGAAGATACAGTACCAAGTTCCCTTACCTGCTCTTTGTAGGATTTAGCCTCCAAACCTTATAACATCCCATTCGTTTTTCTTTGCATTCTTTCCTGTCCCTCAGTGTCCTATTTATATTGTGGCAACCAGAACTGGACACATATTCTTATGAATACAAACAACCATAAAACTACAGTTGGAAATTATAACAAATAATGACTCAGGAAGTAGGTCAAAATCATTCCCATAGAGAGCTGGGGCACCAAGGGTTAAAAATTAGGTATTTCAGATTGTTATGTATGCAGGTTTGAATGTCATTGGTTAAGTTTGAACTGTTCTTGTAAAATGTCAGAAATGATTGGTTTAAAAAGTGCGGGAAAACCCTGCACTCTGATTGGCTGGCAACTGCAGCTGCTGGCTATAAGTAGCAGCCACAGCCCAGCCAAATCGGATCTGTTATGAGCTGTAGTCACTAATAAGCTCTTCACTGAAGCACTCTGCGTCTGACTCTTCATGCAAATCTAACACAGATTATCTGAAAGTCTGTTCTCATTTTTCTCTAGACTCCAATATGCTCACTAGCATATTCTTTCCTGTCTCCCTCTCCCTCTTCCTTCTTGAGTGGGTAGTCAGAACTGAACTTTCTTTCACTTCTGTAATTAGAAGTGCCTAAATGTTATTTTCCAAGCAATGATCAGATGAGTAGAAGGCAGACAAAGTCCATCTCTCAAGATTGTAGATGGGACAAAAAAATATCTGAAATATCAAGAGTGGCTAATCCAGACAGTAGAGTTTCAAAGTGACGTTCTTTTTATTCTTACATTTTTAAATTCAAAAAGGGCTTATAAGATGCATGTCTCTCCCTCCCTGTCTCTCTCTCTGTCTCTGTCTGTCTGTCTGTCTGTCTGTCTGTCTGTCTCTCTCTCTCTCTCTCTCCCCCCATGTGTCTCTGTCTCTCTGTGTGTGGTTTTTTTTTTGTGCTGGTCACACTTGGAAGTAAAGCCACATTATATTACACACAACATCACAACCCAATGTTTAGGAAATGGAGATAGTGATAAGTAGCTTTTTTTTACCAGATCTCTTCATAAGATGCCTAGGAAGCACATCATCCTTCCAGTCTATCTCAACATGCTGCAGAAACCATAGCCACCAGGAAGCTGCAAATAGATCACCTGGTCCTAATTATGGAAGAAAACCAAAGTATCTTCAAAGCAAGAAAATCAAGACACTATCTATACCTAAACATTGGTATAATGTTCCATCCATTGAAATCATAACCATTTTTGTTGGAAAGAAAACGAGGGGACAGGTGTTTAAATCCAAACCAATTCCTGAAAGAAAGGTTTGGCTGACTTAAAACAAGTCCTACAAAAATACAGATTTGGAAGTGCTGGGTGTCCGTACTATCACTGTAGCCATTGTGTATGTGTAGGTGTGTGAATGTCCATGTCTGTGCCTGTATGTGTGTGTGCATGCACACTAAACATGAAAACTAAAGAAGTATCCTTGCCAAAGCAAAAATGTAAACTGAAAAAAAGAAATAACATCAGAGAGATAATGATTTACCATAATATCCTATTTATGCTGATGGGTACTATATTCTTTTCATTTGAGATATCTTAATAGCTCAGTTGTGTGATACATTGTGCACCATGGTCAATGTCTTCATTTAAAGCAACAAAATAAAGCAGAACCTCACTTCAAGCCCATAGACATCCACAACCTTTATCTACAACAAAGATAAACAATTAGGGGATAAAAAGGGCTCAGTCTAAGCCAGCTTCTGTTTGCCCCCTAGATACACAATTAACTTTTCCCAACTGCATTACAAAGAATCTTTTGAAAACCGATGGGAATGTTTTTATGGATTGTTTGTGACAGAGGTGACTATTCAACAAGGTCAAGAACTTCCATTATATTTTTAAGGGTCTGTATGAACATCTTCCAGTAAAAGGGTGAGAAAAATATTGCTGGAGGTTTGCTACGCATACTTTGAAGGGATCTAGCTAAGAAGAGGAAGTTTAAGCATTGTCCTCAAGTGAAAATTGAACTGCTGACATTTTAACATTTTTGTACAGTCTAGATGCTGTATAGAAGCACTGAAGCAACTAACATCCAATTGAGCTCCAAGGTTTCCATTTTCTTTTTGCAGAACTTTCTGGGGGTAAGGCATACTCAGAAATGTCAGATTTTGCAGTACAATAAGCAGCGTTTGTAAGGAAGCTATTCAAATCTTTCAAAGAAAGGAAATTCTGTGCATCTGTGTCTCCACAAAGTACACTAAGTGGATCTATTTTAAAAAGTCTATTTCAGTTTTCTAAGCGCAGTGTAGAGGTTTTGTTCCACACAGGACTGATAACAAATCATATCTACTTGCAAAGCTAGTCTCACTGTAATTTTTGTAGTGTTCTGAAGAAAAATGTGGAATATAACACTATTAGTGTTATGTTACCAATTGCTTCGTCAGAGCTGTTTTATGTACTCATGGTCAGAAGACGCGTCAACACTGACGATGCTTAGGTTAGGCCTAAACTCATGTGGCTTCCTTGAATATAGCACTTCTTTCTTCTCCTTACATCCGAAGACTAGAGACAAAATTGCTCTTCCTTAGCTCCAGATTGGGAGCCACTAACTGAGTGGAGCAATCAGGTTACCAATGATGACGAGTGAAGATTTTGCTATTAAATATAATAAGCAACCAGTGTTGCTGGTTAAAAACACTTTATCAATACAACAGAAAGGTTTTGGAAAGAAGAAGCAAATCTGTTTGCAGGTTTCTTTAGATCTAAAAACCAATAACAGAATAACAGAATTGGAAAGGCCCTTGGAGATTTTCTGGTCCAAGCCTCTGCTCAAGCTGGAGATCCTATACTATTTAAAATAAGAGGCAGTCCAGTCTCTTCTTTAAAGCCTCCAGTGTTCGAGCACCTGCCACTTCTGAAAGCAAGCCATTCCACTGGTTAATTGTTCCCACTGTTGGGAAATTTTTCCTTAGTTCTAGGTTGCTTCGCTCCTTGATTAGTTTCTATCCTCAGACATTGTGCTAAGAGCAGGGGGTGGGATTCTACCAGTTCGGACCAGTTCTATAGAACCGGTTGTTACGATTCTGTGCAGTTCGTAGAACTGGCAAACCGCGCCACTGACTGGCCCCTCCCCCCCCCTCCTGTCAGATTTCTGCTTTCTGGCTAATCTAAATCGCTGTTGTACTGCTTTGCCTTCGCCCAGGAGGCTTCCCTGAGGCCCAGTCAGGGGTGGTATTCAGGGGATTGTGGGGTGGGGGAGAAGTGGCCTGAGAGCAGAGCCAAACCTTCCTTAGGACTGAAGCTTCTATTTTTCAGTGCAGACTCAGGCAGCAGATTGCAGAAAGGTAGATCTGTGAGTGAATCTGTGATTCTGCAAGCAGCTCAATCTGCTTTGCCTTTTTTTGGGTAAAAGCTGCATATATATATATATATATATATGCACAATATTTACATAAATATTTACAATATTTACATACAAGCCACACCCACCCAGTCACATGACCACCAAGTCACCCCCCCAGTCAGCAAGCCACACCCACCCAGTCACATGACCACCAAGCCACACCCCAAATTAGGCCATGCCCACAGAACCAGTTGTTAAGAAATTTGAATCCCACCCCTGGCTAAGAGAGAAGAAAAAACTTCCCTTGGTTAAAAAAGTGTAGAAAATAACAGAAACACCTATAGATTTTCTAATTGGAGGACAATGAAAACCACAACAATCAGATGGTCCCTGGGGATACGAGGAGACATTATATTGTAAATGAAATCTAGAAATGGAACAGTAATTGAAGGCTAGTGCAGTCACATCTCTAGTTGCAAGATTTTCCTACATTTGGAGAAAAACCCAAGGCTGACTTTTGATCTCATCACAGGATCTTTCTGGATCCCCCAATTTAGCTTTAAAATCATTCTTTAGCTTTGTGGAAAGAGACACCATCCCAGAAGATAAGGAAGACAGATCTGTAGTCTTGTCTCTTGCATCTGAACCTAGATCAGATGAACCAAGATGAATCTCTTTCATGATGATGATGTTGACCATGACTGTTGTCTCCTCTCCCTTCCCTTTTAAACATGGTGAAATTCTTTCTGGACATGTTTCAGTTAGTTTTCAGAGCTCTGGGGAAGTTATTATTGACAGTTCTTTAAATTATTCAGAAATTCTGGTCAGGTGGCTCTGAAGGAAACAGAAAACTCAATGTCTGATACATCCTTCCAGCTGATTAATAGGCAGAGAGTTCATCATCAATAATCCCTGGCGTTTAGAAATGTCTGTTTCTTGAACTATCAGATGAATCTTAATAAGTTGGCGAGTTATCTATTCATTTCTTGTGGAGGGTTTTTTTTTAAAAAAAGAGATCTCATTTAGTACTTCCCTGAATTCGCTTACCATCTATACCACCCAGAAAGCCAAGTAAATAAAAAAATATGATTTCTGGTCCTTGTTCTTTGGGATGGCAAATGAAAACTATGTTAATGAAACCTTGAAATAGTATATTTGTTTCAAACATTGGAACTGAACTTCAGCATTTCCATTTTGGACTTTCTGCCTTTCTACTGTGACTCACGCTTCAGATTACTCTGAAATTCAGAAGTAGAATTTAAAACTTTTTTTAAAAAATCACCAATTATTAATAATTAAATATGTGTGTACAGTGTTCAAATACCCACGTGATATATATATATATATATATATATATATATATATATATATATATGTCTTGGTGTATCGGGTCTTGTCCCGTGTAAGATTGAGAATACCTTGGCGACGTTTCGACGAGATCCCACTCGCCATCTTCAGGCTGGTGTCTTCAGCTTTGTGCTTGTGCCAGCAAAGCTTGATCTGAGCTGCCTTCTCTCTATAAATACTGGAGGGGAGGTGTGGTGTACTGGCTCTGCTGTAAGCGGGTTGGTTGGCTGTGTTTGTGGCTGTGTTGTCACTTCTTGATTGGTTGATGGTTGATTCCAACTTTATTTTATGACCACTCTTGCTATAGTTTGTTTATTTATTTATTTATTTATTTATTTATTTATTTATTTATTCGACTTGTATGCCGCCCCCTCTCCAACAGGACTCGGGGTGGCTCACAGATAAAAACAACACAATAAATTAAGTTAGCTAAAAAGAAATTAAATTACACAAGCCAAATTAAACTAAAAAACCCGTAATAAATAAAACACCCATGCCCCAAGGTGTCAGCACAGTTATTAAGAGCAATTGTTAATAACAGTTGTTAAATGACACTGGCTTCCCCATTTACCTTTCTTGTCAGAAAGTGGCAAAAGGTGATCACATGACCTCAGGCCACTGCAGCCATCATAATTACATGCCAGTTGCCAAGCATTACTAAGTTGTTACTAACTTAACAACTGCAGTCATTCACTTAACACCTATGGCAGGAAAGGTCATAAAATGGAGCAAACTTCACTTAACCTATCTCACTTAGCAACATAAATTTTGGGCTCAATTGTGGTCATAAGTTGAGGACTACCTATAGACTTGCTTTTGATTCTGCTTTTATATTTTTACTGTAAACCAGCAAAAGCTCACAGTGGTCCATTGAGTAATGTCTAAATATAAACATATCTACAAACCTATATACTTGATCATGTTCCATTTAAAACTAAGATTTCTACCGATTTCTTTGCAATACAGAGTAAAATATTTTTAATCTGTAAATTGCTTTTCAAAATATTTTTGACTACCTCTCAGCCTTATGGCACAAAGGGACATTAGATATTTTTGTTAGAAGATGACCATTTCATATTTAACTGTGACCTGGATTCACTTTTTTCCCCTAATTTAACCACTTAAATCTGTTTTATAGACTTTTGTTCCTATTGTTTGCCTTAGTTTCTTAGACTTCTTTCCTGAAAATAATAGTTCAGCCTCAGTGTTTTGCTCTATCTACTCTATAATAAAATAGAACACAAAGATTTTAATTTAGCTTTTCTGCAATTGCTTAATCCAAATTAAAGTAACTTCCCCATCATCCAATGATCTAGCCACATCCTAATCGACTTTCTCTTTCTGATGTTTTAATTTATTTAATTAATTAATTTATTTATTATTTAGACTTGTATGCTGCCCCATCTCCGAAGACTCGGGGCGGCTCACAACTAAAACCAAACCACAACAATAAATTAATTAAAACAGTATTAAACAATCACAAGTCTAAATTGTATTAAAACCCCAATATGCCGTATAAAATTTAAACCTCCCCCCCCAGGAGATCAGCACAGCACAGCCTGTTCAAATAGCCAAATTTTCAGGTCGTGGCGGACCTGATGATGGATTGATTGATGGTCTTCAAGTTCTCGTTGATATTATAATCAACATCATTTTTTGGTATGCTTTAATGTCACTTTACATGCATGCTGTTTAAGATTATATTCTTTTTTTGTCCACAGTTTCTTTCAATTTTCTAAAATTTCCCCACTAATATTTTTGCAATTATTTTGTTGATATTTTTTTTATCTCTAAAATTAATGGTACATATCTTGGCTTTATTTCTGTCATACCTTTGAACCCCACATGCCACCTACAACATTCACAATGATTTAGGCTTCCCCTTTCATGTTCTTTTTGCCAATTCCACATTTTTAAGCATGGTTTCTTTTGGTTTCATTCCTCAGAATTAAATGATCATGCCTTGGACTTCCTTGGCAATTTTTCCACTTAAACTTATGAATTAAATTTAATACTGCTGAAATCACTGAGCCATCTGGAGCTCTGATTTACTATGCAGTTGCCTTTCTTGCAATGGATCTGTTTTCCCTATATTCCCAAGTTCTGAACTCTTCTGTACCAACTTCTAGAAGACCAAGTGAGTGGGAAGCCTTGACCTTTACAACAGGTTATTGACTCTGATTCTTCTATACATAATCCAGCAAACCAAATGCAGCTATTCATTCCATACAGTAGTTTCCAAGTGTTAGACATTCTTCCCATTTCCTTCAGTCAAAACAGGAGGAAAAATCAGAGAAGTTCACATATCTTGATGGCATATGAACAATGATTTGGTTTTTGCCAGAGGTGGTATTCAGCAAGTTCTGACCAGTTCTGGAGAACTGGTAGCAGACATTTTGAGTAGTTCGGAGAACTGGCAAATACCACCTCTGACTGGAGATTTTACAGTATCCTTCCCCTGCCACATCCACCAAGCCATGCCCACAGAACCGGTAGTAAAAAAAATGAATCCCAACACTGGTTTTTGCAGCGGCCAATATATGTATTCATATGGGCTGATGAAAAAAGGTTCAAATCCCACCTCTTAACAATTGGCTGATTACAATATTTGATATGCTTTCAGTTATGATGGTAGAACCGCTTTCAGCATTATATACTATGACAGCAACATCCACATGGTGTTGCATGTCACAAGATTTTCAGGTCAATTTGGAGTAGGAAGGAATGCATCAGATGGATCTTTAACAAATGCATTTCACTAATCCCTTGTTTATAGACTTCCTGAGAAATGTATGTCTGAAGGAAGTCTACAATGGAGAGAGGGCATTTTTAAATTCAACATATAATTTAAATGACCAGGGATGAATTTAACAGATTTACCCTTATAGCCATAACCACCTCATTCAGATATATATATGGCATCAAAGAACACTATGGCTGGACACTATCAAAGCTGACATCAGCTAGAACACAGAACAACTCAAAGAAATAGTACAAGATTGGAAGATGTGGAAAGACCTGGCCCATGGAATCTCCAACAGTCTGACATGATTCAATGGATATCATCAGCATCAGCATCAGACTAAACTATCAATGCACATGTGACAGTATAATTATAAGCTCATAACTGAATATGAGTGGCACACACCTTAATTGCACTCATGTCAGAAGCACCATGGAGCTTCTCGATTGAAAGGATTAGCCAGTGACATCACCATTCCCCTGGGGTTGCCCAGTTGGGGTCTTCTTTTATGTCCTCAGCAGAAGTGAATGACAAGAGCTCAACTCTATCCCACGGTAGCTTAGGTCTCGAATATGGGCTTCCCATCCAGCATTCCAACCACTCAAGCCACCTGGAGTTAAGGAGAAACTTTTTTATTATTATTACATTTATATGCGCCTTCTCCAAGACTCAGGGCGGCTTACAATTTTTGGGATACAACCATGTGTGCTCAGCAATAGCCTTCATTCCATTGTATATGCCTGCTTATTACTAAGCGGCATTTTTACAAAGTCAGCTTATTGCCCCCAACAATCTTGGGTCCTCAGTTTACCTACCCCGAGAGGCTGGAAGGCTGAGTCAACCTTGAGCCTGGTGGGATTGAGCCTACAGTAATTGTAGGCAGCTGGACTTAAGTGCTAGGCATTTAACAGCCTCAGCCACCAAGGCCCTTTAACTTCCTAATAGTAAGGACAATTAACCAATGGAATACCTTGCTTTCAGAAGGTGTGGGTGCTTCATCACTGAATGAGGTTTTTAAGAAGAGTTTAAATCAAAGCTGAATTCTGATTAATTGATTGATTGACTCAGAGCCACCATGGTCCTCACACCTTAATATAACAGTACCATAGAACTAAACCTTTTTACATTATTTTTATCCTGCCTTTGTTATTTTCATAAATAACACTGGGTAACAAATATCCCTAATACTCCTACATCTTTCTATTTTCCTCACAACAATGGCCATTCAGAACATCAACATCTAAAGAAGCATCACTTAAGAATTTTGTGCGAAGTGCTATTTGTATCATCTAAATTTATGACAGTGTAGTATCTTCCTTACCACTGTTTGAATTGTGGAGAAGTCAGATATTCACTCCTTAGAATTTTCCATTAGCTTGTCCTATGAATTGTGTTTCACTTCTTTTCAAAGCCAATGAAAAGCATTCAACATTACATGTTGGTACAAGTGCAGAAATTGATATAAGATCTTTTCATGTTTCCCAAATAAAAAGAAATCATCATGTTTGGTTGTATAATATGCAGGAAAAATGTGTAACATTCTTGCCGTAGCTATTTCTTAATATCTATTAATAAGTTGAACTCGTTTAGCCATTAATATCCTTGCTGTGCAATCTGTGTTGCTTATTTAGTATCCCCTCTCTTTCTGTTGTTCAGTCACTAAGTCCATGTCCATCAGGCACCCTCTGTCCTCTACTGTCTCCTGAAATCTCCCCAAATTCATGTCCACTGCATAGATGACCCTATCTAACCACCTCATCCTCTGCTGCCTCCTTCACCTTTTGCCTTCCATCTTTCCCAACATCAGGATCTTTCCCTAAGAGTCTTCTCTTCACATTTGGTAGCCAAATACTTGAAGATTCAGCTTCAAACCCTTCTTTACTTATTCTCTGAAACAGAAAGTTTCCTTTTTATTTACTTTTGCTGCTTTTGGGAAACAAGGGCAGACTGAAAACTTATCAGCAAGAGTGGAGCCAATGATCAGGGAAAAAGATGAGCCAGTGAATTAGATTGGCTCCTTTCTGCATTAGGAAAAAGACTAGGCCATCCATCAATTTGCTCTATTCAGAGCTTCCCTGTGAAAAGATGGTAAAATGGTGGTCTTCAGAAGGCTTGAAAGTGGCTCCCTTTGTGAAATAGGGAGAAAACATCCTGCTTAAGCCTCAGTTTGGTGCCTTCAAAAGGTTACTGGCTCCATCTACTCCCTCTCTTAATTACTTTAGGAAGTTGCTTGTTTCTGGGTGTCAATATCTGGGTGTTCCTAAGGGCATTTTTCTTCATTCCAGACAGTCAAACAACAAAGGGCTTTGAAGTTCCACTTTGTGGTTGAGTTTACCTGTTAACTATTTTTCTTTTTATCATAGATAGAGGCCAGTTCAAATTAATTGGCTAAACAGAGTTGTAGAAGTTCATAACATTGTGGTCCTCCTCAGGGGTGGGATTCAACCGGCATTACTACTGGTTCGGTATTTGCGTTTTGGAACAGAAGAACAAGGTCATTTTAAAAAGAAGCTTATTTTTATACTGACAAGTTTATTAAATTTGCTGTGTTCTAAACCATATAAAGTGCTGCAATAAAAATGTTCTACAATGTATGCAAGTATAGCAGGCACGTCTCATAAACAAGATGAAGTCATTTTGTGCCAATGTGCTCCATTTCATAAATATAAAAAATCTAAGTCTGTTTTGTGTATTTTTTGCTGCTTACATCTTTTTATTTTAATTAAACACAGCATATAAAACATTCATTTGCAAAACAAACATCGTTTTTAAAGCATTATCTCAAATTAAATTATATAGTTTTTGCCACTAGGATTTTGTGTCTCTACATTACCATTCTAGATTTTGTTAAATCTTTTGATTTTAAATAGACTGATATATGGTAAGTGTTATGTATGCAGAGTTTGAATTGATTGGTTGTTCTTGTAAAGTGTTTGAAATCATTGGTTTAAAAGTGCGGGAAAACCCTGCACTCTGATTGGCTGTCAGCCGAGGCAGCCGGCTATATATAGCTGCCTCAGCTAAGCCAAATTGGGTCTGTTCTGAGCTGAAGTCACAATAAAACTAAGAGCTGAAGCACTCCGCATCTGTATCTCTATGCAAACTTAACACTGGCGACGAGGATGGGATTCCCCTGAAGAGAAGACAACGCGGAACTGAAGAAGAGCGAGATGGCTATGCTGAACACCCCCAGCCCCGTTCGACCCGAAGAACGAAGACTGGGAGTCGTATGCAGATTGGTTTCAGATGTACTTGGAAGGAAACGATCTGGCGGCCATTTCCGAGCAACGTAAGAGGGCGGTCTTTCTCACGTATTGCGGTCCGGCAGTTTTCAAGATGGCGAAGGCATTAGCTGGTGCAGCAGACGTTAAGGTAATGGCTTGGCCTGATTTGGAGAGACTTTTAAGGGCACACTACACGCCCCAAGTATCATGCCTCATTAGAAGACACGAGTTTTATCGCCGCAATCAGTGAGAGGACGAAAATGTAAATGAATTCGTGGCAAGCTTAAGAGACATTGGGGTGCGCGAATTCAGCAGTTTAGAGGAGGCCATGCGCGATCGTTTTGTGTTGGGCCTTAAAGACAAGGTCTTGCAGAGCAAATTGTTAATGAAGCCTAAAATCACGCTGAAGGAAGCCATAGAAGAAGCCTCTTCAGCGGAAGCCACTAAGTCCTCAGCTGCAGCCATGAGAAAGATGAACAAAACTACGGGCCATACTGATGGGGAAAAGACCACCACAACTCATTTTGATGAACTTGACTCTGAGTCAGATTACAGTGGAGAAGAAGAAGGAATTAACAGACTCAGATTGGAGCGAAGCGAACGACCTGGGAAGGAAGAGGTGAGATTCCCACTGCATAGGTTGTGGGGGAAACCACCCCCGCACTGAATGCAAATTCCTGGACGCCATTTGCCTCCGTTGTGAAAAAAGAGGGCACATTGCAAGAGTCTGCAAATCATCCAGAACTCCACCAAACAGAAGGAAGTTTGCTGTGAGCAACAAAGACAGAGAAGTCAAGCCTAACAATGCCAGCGAGAAGATGGGGCAACACAGAAGCAAATGGAAAAATGGAACTCATCACACAGTGACCATTGGTCATTCTTCCTCATTAAATAACAAGAAAGTGCATGTCAAGGTACTTATTGAAGGCAGGCCTTGCCAAATGGAAGTGGACTCAGGTTCATACCTCTCCATGGTGTCATGGGACACTATTCAAAGACTGATACCAGATATTCAGAAGACTCACTTCAAGAAACAAGTACTAACTCTTAAAGACTACCAAGGGAACAAGATTCCAGTAGTTGGAACAAGAGAATTCAACGTGAAATTCAAAGGCCACACCAAACGCCTGCCATTGACCATCGTAGGTAAAGATCGCCCAAGCTTGCTGGGACTGGAGTGGTTCACCCACTGGGCATCAAGTAACGGCATCAATCACGTGGACAACACTGACTGGGAAGAAGCATTGAAGTCTGAGTTTCCAGAGGTCTTCAGCGACGGATTAGGCAAGTACTTGGGGACCCCTATCACTTTTAACCTAGATCCCAAGGTACAACCAATCCGTTTAAAGCCCAGGAGGGTACCCTTTGCCTTAAAGGAAAAAATTGATGAACAATTAGATAAACTAATAGCTCAAGGGGTTCTAGAGCCCACAGACCACTCCAGGTGGGAGACACCCATAGTCACGCCAGTCAAGGCTGATGGGTCAGTGAGAATCTGCAGGGATTACAAGGGGACATTGAACCATGCGCTACAACAGAGCGCATATCCGGTTCCAGTGGTCCATCATTTATTACATTCTCTGGGCGGGGGCACAGTCTTCGCCAAATTGGACCTGGCCCAAGCATACCAACAGTTAACAGTAGATGACTTAACTGCAGAAGCCCAAACCATTGTAACCCATCGAGGTGCATTCAAATGCAAGAGGTTACAATTCGGAGTAAGTGTGTCACCTGGCATATTTCAAAGCCTTATGGAAAGAATGCTACAAGGATTGCCTGGGGTGGTGCCTTATTTTGATGACGTTTTAATCTCTGCTGAAAATGACAATCAGCTACTCGAGAAACTCAAAGAAGTTTTATCCAGATTTAAGAAAGCGGGATTAAAAGTCAAAAAAGAGAAATGCACGCTAAAAACTGACAAAGTAGAATTCTTGGGCTATATGATTGATAAACAGGGCATCCACCCCACAGAAGCCAAAGTTCAGGCAATCAAAGAAGCCCCCAGACCAAAATGCAAAACTGACTTGCAAGCATTCCTGGGACTTATTAATTTCTATCATATGTTTCTACCTCAGAAAGCAACCACTGCAGAACCTTTACATAGATTACTGGATAAGAAATCTGCATGGGTCTGGGGCAGAAAAGAAGAAGCTGCTTTTAACAATATCAAAAGACAAATCACTTCTGATTGTGTGCTGATACAGTTTTCTGAGAATTTACCTGTTGTACTAACTTGTGATGCATCCCCTTTTGGAGTGGGGGTGTTGAGCCACATGCTTCCCAGTGGAAGGGAAGCCCCTATTGCATTTTACTCTCACTTTGACTAAAGCAGAGAGAAATTACAGCCAACTGGACAAGGAAGCTTTAGCAATTGTGGCAGCTGTCAAGAAGTTCCATGAGTACGTTTATGGGAGAAGTTTCACCATTGTGACAGATCACAAACCTCTCTTAGGCATTGTGGCAGGAGACAGACCAACGCCCACAATCCTGTCACCAAGAATGCTGAGATGGACTGAATTTCTTGCTGCTTATTCATACAAACTCATCCACAGACCTGGAAAAGACATTGGGCACACTGATGCTTTGAGTCGCTGCCCACTCCTTTTGCACACTGAGGACCCTGCTCCTGAATCTTACACCTTTTTTCTGGAAACTGTTGCCAAACTTCCAGTCCATGCTGCTGAAATTGCCAGAGAGACTGCCAAAGACACTTTAATTAGCTCCTATTATAGGCTGGATTAAGAAAGGTTGGCCACTTCAAGATCTACCTCAAGGTTCCCAACCTTTTAAGTCCAGACAAACTGAGTTATCTGTATTAAGAGGATGTATTTTGTGGGGTAACAGGGTGGTTATTCCGCAAAACTACAGAAAGAGGATTTTGGAAATGTTACATGAGGGTCATCCAGGAATTGTCAGAATGAAGGGATTGGCCAGGAGTTATGTATGGTGGCCAGGTATTGACAAAATGGTTGAAAACTGGGTTGCATCCTGTCCCAACTGTCAGGTAGTCAGGCCTGCCCCACCTCTCCCCCAAACAGGAATGTCCTAGGGGCCCATGGTCCAGGATTCACATTGATTTTGCTGGCCCTACCAGAGGGCACACTTTCCTTATTGTGGTAGATGCATACTCCAGATGGTTAGAGGTTGTTCCTATGGCATCCACCACAGCAGATGCTGTTGTCAAACAGCTTAAGAAACTTTTGTAACTCATGGGTTGCCTGATGTACTTGTTTCTGACAATGGTCCTCAATTTACTTCCAACCTTTTGAATCATATTTAACACAGCAGGGTATCAGACACGCCCTTACAGCCCCTGGGCATCCTTCAGCTAACGGCCGGGCTGAAGCATGGTACGATTTACCAAGGAGAAACTCCAGCAATTGGGTCCAGGGGACATCACCGAGAAAGTTGAAAAACTACTCAGTGTCCACATATCACTCCCAACCCATCAACTAACTTAACCCCAGCCGAGTTGTTGATGGGTAGGAAACTCTCCCCTTGACGCCTTCATCCCACTTACGCACCCAACGCACCACTAGATTCCACTAGCAAAACTCGCCATTCACTGTGGGTGATTCTGTTTATGCAAAAACCTTGTGGGTGAACCATTATGGATTCCTGCAGAGATAACCCAAATTACAGGCCCCAGGTCTTACAGGGTTCAAACTGAGGATGGTGTCCTCTGGAGCAGGCACATAGATCAGTTACGGTTCAGACTACCTCAGGAGCATCGCCATTGCTCCTCTCTGGTTCCCATACCTACTGCCTCTCCTAGGGGAAGGGGGATTATGAAGGTAATCAGCAAGCAAGAATCAACCCCATGTGTAATGAGCTAACACGACAAGAACCATCCCAAAACCTGTCACAGTGCCAACAACCATTTTTACAAATGGAAGATTGCACATCACTACCAGACTTAGGTGCTGACATTGGGTTGGAGATGGATTGGGAGGAGAGACCAGGTTGTAGTAACCAAACAGGTTATAACAATACTAGAAGTCCAAGTAAGGAGATGTTAACAGACACATTTCCTCCCTCACAATGTGAGAACCCTAAAACACCTGAACCACGAGGAGCAACGCGTAAGAGCCCCACCTATTTGCAAGAGTATATTAGATAGATGGGGTTTGAGTATGGACCAAACCTAGTGGGAGGGGTGTTATGTATGCAGAGTTTGAATTGATTGGTTGTTCTTGTAAAGTGTTTGAAATCATTGGTTTAAAAGTGCGGGAAAACCCTGCACTCTGATTGGCTGTCAGCCGAGGCAGCCGGCTATATATAGCTGCCTCGGCTAAGCCAAATTGGGTCTGTTCTGAGCTGAAGTCACAATAAAACTAAGAGCTGAAGCACTCCACGTCTGTATCTCTATGCAAACTTAACAGTAAGAATCTCAGTCAAGCATGTATCAGAGACACAATAAAGCTCCACAGTTGAATGGGCAATTCTTATTTTCTGGTATTGTTAGTGCTTATATGATTTCATTCTGATTTCCAAATACCATCATTTCTGCCACGATAATAATATAATATTCATTGTGGAGGGAACATTGATAGCACAAGAACTTCAGAAGAAGCTTCCAAGTTTTTAGTCCACAAATAACATAATGTAGGATTCCATTATAGTAGACCATAAAGTGAATAGGTTTGATAGAAATGCCTAAAGATATCTCGATCGGAAAAAAGAATAGTTTCATTGTACCATCATATGTACATCATGCCATACATAGAACATATTTGTGGATTGCACTTAAAGAGCTGAAGTGGAACTCCAAGGAAACACACCTGCTGTTTATCCAAAACCTACCTATGCATCTGGATAGGGTGGCACTTTCAAGCCACTTTTCCTTGAAATAATTTCTAGGGGTGACATGATAGCAGTATTCCAGTATTTGAGGGGCTGCCCCAAAGAAGAAGGGGTCAACCTATTTTCCAAAGCACCAGAAAGCAAGACCAGAAACAATGGATGGAAACTAATCAAGGAGAGAAGCAACCTGGAATTAAGAAGAAACTTCCTAACAGTGAGAACAATTAACCAGTGGAACAGCTTTGCCTTCAGAAGTTGTAGATGCTTCATCACTGGAAGTTTTTAGGAAGAGACTGGACAGCCACTTGTCTCAAATTGTATAGGGTGTCCTGCTTGAGCAGGGAGTTGGGGTTGGACCTCCAAGATCCCTTCTAGCTCTATTCTGATTGAACAACTGATTGAACAACTGATTGAAAACCCTTTTGGTCTCATGTCTTCTGCTGGATTCACAGGTGAATGCTGTGGCTGGGAAGGTCTATGCCCATCTTCATCTTGTGCCTCAGTGGCAGTCTATCTAGAATGGGAGGCCCTCATTGCTGCTAGGCTAAATGGCCACAGTGCTTTAGAAGACTATGCAGAACCTCCCATTGCTGCAAAATGCGAACAGCTCACCCATTAACTAGGGAGAACCCTTAACACCATAACATGCCTTTATCTCAGGCATGATATTGTCTTCCAATAGATTCCAGATTCAATCAAAAGGGCTGGTTTTAACATACAAAGCCCATCATGATAAGAATGCTCACCATTCCTCACATCCATATGAGAGGTTGGTGCTCAGAGGCCCTATTCTTCTGTGATTGCTTTCACCCCCATGAAACAATCTCATCCCCATTATACTGACATCTTTCCAAACCTTTATCTCTTAGGATAAAGCTCCATAGAACTGCCTAAATATTATTAGATTCCTTTTGCTTAGGGGTCATGGGTAATAGGAGTTCTGATCCAATACCACCTGAAGGTTTGCAAAATCTCCGTCCTAATTTTAGATGGACAGAGGGCACATTGTCACAGCCCAGCCTAAGCCAATAAAATATTAAGCCATCTACACTAGGCTATCACATTAGCTTTTGTCTGACACTCAAGCAAATCACTCTCAAAAAGATAATGATTTTAGCATCTGAAAGAGGACAAGGCTGGATTATTTGGATGGTGGAAGATACTGTATACAGGGAAAGCGAGACTGTGGCTTTCTACTGATAAGACACAAGAGCTGGAGAGGTATGTCTTTTTCTATATTTTATATTAGACACTAGATTAGGCACTAGATTTGTATTTGCAGAGGGGAATCTGTATCTTCTGGGTGTTTTCTTAAGATAGTATGAACTTTTTTATTTACTGGAATGATATTCACTAAGGAAACATTTCCCTAATTATAACTGGTTCAGTTCTTTTTTTAAAATAAATTTTATTAATTTTCTATTGCTTACAATTGTTAGTGTTTAATAAACATCATGTTGCCTGGGTAGTTAATTTGCTTAACAATACAGAATACATTCTTAATCTCCATCCTTTTTTCCAACCACTGGTAAAATAAATTGCACGTTTGATAATATTCTGTGTCTTCTTTCTGTTTAATTTTCAGTGTAAGTCTAGAGAAATAACTGGTTCAGTTTTTAATTAAAAATAAGAAATATGAAATGTAAATAAATCATTACTGCACTGGTGCCCTTCATTTCCCATCTTCCTCAGCTTGCATGGGCATGTTGCTGAAGAAGGATGGCTTAAGTTGTATTCTTGTATGTAGAAACATCTACATGAAAAGCAGATGGAGAGGAAGGGCTGAAGGCATCTCAGTGGAATAGTGATTCTCAGTGGGGATCTGATGCGGAGTTGCGATTCTCTTGCCTTGCAGGAGCATTTGCTCTTTGCCTCTAGTTTACTTGTAAATGTGTAAAGCTAATAAATATTGCAAGAACAGCATAAAGTCTTAGTATTCTTTTGGTTCCAAGGAGACTGTCCTAATAGGCACTAGCCCATTTCTCACTCTTGCAGAAATGGAGGGTACATCACACTCTCTTTCATCTCGCCATCTTTGCTTTCAGATGTTCGCTCCATCCAGTCACAACTAATGAGGGCAGGAGTAACTGCCAAATGAATATGTGCCTGCTGTTGCAGTGGTACTGTTGGAACTCAGGTCAGGGATAACAATTTCTTGGGGAACACAGGAGATATCACCAGAAGACAAAGTGCAGCATTGGAACATTAACAAAAGATGCTTTGGACAGAAGCAACTGGGGCCAGATCCCTCATTATAAAACTGGACAGCTATTAAGATCATTAAAGGAATATTGCTACTACTATCACAGTCTGCCCACAGGTGGTTCCTTGCAAATAGACCTACTCTCAAGTGGAATCTTCCCTCTCTTCCATGAGAGTCTGGAAGCTTCTAATATGATGTCTTATAGGTACTTACTGAAGATTCCTTCTTGGCATTCCTTGGAAATGAATGCCATGTCTCCCAAGCCGGAGTTGGGGCAACCTACAGCAGGAGCACTTAGACTTATATACTGCTTCACAGTACTTTACAGCCCTCTTTAAGCAGTTTACAGAGTCAGCATATTGGCCCCAACAATCTAGGTCCTCATTTTATCTCAAAAAGATGGAAGGCTAAGTCAACCTTGAGCTGGTGAGGATTGAACTGCTGGTAGTCAGCAGAATTAGCCTGCAATACTGCAGGTAGTCATCAAGTTACAACCACAATTGAGCCCAAAATTTATGTTGCTAAGTGAAACATTTGTTTAAGTGAGTTTGCCCCATTATATGACTTTCTGTGCCATGGTTGCTAAATGAATCATTGCATTTGTTAAGTTAGTAGCATGGTTGTTAAAAAAATATGGATTCCATATTGACTTTGCTAGTCAGAAGGTCTCAAAAGGGGAATCACATGACACTGGAATGCTGCAACCAACATCAACATGAACCAGTTCCCAAGGATCTAAACTTTGATCATGTGACCATGGGGATGCTGCAAGGGTTGCAAGTGGGGAAAATGGTTATAAGTCACTTTTTTCAATGCCGTTGTAACTTTGAACGGTCACTAAATGAACTGTTGTAAGCCGAGGACTGCTTGTACATTCCAACCACTGCACCACCATTACTCTAGGATCCTAAGGCACGCTTAGAAAATAATTAGGATAGAAGGCTGTAACCTAGCATTTTGTTCAAGGAATAAAGAAGCTGTGCTGGTGGAGAGCACATCTAGGCAGAACTTTACTCTGAAGGGAAAATGTGATTTGGAACATGGAGGAGCACACATGAAGCATCCATCAGCAACATTTTAAAGCAGCTGCATCTTTTCTGCCTTTGCACATCTGCTTTGCATAAGTATCAAGTGTCAGGGTTCTGATGGAAGCCCTGATCAAATCATGAGCCTTGAGCCAAACTTCAAAAGAAATCCAATTATTTCTTAGGAGCAACATCTCAGCACTTCCCTAATGAAGCCAGCTTTGCCTCACATAATTTATGGTGCACCTATGGCCTGTTTCCCCCGACCCCATTAGGTGTGTCATAAATCACGTTCTCTAACCGAGGACTGTCGAGGGCTCTAGAGACCACACCCCTCCACCTGGATTGGTAACTTGGGAGATGCCTTGGTGAGGTATGCATGGAATGTACTTCTGGGTTTTTTTTTCTCTTTTGATTTCCTTGCTGCTCCTTCAGGGTTTTTCCCCCCCTCCCTATGGCAACTCGAAAGGAGGCCAGGAATGCTTTACGAGTTGACACCAAGCAATCCAAGGAAAATATATACTTGGGTCAAGGTGTTGCTAACAAGGCAGTGAGCTTGCCCATACATGCGAATGTCATTTTCTCCTTTGGTTGTGAAGCTGTGCACAGCCCTGAGTAGAGAACATCCATGAGGAATAGCAGGGAACAGCTTGTCCAAATTTATTTTGGACTAAATGGATGAAAATGATTGTGCTGTCCATAGCTGCAATTCTCTCGTGGCAGACGTTTCTTGAGAAAACTCATGATGGGTTGCCAGAGACCAAATATATTCACTGGCCTAAAAACATTGTCTACCCTTGTCCCAGAAAAATTAAACCATTGATTTGCACAGATTTGGATGGGTTGACTGCCTAGGAAATATAAAGCTATATTTCTACTTTTCTTTGTCATGTTTTCCATAGCAGCATGAGTTCTTCCTAAGATTTCTTGGTGGAAAAACCTCCCCAGATGCTTGCAAACAACCTAAAAACAAATAAAAATATTTGTCAGTTCTTTACTAAGTAGTCAAAGGGGAAATCACCTGATTATCTGGAAGAAAAGTGGTAAAGCAAATCTAGAAATAAAAATAAGAGAAAGAATTTAACTTTACCCTTCAAGGTCCTTTCTTCTTTTGTGTTTTTCCAAATATTAAGAGCCGTGGAATTGGCAAAATTCACCCCTTTTAAATTTATGAATAGTAGTACAATCTTGTTTGTTTTACACTCTTGTGTAAATGCGTCTTGCACATGCAGGGATCAGTCATTGAATTTCTAGTGTTTGTTGCTACCGTTGACTTACATTTTACATAGGCCTTACACTAAATTTTCCATGAATGTGAAGCTAGGTCTACAGAAGTCAGGAGTAAGAATCAAGGCTGTGTAAACAGAAGCAAATCATTTGTCCAGCCCATTGGATCATGCAGAAGTTTCCCTAATCCATCCCATTGGATCACACATTGGATCACACAGAAGCTTCCCTAAATAAAAGGATAAGTCACAGGCAAGATTATTTGGAGAATTTGATTATGCTTAGTTGGACTTTGTGAAACATTTTCAGCCATTATTTATCGAATTTAAAATATTTACTCTGAGCAGTAGCACGTATCTAGGAAGCTAAATATAGTAAACTTCATATTGAAGATGGGAGGGGGTAAAATAACAGCTAAAGCTAACACATTCTATCTACACCAGTCTGTGCAGCATCTGTGGATTAAAATGTGCTGAAAGTAGAACATTTTGTCTCTTCATGTCTCAGGCATTCAAGTACAAGAACATCCAGGCTTTAGCTGAGAATCTGCTAAAAAAAAATAATATTCCTTTGCTAATTCTCTAACCTAATCTCAATGCGGCATGCATTTTAAATATAAGTGGGGGAAATATTAGGTCCTCTCCTAACAGGAGGATTGGGAGAATTTTATGCAGAAACTTAAGTTGACACCTGACTACCCAAGATACTATTTAGAAGAAAGGGCAGAAATAATTCCCAGGTAGGTGCTTCTTTAGGATTAAAGTGTAAATAATATGTATGCGATACACAGGGCCTTCTAAGCAGCCAGAAAGTCAAATGCCACATGAATATGTAAACTTTTTTGAACTGCTTGGCTTAATCCTCTAAGGGTGAAGTCACCTTTCAAGAAAAGCTGGAGAGGCAGAACAGAGATGCTGCTTTACTGCCATCGTATAATAAACACCCTGAATAAGGGAAATTGAACTCATAAATAAATATGTGGGGTGAATTGCATGGAGATGGTGAATCATCTCTACTTTCCTAATATTTTTTTCAATGGGCCTTGACGTCATATTACAAACCCTAATTTGCCACTTGACTGGATTTACCTGTATTCTGAAGACCTAAAGGAACATTTGACCTAAATGGCTGTAAAATTGAAAGCAAGATCTTTTGAGAGAGGCTTTTTGGTTTTCTGTGTTTGAATTCAATGGGACCATGGCTTTCTGAATGCTTACACCCACTGATTTCAACTAAAGATATTTTAAATTCAATGTTTTGTGGTTTTCATTGCTATCTAGTCCCATAGAAGCCATATTAAGCAGAGATAACAAAAAATACATAGTACACACATACACATACACATAGTACACACATACACACATACACATACACCTTGATGAAATTGAATTACTCAGACTTTACTTGTGTTAGCAACAATTACCATTGGAATAGTGGAATATAAAGGGAAGAAAGACTGATACACACATCTGGCACGTTTATCTTTTTCTTGATGAAGTTTTATGTTTCTTTCCACTTACTGTGAAACAGGACTAAATATGCCTTAACTCTCTGAATTCAGAAATTTTGTATTCCATCAGAGAAAAATCTGAAAACCTTTTCTATTAAAATAACACAAACACTAAACTACGCCTATTTATTATATGCAGTGTTTAGAGAATGTATGAATATGTATGCCCAGCCACACTCAGGTTTGCATAGCATATTGAGTAGGGTTCTTTGCAGGCTTTCAATGCAGATAAGCATTGAAAGATTGTTACATTGAATTGTTCCTTGCCTCTCTTCAGATGATCTTTCAACACCTAGAAAACCACTTAAGAATACTCTTTTGCTTGAAATGCCCATTGATCCATTCAATATTTTCATTATTCTAGTTCCATGTGTAGTTAGATATTCACCCTCAGCACTTATTTAAAGCAATGAATTATGTTCTGGGGCAACTATAGTAAACTAACTGCATACTGTACCAAACTGCATACAATCAAAAGCCTTGAATGATACTTAACTATTGTCTGTAACCCTTATTCAAGTTATAGTTATATTTGGTCTGTACTTCAGTTAATAATGTGCAGACGTTGACATTGAAAATTCTCAGGTTTCTTCTTCTGCAAAAGAAGCTTCTATTTTTCTAGATTCTTTCTAGAGTGCTTGAAAATGCTTTTCAGTTTTTGTCTTGGTGGTACTTTGAGCTTCCTTTATTGTTAGAGGTGAGGGAACTGCTGCGATTACTGATGATGTGTTTGTTATACATTTTTGCAGAGCAAATTTTAATCCTTGTCTGAGTATGTTACAATTTTACTTGCAGTTCAAAATCCTAAAATTACTCTGGCAACAACCAGATTTTTAACCCTGGCCATACAAACAAGGCTTTAGGATCACATCAATAGATGGAGTCTTAAGTTTATTTGTAATATTTATTAAATATTTTACTTGTTTAACTGCTTTATCCAATGCCAGATTTTAGATTGTATTTGTAACTTGCTATTTTGACCCTTTGGCTGTAAATAAATTAATATTACTCCTTACCTGAATGCCTGAACAAGTAATCTTCTTTAATTGTAAACTTTTGTTCCTTCTGGTTCCCTCTAGTGTTCAAATTTCAAAGTTCCATCCTATCGAGCATTTTCTCACATGAAGAATTCTTATAATTAATTCCAAAATCTTACTTCTAATCCATCTAGACTCCTATTTCAAAATCAACATTACAATCACCCTTTTGCTGTTTATTAAAAAAAGTCTTTAAGCCTATATCTAAAACTTATTTCACAAAGGTTGGAAGGAGATTGACCCAATGCTGTAAAAATACCCTTGCTACTCTGAAAGTTCCTAATAGTTAGAAAGCAGTTAACAAACAATTCCCAAACGTGATTAGAAAAAACAGTAGAGTATATGAACCCTATATGCATAAAGATTCTACTAAGCAAACTTCTTAGACATTGGTCTTTCTTTTCTAGAGAGAAATTTCAATAATATGAAAGAAGGAGAGAAAGAATCTAGAATATGAGTGTCTGTGTGTTTGTGTGTGTGTGTGAAACTTACAAACTTTCATTCCTATGTAATAACATTGAACATGACTGTCACTATGAAGACATATTATCACATTTAGACAATTAGTGTGAGCAGCGTGTTTCTTTACATATTCCATTCAATTATAGGGTGCTCTCTTTGTCATTACTAGAGTATCTTAATGTGACTTGTAATTAGTGTAATTACAATCCAATGTTAATTATATTTGCCACTTAAGCATAATTTTATATAGTAATGGTCTCTCTCTTCAATAACCTTATTATGTTGTTTATTCAAACAGGAATTAAATCTTCTTTCATGCATCAAATATGGAAATTAGAAGAGGGAAAAATGTCTGCCATTGTTCCAGTTTAGGGAGGGAATCTTTGTCACAGATTTGATTTCATTCCTACTATTAGTGACTATGAAACTGAATTTGTACAAGCAGTGAAGTTTAGTGGAGGTGATAAATTGGATAAAGAGGAAAATTAATATGAATGCAGGTACAGTATGTAGAAGGGGACGTTCGAAGGTACCTACTGACTTCCATATACCTTATCAAATCACTAGTCATGACCTACACACATGTAAACATATGGAGTGGCTTTCCCAATCCATGTCCTGCTGAGTTATTGGGATTACAGTATAGAAGAAGTAGTGGCAGAACTTTATAAAGAAAACACATTTTTGAGGCAAGCTATTGTTTTTCTTATGAATGAAATTGCTATAAGTCTCAAACTCTTTGATGCCTGTAAACATTAAATATTTGTTTCAAGCTAATGCTGTTGAAAATCCTGTATTTTGCATGTACTGGAGAATGACTCAAGCAAATCCCTCAACCTACCACCTACCACCTGTTTATGTAATGATTTTCTTTTAATTTCCTTTTCTCACTTAATGCCCTATAAATAAGAATAGAGCTCTTACCTAAACAATGGATTTTTTAATCTTACATCCCTATCGGCTAGCATATGTCATCTGGTTGTACATTGCCTATTCTGGGTCTGTTGAAAGCTCTGTTTGCTAATACAAGGTGGCCATGATTAGTAGATTACAATGTGCAGGGAATTAAAGCACCCCAACTTTAGTTCTCAGTCTGCTAATACAATTTGAGATCCACTGTAATCACCTAAAAATCCAAAGCTACTAATGCTTTATTGCTTAATATAGAGTCTCTTCAATATCCCTTTTGGTAAAAAAAAAAATCTACTTGCTAGCTGCTGCCTAGATCTGGTGTCAGAAGGAAGAAAAAAAGCGTCATATTTTACTCAATCTTTAGTCAGTTTCTGGGCTGTAGGAACTAAAAGGTATTACTGTAATGGGCACATCAGTAACCATTCTAGGCTTTAGCTATTTTTTGATCCTCACAATCAGCTCTAGATGGATCTTGGCAGGATTCTACACTCAAGCTTCTAGCACTTTCTGGGCCATAGACCTCTTTGAAAGTCTGGGGGAATCTATGGACCCATTCTCAGAAATGTGTACTTACGTGCAAATAACACAGAGACCGTATTACAAAGGAAACCCAGCGATGTTCAATTACAGTTATCAAAATAATAAAAAGTAACATAGACGTAATGTCGTAATACATGTGGGGTTTTTTTTGTCAATTCGTTAAATAAATAAGTAGTACACTTTTTAGGCATAATAATTTTAGATATTGAGACTTATTCAAGTCAGCAAATATGTTTGTCTACATATGTTATTGAATGGGAAGTTAAATTTTAATGAGAGATTAGTGAAATCATATTTTTTTCCAATCTAATTTTACAGAGCTCCTGAAATCTATCTTTGAAATCTCCTAAGAGGTTTGTGGGGCCCAGATTAAGAATCTGTGTTCCAGGCAGACAGTAAAAATGGCTCGGTTGAAGGCACAGGAATTGTTCTAAATCTGAAGAAATGTTTTTTTTCCCAATAACTGAAATTCTAACAACAGAAGGCTTCTATCAGAAAACAGTGTGGTTCCCTTTTGTTCAACCAGCCCATGTGTTTCTTCCTCAAATCTTCTAGGCAGATTTGGAGGCTTTCCAGAGCACATTTGAAGAGGAAGGGAGACAGCTACCAGGAGGAGGAAAGGAAGATAGCATTCAGATGTAGAAACCACTGCCTGAACCTGACTTCAATCATTCTCTCAACCATCTCAGTAGTTGTATATCTTCAGTGACATTGGAGAAGAAAACCCATTGTTGTTGTTCAGGTTCAACGCTAGCTTGGTGCATCAGTGCAATCATAGTTGAATGATTTACAGCCCATGGTGGCAATGGGGCAAAGGACTAACCAAGCAGATATAACTTCCAGGATGGTAAATTAGGCCACATCATGGTCTTCTTTTTCTAGAGAAGACTGTCTATGAATTGGACAGTATATGTTTGATGCTCCCCAAACAGAAGGAAGGGTAAGTGGAGAAAATCCTAGCACACTTTTGCCCTATTGTAGCAGGAACTTGAGTGATAGCACAGATCCCCCTCCCATAAAGCTCAAGCAATCTTGGATACCCTCTGTGCATCCTGCAGAGTTCTGATGGTTAGAAATCATCTGGATCTTAGCAACAGATTGCAACTACCTTGATCTGATTTGCACAGAAGGGAGCAGAAAAGTTTTAATCTGACGGATGATTGGATGGATGGATGGATGGATGGAAAGAAGAAAGAGAAGGAGAGGAGAGGGAAGGAGGGAGGGAGGAAGGAAGGAAGGAAGGAATCTGTGTACATCCTGCTTTACCTACTATTCCTTGAACCCTACAAAAAGACAGTCTACTCCAATTCAGGATGTAAAGGTGATGGCCACAAAGAATAACTAACAATTTCTGCCATAATGATCAATGAAGCATAGGCTTAATTATATTGTTTTATCCGTCTGGTGTATTTCACACTCCCATTGTATTTTTATATTCTTTTTTATGGAGTATATTTTAACCATTGTTATATTGTGATGCCCAAATAAATTTAGGCAAACACAGATACAGAATTCCTAAAATAAAATGAATTAGAAGAGAATTAGAAGAGAAATATCTATTCACTCCAACCAAAAAAGCTCATTAAAAGGCTTATATTAGTTTGTTAAGAATGAGCAAAAACAAATGAAAAATGAAGTAAATTGCCATCTTGTATGTATGCTAGTTACATAACTGCAAAATAAATATAGCACATTAGTTATAGGAACAGACATATACATTTATTTCTCTTGTGTCATTTAAATCCTATTCTTCATGGTTAAATATATACTTTAATTTTCTTTCTTGAGTGAGTGGGGGCCTCATTCATATAAACCATGGATGCTTTGCCTCCTAAACCACCTCTTGCCATTATGTTTTGCCAGTTTTCCAGGACAAGTGTTGCTAAGTGAAACCTTAAGCAGTCAGCAGCAATACAGCACAATGATTTTGATTCTGTTAAATGGAGCTTCTCAAAGGATCTGGGACTTTGAAATAACAACTTTAAATAAGGGATGCTGTTAGGCTTAAGGACACACAACAGCTTTATACATAAATGATGTGAAAAACCAAGATACATTCAGAGCATTGACCTTCCTTTGTACACAGAACAATGCTTCTTCATTTCTGTGTACCCACACATATAGAGAGCAAAAACGTAGAACAGCCTTGTTCGATGAACCAGCGACCAGTGCCCTATAAAAGCTTTAAGTTTATCTTAATGTTATGTGCCACAGGTTTGATTTTATATTTTTTTACTTTACTTTTCAGAATAGAATATGCAAGCTGCTATTATAAGCCTATTATGAGTGGAGCAGCAGGGGAGGGAGGGAGGAAGTTTGCAAAGCAAATGAAAACCCTTCCTGTTAGATTAGTGAAGTGCTTGAGATCACTCTATCACTTGTAGAGCAAGTCCAATTAAGAACTTCCAGAAGAAGAACCAGCCTATATAGGTCGATGGGTCTTCAAACTTGGCAAGTTTAAGAGTTGTGGACTTCAACTCCCAGAATTCCTGAGCTAATGTGACTAGAGGAGGAATTCTGGGAGTTGAAGTCCACAACTCTTAAAGCTGTCAAATTTGAAGACCCCTTCAAATTTAAAGAGCTGGATTTAAAGAGCTGGATTTTAACTAGGGAAATGCATGTCCAACTGATTAAAGGGTCCACTGGGAGATTTGACCCAATCATTTTCATCTCAACCTTCTTCATACAGTTGCTGTAGCAATATCATTTGAGAAAGTCCACAGAAGAGAGAGACTGAATGTAATGCATAAGGAATAAAATTCATGATATTACCAACCTCGGGGCATAGCACTAGCAAGTATGAAGAGACATGTTCCTTATCTTGCCTCCCCCCAAATCCAGGAGGCATAGAGAAAAGGAGGCTCCTTGTTTTGAGACCTACATCTGAATTCAAGAATATACTTCTTCAGTCAAGCTATGTTGGGAACAATCCAGACATGTGGACTTTCAGCCCTTATGGTTACACTGGCTGAGGAATTTGCAGAATCGAAGTCCATATAGGCTATAGCACATGGTGGAAGGCCTGATCAAATAAAAGTGTAGGCATTAAGCATCTTTCCAGAAAATCACCAGCATTAGTTCCTTCAGCACCTTGGGGAATAAGACATCTGACCTGGAAACAGATTTATTTAAATGAACTCTTTCCTTCTCCTAAGCTGAACTTCCCTTCTTTCATCATGATCAACCAGGGCTCCATTTCCCTTCTGAGCAAAGACAGTTGAGAAACTAGGAGTTAAGAAGTTGTACTTCTCACTATCACCCATTATTGCTTCACCAATTTCTCCTAACACTGGTGCTACATTGTCGTCTGCAATTTTTGATATCTCTACAAGCCTTAGACCATTCTGAACTTCAGCTTTTTCACCAAGTTCCTCCAGTTTCTGGAAACTATTTTGTATTCTTCTTTGGTAACATTCTCCTCTCTCCTTTTCTTGTGTATTTGTGTGTCTATGTTTATATGAGAATGCATGCATGTGTGCGTGTGTGTGTGTATGTGTGTGTGTGTGTAGGCAGACCTTCAAGTACTGCGAACCTGAAAAGACCTGCAGTGAAAAGATTTTGCAGAAGTATTTTGTCTTTGCCTTCTTCCTATATTTCTAGGCGAGAGAATTGCTGACCCAAAGTTACTATCTGGATTTGTGCCTAAAATGGGTTTACAACTCATGGTTTCTGGGTTTCTAGCCTGATGCCTCTAACCAGGATACCAAACTGTCTCTCATCCATTTCGTGCATCTCTCTTTCTCTCTCCCTTTTTCTTTCTCTCCTCCCTCCCTCTCCCTCCCTCCCTCCCTCCAGCTCTCTCTCTCTTTCTCTCTCTCTCTCTCTCTTTTTCTCTTTCTCCCTCCCTCCCTCCCTCTCTCTCTCTTTAGTGAGAGATTTTAGACATCTCTATTCCTATGTGACCTCTCTAGATTTTTTATGTGTTTTCCTCTGGTAGTACATTTTTAGAGTTTAGCCTCAATACACCATTTAATGGAATTTTTCATCCTTTCCAATCACTTTTCTCCTTCAGGATTTCAAGCTTTTGGATTCAGCCCACCTAACCTAAGAGTTCATCAAAATTTCCTCTTCTGAAGCCCTGTGCACAGCTTTGACATTGGTTCCTTCTCTGAGTATATCAGTGAAGATGGGTAAAATCACTTTCCCCAGAAGGCCAGTTACCCTTTACTTCTTTAACCATGTCTATTGGTGTGATTAATTCTTTTCCCCATGAATCCATATGATATGATTATTTTTTGTTTCCATCCCAAGAAACCATTTTGGGGCATATTTCTGGAGGAGGTTCGCTTGTTTGTTTGTTTTAAATTACAGTTAAGAGTAAATGTCAAAGAAACCAGCATTTTAATCAAAAGCTTTATGGAAGCAGCACAATGTCTATGCCTGCGCATCTGGAATTTAAACAACTTGCCTTGGCATTCTAACTTGAAAGCAGCTCTCAGCAGTACGTGTGGGAGGTTTATGCATTCCAATTTCTTCAATCATGTAATACTTATTATTAACAGAGCTGACATGACACAGTAAGAATTTATTCTGCATGCTGTAAAGTGTTACATTACACTCTCAGCATGTCCCCCCTTCTCCCCCCACCCTCTGCTGAAGTCCTAATTAAGGATGGAAAGATGTTCCAGAAAGAAGCATTTGAGCACAAAATGTTGAATGATAATCTGTCCTGAATCAAACTTAGATACTGCAGAGAACAAGGTCCAAAAAGATGGGCATGGGGCTGATATGTATAAGGGACAAAGAGGAAGGTCTTTGGGGAAATACATGAAGTTTATAATCCAGACATCAAAAAATCCTCATGATTTCATGATGGAGCTATGATAGTTCCATGTGGAACCTGTTATGTATGCAGAGTTTGAATTGATTGGTTGTTCTTGTAAAGTGTTTGAAATCATTGTTAAAAGTGGGAAAACCCTGCACTCTGATTGGCTGTCAGCGAGGCAGCCGGCTATATATAGCTGCCTTGCTAGCAAATCAGGTCCGTTCTGAGCTGAAGTCACAATAAAACTTAAGAGCTGAAGCACTCCGCATCTGTATCTATGCAAACTTAACACTGGCCGGTGGGATTCTCCTGAAGAAGAAGGTGATGGAACAGAAGAAGAGCGAGATGGCTCGCTGAACACCCCCAGCCCCTTCGATCTGATGGCAGAAGACTGGGAATCGATGCAGATCGTTTCCAAATGTATCTGGAGAAAGCGATCTGGCCGCCATTTCTGAGCAGCGGAAGAGGCGGTCTTTCTTACGCATCTGTGGTCTGGCAGTTTTCAAGATGGAAGGCACTCACAGGAGCAGCAGACGGAAGGTAATGGCTTGGCCTGATCGGAAAGGTTGTTAAGAGCCATTACACGCCAAGTATCGGCCTCATTAAGAGACACGAGTTTTATCATCGTGATCAAGGGAAAAGAGCGTAAATGACTTTGTGGCAAGCTTAAAAGACATTGGGGGTGCATGCGAATTCAACAGTTTAGAGGAGGCCATGCGCGACCATTTCGTTTTGGGCCTTAAAGACAAGGTGTTACAGAGCAAGTTAATCATGAAACCTAAGATCATGCTGAAAGAAGCCATAGAAGAAGCATCTTCAGCAGAAGCTACCAAGTCCTCAGCAGCAGCCATGAGGAAGATGAACAGGGCCATGAGCCATTCTGATGGGGAAAAGTCCACCACAATTCATTGTGAGGAACTAGATTCTGAGTCAGATTGCAGTGAGGTGGAGGAAGGAATTTACAGACTCAGAATGGAGCGGAAAAGAAAAGACCTGGGAAGAAAGAGGCAAGACTTATTGCAGAGGTTGTGGGGAAGCCACCCTCACTGAATGCAAGTTTCTAGACACCATTTGCCTCCATTGTGAAAAAGAGGGCACCTAGCAAGAGTCTGCAAATCATCCAGAACTCCACCAAACAGAAGGAAGTTTGCTGCAACCAAAGACAAAGAATTCAAGCCAAACAACCTCAGTGAGAAAATGGGGCGCAGCACAGAAGCAAATGGGAAGAATGAAACTCATCAGACAGTAACTATTGGTCATTCATCTCCTTAAAAACAGAAAAGTGCATGTCAAGGTACTTATTGAAGGAAGACCTTGCCAAATGGAAGTGGACTCAGGCTCATACCTATCTATGGTGTCATGGGACACTATTCACAGACTGTTACCAGATATTCAGAAGACTCACTTCAAGAAGCAGGCATTGACTCTTAAAGACTACCAAGGAACAAGATTCCAGTAGTTGGAACAAGAGAATTCAACATAAAGTTCAAGGGCCACACCAAGCGTCTACCCCTGACCATCGTTGACAAGGATCTCCCAAGTCTGCTGGGACTTGAATGGTTCAACCCGCTGGGCATCGAGGTGACTGGCATCAATCACGTGAGCAACACTGAGTGGGAAGAGACCTTGAAGTCTGAATTTCCAGAGGTCTTCAGCGCGGATTAGGCAAGTACTTGGGGACCCCTATCACTTTTAACCTAGATCCCAAGGTACAACCAATCCGTTTAAAACCCAGAAGGGTTCCATTTGCATTAAAGGAAAAATTGATGCACAATTAGATAAACTAATAGCTCAAGGGGTTTTAGAGCCCACTGTCCACTCCAGATGGGAGACACCCATAGTCACACCAGTCAAGGCTGATGGGTCTGTAAGAATTCATGAGATTACAAGGGGACATTGAACCATGCGCTACAACAGAGCGCATATCCAGTTCCAGTGGTGCATCATTTATTACATTCTCTTGGCGGGGGCACAGTCTTTGCCAAATTGGACCTGGCCCAGGCATATCAACAGTTAACAGTTGATGATGCAACTGCAGAAGCCCAAACCATTGTAACCCATAGAGGTGCCTTCAAATGCAAAAGGTTGCAATTTGAGTAGTGTGGCACCAGGCATTTTCCAAAGCCTTATGGAAAGGATGCTCCAAGGGTTGCCAGGTGGTGCCTTACTTTGATGACGTTTAATCTCTGCTGAAAATGACACTCAGTTACACGAGAAACTCAGAGAAGTCTTAACCAGATTCAAAAGCGGGGTTAAAAGTCAAAAAGAAAAATACACTTAGAACTGACAAAGTGGAATTCTTGGGTTACATGATTGATAAACATGGCATCCACCCCACAGAGGCCAAAGTTCAGGCAATCAAAGAAGCCCCAGGCCAAAATGCAAAACAGACTTGCAAGCGTTCCTGGGACTCATTAACTTCTATCATATGTTTCACCCAGAAGCAACCACTGCAGAACCCCTACATAGATTACTGGACAAAAATCTGCATGGATCTGGGGCAGAAAAGAACAAGCTGCTTTTAAAATATTAAGAACAAATCACTTCTGATTCTCTACTGATACAGTTCTCTGAGAATTTGCCTGTTGTACTGACTTGTGATGCATCCCCTTTTGGGTGGGGGGTGTGTTGAGCCACATGCTTCCCAGTGGAAGGAAGCCCCTATTGCATTTACTCTCGCACTTTGACTAAAGCAGAGAAACTACAGCCAACTGGACAAGGAAGCTTTGGCAATTGTGGCAGCTGTCAAGAAATTCCATGAATACATTTATATGGGAGAACATTTACCATTGTCACAGATCACAAACCTCTTTTAGGCATTGTGGCAGGGGACAAACCAACGCCATGATCCTGTCACCAAGAATGCTGAGATGGACTGAATTTCTTGCTGCTTATTATACAAACTCATCCACAGACCTGGAAAAGACATTGGACGCGCAGATGCTTTGAGTCACTGCCCACTTCTTTCACACACTGAGGACCCTGCTCCTGAGACTTACACCTTTTCTAGAAACTGTTGCCAAGCTTCCAGTCCATGCTGCTGAGATTGCCAGAGAAACTGCCAAAGACACTTTATTGGCTCCTATTGTAGGCTGGATCAAAAGGTTGGCCACTACAAGATCTACCTCAACCTTCCCAACCTTTTAAGTCCAGACAAACTGAGTTATCTGTATTAAGAGGATGTATTTTGTGGGGTAACAGGGTGGTTATTCCTGCAAAACTACAGAAAGAGGTTTTGGAAATGTTACATGAGGGTCATCCGGGAATTGTCAGAATGAAGGGATTGGCCAGGAGTTATGTATGGTGGCCAGGTATTGACAAAATGGTTGAAAACTGGGTTGCATCCTGTCCCAACTGTCAGGAAGTCAGGCCTGCCCCACCTCTTGCCCCAAACAGGAATGGGATGT
>CM019148.1:222845338-222945596 GCA_009733165.1 Naja naja | reverse complement strand
TGTTAATGTTTGCATGAAGAGTCAGACGCGAGGAATTCCAGCAAAAGACTTTATTAATGACAACAGCTCGAATGGACCCGTCCGGGTAAGGCTACGGCTGCTTCTTATAGCCGGCAGCCGTAGCTGCTAGCCAATGGGAGTGCAGGGTTTCTTCCCGCACTATTTAAACCAATACCATTTGACATTTTACAAGACCAATTCAAATAAACCAATAACATTTAAACCTACATACATAAACACCCCTCCCCACTAGGTTCAGTCCATACACCAAACCCCAACCTATCTAATGTATTCCTTTAAATAGGTGGGGCTCTTACGTGTACGTTGAGACCTTCGTGGTTCAGAAATCTTTATTGTTCTCACCCAGTGAGAGGGGAAATGTGTCTGCTGACATTTCCCTGTTAGGACTTCCTGTGAAAGAAGACCCTGTTAGACTGTTAGAATCTGGTCTCTCCTCCCAACCCATCTCCATTCCAATGTCAACACCCAAGTCTGGTAGTGATGTACAATCTTCCACTTCTAAGGATGGATCTAGGCATTGTGACAGGGTTCGGGATGGTTCCTGTCGTAATGACTCTACTTCTAAGGATGGATCTTGGCATTGTGACAGGGTTCGGGATGGTTCCTGTCGCAATGGCTCGTTACACAAAGGGTTGATTCCTGTTTGCTGATATTCCTCCTGTTCCTCCCCTTCCCCCCTAGAAGAGACATCAGGTGAGGGACCTAGAGAGAGACAGGGCGATGTTCCTGAGTGAACCGGATCTAAGTTGGTCAATGTGCCTGCTCCAGAGGAGGCCATCCTCTGTTTGAACCCTGTAAGAAAGAGGGCCAGTGATGTGAGTTATTTCAGCAGGAATCCACAAAGTTCACCTGTAAGGTTCCTAGCATAGACAGAATCTCCCACTAAAAGAACGAACTTTGGAAGTGGACCAGTGGTGTATTGGGTGCATAAGTGGATGAAGTCGGTCAAGGGAAGACCTAAGTTTCCTGCCCATTAACAACTCTGCTGGGGACAAGTTAGTTGATGGGCTAGGAGTGATGTGCTGAACACTAAGAAGCTTTTCAAGCTTCTCAGTGATGTCCCCAGGACCCAGCTGCTGAAGCTTTTCTTTGGTAAAGCGTACCATACGTTCAGCCCGCCGTTGGCCGAAGGGTGCCCAGGGGCTGTAAGGGCATGTCTGATGCCCTGTTGAGCTAGAAAGGATTCAAAATGTTAGACGTGAATTGAGGGCCATTGTCAGAGACAAGGACATCTGGTAACCCATGGGTTAAAAGAGCTTTTTGAGCTGCTTGATAACAGCCTCAGTAGTAGTAGAAGTCATGAGAATAACCTCTAGCCATTTGGAGTATGCATCTACAATTACTAGAAACGTGTGCCCTCTTGTAGGGCCTGCAAAATCAATGTGGATTCTAGACCATGGGCCCCTAGGACATTCCCATTCCTGTGTGGGGGCGTGAGGTGGGGCAGGCCTGACTACCTGGCAATTGGGACAAGGGCAACCCAGTTTTCAACCATTTTGTCAATACCTGGCCACCATACATAACTCCTGGCCAAACCTTTCATCCTTACAATCCCAGGATGACCCTCATGTAACATTTCCAAAACCTCCCTTTGCAGTTTTGCAGGAATAACCACCCTGTTACCCCACAAAATACATCCTCTTAATACAGATAATTCAGTTTGCCTGGATTTGAAAGGTTGGGCAAAGTGAGGTAGATCTTGAAGAGGCCAACCTTTTTAATCCAGCCCATAATAGGTGCCAACACAGCATCTTTGGCAGATTCTCTGGCAATCTCAGCAGCATGGACTGGAAGCTTAGCAACGGTCTCCAGGAAAAAGGTGTGAGTCTCAAGTTCACAGTCCTCCTTGTGGCAAGGTAGTGGGCAACGACTCAGTGCATCAGCATGTCCAATGTCCTTGCCAGGCCTGTGAATCAGTTTGTAGGAGTAGGCTGCAAGAAATTCAGTCCACCTCAGCATTCTTGGTGACAGGATAATAGGTGTAGGTTTGTCTCCTGCCACGATGCCAAGCAAAGGTTTGTGATCTGTAACAATGGTGAATGACCTGCCATACAGATATTCATGAAATTTCTTAACAGCTGCAACAACTGCTAAAGCCTCCTTGTCCAATTGGCTGTAGTTCCTCTCTGCTTTGGACAGCGTGCGAGAGTAGAATGCAATTGGGGCTTCCCGCCATTGGGAAGCCTGTGGCTCAAACCCCTCCCACTCCAAAAGGGGATGCATCACAAGTTAGAACAACAGGTAAATTCTCAGAGAATTGAATCAACACAGCATCAGACGTGATTAGTCTCTTAATACTGTTAAATGCTGACTGTTCCTTCCGCCCCCAGATCCAAGCAGCCTTCTTATCAAGTAAACGATGTAAGGGTTCAGCAATAGATGCTTTGTGAGGTAGAAACATGTGATAAAAGTTAATAAGGCCAAGGAAGGCTTGCAGATCTGACTTGCAACGAGGTTTAGGGCTTCCTTGATCGCTTTAACCTTGGCATCAGTGGGGTGGATGCCCTGTTTATCAATCATGTACCCCAGGAATTCAACTCTGTCTGTTTTGAGAGTGCATTTGTCTTCCTTGACTTTCAAACCTGCTTTTCTGAATCTGGTAAGGACTTCTCTGAGTCTCTCTTGAAGCTGAGTGTCATTTTCAGCAGAGATTAACACATCATCAAAATAAGGCACTACCCCTGGCAGTCCTTGCAACATTCTTTCCATAAGACTTTGAAAAATGCCAGGTGCCACGCTTACTCCAAATTGTAGTCTTTTACATTTGAAGGCACCTCTATGAGTCACAATTGTTTGTGCCTCTGCAGTGGCATCATCAACTGTTAATTGTTGATATGCCTGAGCTAAGTCCAGTTTAGCAAATACTGTACCCCTGCCAAGGGAATGGAGCAGATGATGCACAACAGGTACAGGGTATGCGCTCTGCTGCAGCGCATGGTTAAGTGTCCCCTGTAGTCACCACAGATTCTCACTGACCCATCAGCCTTGACTGGTGTGACTATGGGTGTTTCCCATCTGGAGTGGTCAGTAGGTTCCAAAACCCCTTGGGCGATGAGCTTATCTAATTGTGCATCAATTTTTTCCTTTAAAGCAAATGGAACCCTCCTGGGCTTTAAACGAATTGGGGGCACCTTGGGGTCTAAACTGAAAGCAATAGGGGTCCCCTATACTTGCCCAGTCCTTCGCTGAAGACCTCTGGAAACTCAGACTTCAAGGACTCTTCCCAGTCAGAACTGCTCACGTGATGGATGCCAGTCACCTCGATGCCAAGTGGCTTGAACCACTCAAGTCCCAGCAAACTTGGGCGATCCTTGTCCACGATGGTCAGTGGCAAACGTTTGGTGTGGCCTTTAAACTGCACGTTGAATTCCCTCGCTCCAACTACTGGAATCTTGTTCCCTTGGTAGTCTTTGAGGGTCAGTGCTTGCTTCTGGAAATGTTTTTCTGAATTCTTGGAAAGAGTCTGTGTATAGTGTCCCATGACACCATAGATAAATAACTGAGTCCTGACCTTCCATGTGGCACGGTCTCCCTTCAATAAACACCTTCACATGTACTTTTCTGCTATTTAAATGTGAAGACTGACCAATGGATATTGTTTGGTGAGTTTCACTCTTGCCATTTGCTTTTTGGATTTCGCCCCATTTTTCCAATTAAATTGTTGGGCTTAAAATCTTCCTCAGGAAATTTCTTCCTGAATGGTGGAGTTCTGGATGATTTGCAGACTCTGGCTATGTGGCCCCCGTTTCTCACAACGTAGGCAAATGGAATCAAAGAACTTGCATTCAGTGCGGGGGTGGCCCCCCCCACAGCCTCTGCAAACGATCCTTGCCTGTTTTTTTCTCAGAGTCTTTTCTTTTCTTCTCCATTCTGAGCTTAAAAATCCCCTTTCTTCCTCACTGCTATCCGAATCAGAGTCTATTTGTTTGCAATGAGTTGTTGAGGATTTTTCCCCATCAGAATGGCTTGAGGCCTGGCTCGAGGCCTTGTTAATCTTTTTCATGGCCGCAGCTGAGGACTTGGTGGCTTCTGCTGAAACAGCCTCTTCAATAGCCTCTTTAAGCGTGATTTTTGTTTCATCATAACAGTTTGCTTTGTAAGATCTTATCTTTAAGGCCCAAAAACAAACCGATCACGCATGGCCTCTTCTACGTTGGTAAAGTCACAAGCACCCCCAATGTCCCTTAAGCTGCCACGAAGTCATTAACACTCTCGCTATCCCCTTGATCCCGACGGTAAAATTCGTGTCTCTTAATGAGGCACGATACTTGTGGGGCGTAATGGGCTCTTAAAAGTCTTTCTAATTCGGGCCATTCTATTACCTTCAATTCTGCTGCTGCTCCCGCCAACGCCTTCGCCATTTTGAAGACTGCCGGACCGCAGTGTGTGAGAAAGACCGCCCTCTTCCGTCTCTCGGGGATGCCGGCGAGATCGTCCCTTCCAGGAACATGTGGAACCGGTCTGCATACGATTCCCAGTCTTCCGTCGCCGGATCGAACGGTGCTGGGGGGGTGTTCAGCGCAGCCATCTCGCTCAGTTGCTTGTTCGTCGTATCGGTCGTCTTCTCTTCAGGGAAATCCCACCTTCGTCGCCAGTGTTATGTTTGCATGAAGAGTCAGACGCGAGGAATTCCAGCAAAAGACTTTATTAATGACAACAGCTCGAATGGACCCGTCCGGGTAAGGCTACGGCTGCTTCTTATAGCCGGCAGCCGTAGCTGCTAGCCAATGGGAGTGCAGGGTTTCTTCCCCGCCTATTTAAACCAATACCATTTGACATTTTACAAGACCAATTCAAATAAACCAATAACATTTAAACCTACATACATAACAGTTATTTTATGTGTATCCAAGTCAATAGGCTCCAAATCTCAAGAGAGCCAACATAACAAACCAAGCCCCTAGGCTAAGGGTCTTCAAACTTGGCAAGTTTAAGACTTGTGGACTTCAACTCCCAGAATTCCTGAGCTAATGTGACTGAAGGAGGAATTCTGGGAGTTGAAGTCCACAAGTCTTAAAGCTGTCAAGTTTGAAGACCCCTGCCCTAGGCAATACACACAAGCATTCAAAGGCTAGTACTCCCTGCTTACTACTCCATTCTTCCCTACTTCTATTACATCTCTTCTACTCCTTCAACTACTGTTCTTTATGAGCCCTACTGCTGGAGAACAATATCTTTTTCTATCTCCTTTAGGTTGCTTCAGGCTACTTTATTTCCACAGATAACCATACACCTCCTCCCTTCTTTCCCACACACAACACCCCCAACTGCCTTTCTGCTCAGCTTTTATAACCAACGCGTTGCTGTATTGGCTAGGAAAGAGATCTTAAAGAACAGGACAACAGCAACATAGGTGCTGCTCATTTTGTAGGCAGCCTGTCCTCTCACAGACATCCTACTGATGTGTTCAGAAGAAAACAAGAAATTCAGTGATGCAATGATATCTCTACCATTGAGAAGCTGAACATCAGAACCATGAGTCAAGGCAAACCTGATGCTATCAAAGAAATATCAAGACTGGATATTGACATGCTGGAATCAGCAAACTGACATGGACACCATTAGTCACTTTACATCAGAAGAGCTTCAGGTCTTCTACTGCAGACAAGAAAATTATAGACAAAATAAAGTAGCCTTGCCAATGCTTGCATACAACCCATACACCTCCACCCCAACGACATAACATTTTCAGTCTGTGTTTAAGGTAAGCCAATTAATATACTGATCTCTGTGGTTGCTAGGAGTCGAAAACTACTGATTGGCATATCACTCAATCAATCACTCAATCAACGATCCAGAAGATACAGAAGAAGCAGAAGTTAAATAAATTTGTGGTAACTGACAACACCCTAATGATATAACCAAAAAAAAGCCTTCATGTTAATTATAGGAGACTGAAATACTGAATCTGAAAGCAAAATAGCATCTGCAATAAAAGCAAGCTTTAGTCTGAATGTACAAAACAAAGTGGGAGATAGGCTACGATTTTCAATGCAAACTTTATAGCAAAGACCTCCTTACAATAATCCGTATACATGATGTATTCTTCGAACAAAAAAATGCAGATGCTGTATTCAGTCAGCAAAAAAACCCCAACAAATGGTACTGCACATCTACAGCTACAGCTTATGAGCTCTTTCTTGCAACTGAAGAAAACAAACAAAATCATCAATATCCCTTTCATGGATTTGATTTGATGAACAGACTGAGGAATTTTGGACACGTTTGTGACATCATTAATTATAAAGCAAACAAAAATATTCTGAAATGCAAAAAAAAAGGCAGAAGGCCATCTGCTGATATGTTCAAAATGGTTGAAGAAAGGCAGAAAGCAAAAAGCCACAGGAAGAGGAGAAATTACTCAGCTAAACAGCGAGTTCCAGAAAAGAATAAGAAGAAACATTTATTATAAATAAGTGATGCAAAGAAACTGAGCCTAATAATCAAGTGGGAATGACAAGAGATTTATGTAAGAAAATTACAGAAATCTGGAGGATCTTTTATGAAAGATTTTATGAAATGATTAAAAAGACAGCGAAGGCAAAGCTTTACTGAAGAAAGAAATTATAAGGCAGGGATGGCACAAATACACAGACCTCATTGCTTACTGGAAGCATTAGAATTAATCTAAAGGTTTGATATTTTGGACACATAAAGTGAAAGCAAGAGTCATTAGAGAGGACTCTTATGCTTGGGAAAATTGAAGGAGATAAAGAAAAGAAGCATGTTAATTATTACCACTAATGACACAAACCCAAGCTTTCAAAGCTCAAAACTGGCAAACTATCCTTACTAAATAATGTCCATTAGGTCTGAAGGATCTAAACAACAACAACAAATCTATGTAACATCCAGAGTCCCCAGTAAACTGATAACATGGATAATTATTGGATAATTGAAAAGCCGAGGGACTGCAGTGGTTAGAGTGCAGTACTGCAGGCTACTTCTGCTAACTGCCGGCTGCCTGCAATTTGGCAGATCAAATCTCACCAGGCTCAAGGTTTACTCAGCCTTCCATCCTTCCGAGGTCAGTAAAATGAGGGCCCAGATTGCTGGGGGCAATAGGCTGACTCTGTAAACCACTTAGAGAGAGAGTGCTGTAAAGCACTGTGAAGCAGTATATAAGTCTAAGTGCTATTGTTATTGCTATAATGTTGTGATGTCTACAGAGAAGTGAACTGTACTGCAGTCCTCTAGTGCTTTCAGCCAGCTGCCTGAATCAATTTAGAGAGTGCACTTCAGCAGCATCTGGAAGGCCACAGGTTGCCTACCCCTAATTATCAAGCCTTGTGAAATCAAAGCTCATTTTTCTGTGCTGACTTGGCTGGCTGCTAGAATGTAAAAGAGCAGGCTATAAATCTGTCATAGTCAGAGATAAGTAATCTCAAGCTCTTTCAGAAAATAAGTAGCCTTTGAAAGAGTCATTCTAGACTGTGCTCCTGGCTAAATAGGCCTGCCAGGCACACATCAACAGCAGTAAACAATTAGGTGACGAATCCAAGGGAGGGGCAAAAGGTGAGACCAAATCCATGCTCCGAGACATGGCAAAGCAATATGTATTCAGTTCAGAGTTGTATTTTGCTCCTAAACGAGCTGTTCTTCACTGTGTGGAATAATAATTAAGCCATACTGAACCTCCACCCAGCATAGGGCTATGATACATCCCACAGGAGCTACAGTCTTCTCATCTTTTAGCACTTTCATGTCTTTTTCAGATCTACAAAAGTCAGCTCTCTGACTCTTCTTTGGGCACCCCAGCCTAGAGCCAAGAGATTAAACTTCTGAGTTTAATAGAGTAGGAGCAAGAATTCGCTGGTTCTGTAAAAGTCACAAAGAGTAATAGAAGCTCTAATAGTACTTGAATTTTACCAGTACCTTGAAAACGGTTGGGAAGCTGTAGGAAATTTTTTAGAAACCATATTGCCAACAGCGCTAAAGCAATTGTAAGATGACCACATTTTCTGGGGCGGGGGATAAAGGACAAACCAGAAAAAGGGACCATTTCAGGAAGAGGTTCATATGGATAAGAACATGTAATTGTTTAATTTTATAACTTAGCTTTATAAAGAAAAAATCAAATCCAATAATTTTTTTTACAAAAGAAAAATAAAAACATCTAAAACTATAACAACTTATGAGCTTATAAGAAGCAAGTATGAAAAAGAATGTTTCTTTAGAACATTTCTAAAGTACAAGTTAAATGCCCAAAATAAAGGACAAAGTGGGGGTTTTCTTAAAAAAAAATTTAAAGCTAGATCTAACTTTTTTCTGGAAATAAAGGACATAGGGTCACCATGCCTATAAGTAACCAGTCATACCTCAAGGTTTTATTAATGCTAAGGGCCTAAACTGTTCTGGACCACAATAGCCCCAACTTTCTCACCTTTCATAAGGCCTCAAAGATCTGATTCAGTGCTCAGGGCTGAGGTCCTTTTGGCTGTTTTAGTGATAGTCAATTGTGGTATGTTCCTCAGCTGCTGTGTATTTTGATTTTTTTTTGTTAGTGATTGGAATTGTTTTAAATTTATTTTAAGATTATTCACCACCCAGAGTCTTTTGTTGAGATGGGTAGCCACATAAACTGAATGAATCAATCAATATTTGAGGGGGTGCTGAATGACATCAACGGAAAGCAAAGTATTCATCAAAATTGTTATGTATGTAGGTTTGAATGTTATTGGTTTATTTGAACTGTTCTTGTAAAATGTCAAATGGTATTGGTTTAAATAGTGCGGGAAGAAACCCTGCACTCCCATTGGCTGGCAACTATGCTGCAGGCTATAAGAGGCAGCCGTAGCCAAGCCAACTCGGGTCCATTCGAGCTGTAGTCACTGAATAAACTCTTTGCTGGAACTCTTTGCGTCTGACTCTTCATGCAGACTTAACACAAATGACAAAATGAACTCTGTGGTGTTGAACACCAGCTCCACATCTTTTGTATTGCAGTTAAATTTAATCAATAAAGTTGCTGTTGGCTGTCAAACTGTAAATGCTTCTTATCTTTTTTTATTGTTTTACTATATGTATATGTAGCATGTATGATGTGTATATATGCATATATGTATGTATGATGTGTAAGTTGATGGATGGATGGATCAATGAATTGATGGAGATATATAGATGATAGATAGATGATAGATATATAGATGATATATGACAGATTAATGGATGATGGATGGACAGATAGATATTAAAAGTGGAAAAATTAATAAGTAATTGTGAGTTTCACAAGTATCTTATGTTCATGTGTAACTGGAGTGGAGAAATTGGTGGTCTCAACTAAAATTCCCAGCAGCTCCAATTAACATGAGCAATGGTTAGGGCTGTTGACAGATGTATTTCTGAAACATTGGGTGAGACACAGATTCTTCATCCCTCTTTCATAACAAAATGTTTTCCTTTATAGCTTCTTTCATTTGTTTAGGCAAGTGGCTGCCCATCTTAACCAAATAACTCTGAATTCATTAACAAAGACAGAATAACATAGTATAGTAACTAATTAAGAATACAGTTGAGGCACCCTTAAATTGCCTAAAAGGTTAAGATCAAACAAAAATATTAGGATCAATGGGCCTAGTGCTGAGAAAAAAGCCAAATCTTCAAAAGGAAGGTAAGGTTGGGGCCCTCTAAATCTTGGTAGGGCCTGGAGGGCTTTTGTCCAGGTTTATCGTGTATGCCAGTTGTGCCTGTTCCTCAACTGAGAAGGTCTTCGGACAGTCACTAATGCCCTGGTCACCTCACAATGGGATTATTGCAATGTGCCCTTCATTGGGTTGCCCTAGAAGCCTACATAGAAATTACAACTGGTTCAAAATACAGCAAACCTTTCAACATGCTCAGGTATCACCATTGCTTTGCATCTTGAGTACAATTCAAGATGAATATTATTACCTGTAGACCCCCATATGGGTTTCATGGATTCTTTTGAAAGTATATCCAATTTGGGGGACTCAAAGGAGCCATCAACAACACAGATCCTTAGATAATTAGGATGTATTTCTCTCCATAGAAGTTGAGGGAGATATTGTGTGCTTACAGTACAAAATGTCCAATGTACAGAAGTGCACCAGCTCTACATGCAAAGATTCACTATTGCCTCCAGACAGGGCCCAGATCTTCCTCCCCCTCACTCATCTCAGGCCCCCAAAACAGCTGTCTCTCTGCCTGAGCGTGAGTAGATGGACCCTGCTCTGCATCTGGCTCTGAGACCTCCTGTTCCTCAGAGCCTTCCACCAGCTCCGATGGTAACCCAGGCACCCCCTCCATTCTCCTCTGATTCATCTGACTCAACTGCCATCTCCACTGGCAGTCAATGAATTACAACAACTACACTCTGACCCCCGGAAACATAACTCACAAGCACTCTACTCAACTACTGTTCACAATACTACACTATATCCCACAGTATCACCAACAAGATTTTCTTATTCCAAATTCTGTTCTGCCTCCTGCTTCAATTCCTCTCTCCAGAAGTTCTCCTGCTTCCTTTATAAGCTCCTTTCCTCCTGAGCCCTTTCTTTTCAAAAAAGAAAGCAACTGCTTTCTGGCTGCTTTGCTTCAAATACACACATTCTCTCTCTTCCCTTTCAACTGTTTCACAGCAAGCTTTTACAGGAAATGCTGCCATGCAGACATGGGGGGAATGGGCTTAATTGGGAAGGGTGAATGCAGCACAGGTGCCAACAATTGTCTGAGTAGCCTGCTGTTCCACAGTTGGGCCAGTATATGTGAGGGACCTCTTGTCTCCAATCGTTGCTGCTTTCACTGCATGTTCTGATTGAGTGGGTACACTTCAGGTACTCTCTATTAAACATTGTCCTCTTATGGGACCAAGGAAGCATGTCTTCTCTGTCATGGTCCCCAGTTTCTGGAACAGCATCTCCCCCAGAAATGGACTTCCTCTCCTAGGTTTCTGCAAAGCTCCCCAAAATGTGGCTTTGATCTCAGGGCTGGGATTGATGCCTTAATGTACCCTTGTATTTGGATAGACCTGTTTTATTTGATTTGTGTTGTTTATACAATGGTTTTAGTCTAAGCTGCTTGTTTGGTTTGCTATTTTATCTGTTTTTATGGATTTTCTAATTTTGCATGCAGAGTCCACTGGATTTGGGCAGGCAATACATTTGAATAAATAAATATACATGTTAAGAAAAATTCCAGGAAACAATATATATACGTCAAGATTGTATATAATGACAAGATAACATGTGGCAAGATAAATTGCCCTCTTACATTTAATCTTAAACTCAGTCTTAAGATTTGTTTGTTTGTTTCTTCTGTGTGTAAAACCAGGCTCATTATCATACAGACCCTGAAAAATGTCATGTTTCGTTAAAATATTCAGATGCTGGCACATCTGCTATATGTAGCTGAAAATATATGAAGTGCAGGGTGGCTAAGCAATAGAAGGGGAGGTTGCTGGACATTGCTGGAGCTTTTTTTCTTTTGCAAGGCATGGATTAAAGATATTGCATGTATCAAGGAACAGATGGAGGAACAATCCACAGTTGGAGATGTACCAAGAGAAAGCAGGACCCAAAAAAGGAAAGTGCTGTGGATGGAGAAGATTACAGATTTTGAAGGACAGATCAGACATGGGTGAAGGTAGCATGTCAAAACTGCCAGAATCCCAGGAAACAATGACTTTTCTTTCTTCCTGTTCCCAGAAGTAAAAATACCAAGAAAAGCTAAGTGAGTCATGGAAGGAGGGAGTGAAACAAGTAAGAGAATTTTTAAAAAGCTCCATTTGGAAGTGTCTGGGTATTGTTAAGCCAAGGCCATTTTAGAGCATCTTCAGCCGAAGTCATTTATCTCTTAGAATATTCACAAATTACCTACGTAAAGCACCACTGTCATTTAGAGAAGAGATCTGTATCTGGAAAGTTCCTGTCTCTTTTCCCTACCCTCTAATGTTATGTTAGAAAAGTTGTCATGTGACTTTCCCCCACAGCTCTTTGAAATGAAATGTTAGTGGCAATATGGACAGAGATGCTATATCTTACCCCTTCTGAAGCAACGATGACCTTGGCACTTGAAATCCATCCGTCCGTCTCTCACTTACACATTCAGACTTGCAACATCTATTCATGTATTCTGAGAATGAAAAGGTGTTTATCATCTCGTATATTCTTTAAGAAAGGGAGAGTTTGCCTAGAGAACTTTAAACAAGGAATTTGACAGCTTCACAGAGAATAATTCTATCTGTGACTATTTAAACTGGTGTGTAAGTATGTGTGGATATTCACTTAAATGTTGCAGCAGTTTTGTGTTGTGTGTGTGTGTGTGTGTTTGGGTGTGTGCATATTAATATCGTGTTCCTGTTCTTAGAAGGAAACATACAGTACATTTGAAAAACTCCGAGCAATAATAAAACAAAAACAGCAGCAAAACCAGGAAATTATGTTTTTAAAACCCACACATGGCTACAATAACCACAGTCATATTACTTTAAATCCAGGAAATTATTTTTATCAGTCTCATGAAGGGTCTGAAGCATGGGAGACAACTTAACCTCCATAGGGAATGAAGTCCATCAGATGATGCCCACTGTGGGAAAAGCTCTGCATGAATCACTTGCAATTTGATGAGGTAGGACCCAAAGCAAGGCCTTCAACAGGGAAAAAAAGTTCATTCCAATATGCATCGGTGTATCAATTGCTCACAGGAAGGAGAGGAGACAAAATGGTAGATTTGCAAACAATAGAACTTTCCAGAGATGTAATTTTCTAATCTCATTCTAGCTGCTGAATATAAGTCCACAAGGTTGAAGGAGAGGGAAAGAAAATGTAGGAAATGATAAAATATGCATTGTAGCATTGCAACACCCAATGGTTTGCACTGAGATGTGATAATGCTGCTTTGGTCATTCTCATCATTGTGGTTGGTCCAGAGTAATCTGGTACCAATCGGTAGAAACAGGACTGTGATTAATTGACCCCTTTATCAGATACAGCAAGGTCAAATCCAGCCAGATGATGAACTGGTGGTACAAAATTAGAAGACTAGGTGTCATGTCTGCTTACGTTTGAAATCAAAGTATCCCGTTGTATCCATGTAGCTTTCAAAAGTAAGGGTGTCCAAGACTCAAGCTGAGTTTTTGCTAATGACTCAGACATATTCATAATTTCCAATGCAACAATCCAGTGCTATTACTTTTTTTTAGTGTTTCTTGTAACTACATAATCTCAAGAGAGTTCTGGGATTTCCTAGTGGTCTCCTGTCCAATTCCTTTTTTTTATAGCTTTTTGGAACAACCAAAAGGGTTGTCACCTAATTTAATATATTTTATGCTGCAGAAACAGTTCTTGCTGCAAAGAGAGTTATTTAAAATCAAAAATTCTAGAGTTCCTGTGATTAATCCATTGTTTTTCCTTCTGAAGTGTTATGATTGTTGCCTGTTTGGAATGGATCATTGTACTTCAACACAAGGTACTGAAATTATCTGAAAGTAGCCATAGCAACAGCATTAATAATGAAAACCCAATCTGCTTTACAAGATAATTGATAAAATTGTATAGCTTTCAATTACAATCTGATTTAGTAACACTTTTTTCTTCTTCTTCATGCAAAAAAGGAATGCAAAGTATAACAGAGAGAGAAAAAAATGAATAAATAGCATATAAAATGCCCAAAAAAGTTATATATCTGAATTTGCCACATGGTGATAGAATGACCTGGGCTGCTTTGGTAAAAAAAAAAAAAAGGCTTTATTTATCTCTCTGGTCCTCTACGGTGGCCAATCCAGATTATTGCCACTTGAGATCTGTAGCTTTATATAAATGCCCTTTCAAAATCCTCCTTCACATTTAATGTCCAAGGACTTGGACGGATAATTTCTCCAAAATTATTTGTGGGGGAAAATCCCAACCAATCTGGAGCATATTAGATGTTCTGCATTGTGCTCAATACTCTTCAACATCTTCATAAATGATCTAGATGAGGTAATAGAAGGGACACTCGTCAAATTTGCAGATGACCCCAAACTGGGAGGAATTGCTAACACTTTGGAAGAAAGACTCAAGATTCAGAAGGATCTTGACAGACTTGAGCATTGGGCCCTAGCCAACAACATACAGCTTGCTGGTAAGGAAAATAAGGCCTTATACTTAGACAACCACAGGTACAAGATAAGCAGGAACAAGATAAGCTGTAAGAGAGATTTATACTGGTGAACCACAACTATGAGCCAGCAGTTTGTTGCAGTTGCCAAAAAGACCAGGGCAATCCTGGGTGGCATCAACAGAGGGTTAGCATCAATCAATCAATCAGAATAGAACTGGAAGAGACCTTGGACGTCATCTAGTCCAATCCCTGCTCAAGCAGGTGGTATACCAGTGCTGGCTAACCTTTTTCACCAGTGGTGGCTAACCTATACTAGTGGTGGCTAAACTTTTTCGGCTCCCATGCCGATAATTGCACGTGCGCTTACTTGCGTGCACTCACGTGCCAGCACCCAGAAGGCAATGCGTGCTGGCCCAACTATGCCCCCTGTGCATGCGCATGTGATTCCCACTCGTGCACAGTGCACCTGTGCATGCACGTGCAATTCCACCCCTCGTGCGCCATGCATCTTTGTGCCTGCTCGTGCGATTTCCCCCTCACGTGCCATGCATCTTTGTGCATGCGTGCACAATTCCCCCTTGTGTGCCACATCTGCGCATGCATGCATGATTCCCCCTCATGTGCAGCACATCTGCACATGCGCATGCAATCTCCTCATGCACAATGCATCCCTGCACATGCGCACACATCTCCCATGCACCCCCCTCCATCCCCCCTGCGCATGCACGTCAGATACCTGACAATCAGCTGTCGGGTGGCAGCACGCACACATTATTATTATTATTATTATTATTATTATTATTATTTATTTATTCCCTTCTCCCTAAGGACTCAGGGCGGCAAACATTTTAAAAACCGAACAGATTACAATAAAAATAATTAAATAACTACAAGCCTAAGAACAATTAATTAAAATTTAAATAAAACAACTAAAATAACCCACCCCTAAAAATAACCCACCCCTGGTCAGTCCAGACCGGCCTGCTGAAATAGCCAGCTCTTCAGGTCTCGGCGAAAGGAGCGGAGATCAGGGGCCAAACGGAGATCCACAGGGAGCTGATTCCACAGGGTGGGCACTCCCATAGAAAAGGCCCTAGCCCTGGGAACTGCCAGCCGACAATGCCTAACCGACGGAATCCCAAGGAGGCCCCTCCTGTGGGAGCGCACACATACACAGTGGGGCTCTTCTGGGCGACCTCTCGCGTGCCGGGGGAAATGGCTCTGCGTGCCACTTCTGCCACACGTGGCATAGGTTTGCCAACACGGTCCTATACCATTTCAGACAAGTGACTGTCCAGTCTCTTCTTAAAAACCTCCAGTGATGCAGCACCCACAAAATCAAGATCATGAGAAGTGATAGTTTTACTTATTTATTTATTTGATTTATTTGATTTGTCAATCGCTTACAAGATAATAAGTATAAGGGTAAACATAGTTATGAATACATGAAATGAATACATATAAGAAAAATAAAAGAAACAATAAAAGAAGCAATAGGACAGGGATGGTAGGCATGTTGATGCACTTATGCACGCCCCCTATATACATACATACATACATACATACATACATTCTTAAGTTTTCATGAGTATTTATATGTTAGTTATTCAGCTTTGTTCGGGTGTTTTCCCACGTCATTATAGTTGTGCTTTTAAAGTTGTAGCGACGTTTCGGCAGAATCTCATCTGCCATCATCAGGCTTGTGTATTGGGTTCGTTTGTGTGTCAGGCTTTCACAGCCATTTCTGTTTTAAATTTGGTGCTAGCCTCATGCTGTGTTAGAATACAGGAAACACAACATTGCCAGCCAATCAAGACAAAAAACATGCTACAAAACAGACCGAAGATATTAGAAACACCAATCAGGCAGAACACAGCAAACTCCAAGACCAATAAACACAGACCAAGACTCCCAACCAATCAGGATGAAGAAAAAAACCATTCTAACAAAGCACGAGGCTAGCACCAACTTTAAAACAGTGAAAGCCTGACACACAGACGAACCCAGTACACAAGCCTGATGATGGCAGATGAGATTATATATACTTATTTAATACTATATTACTTATTTAATATAGCATTGCTTTATTCTGCACTAGTGAGACCACACTTAGAATACTGCATCCAGTTCTGATCACCATGATAAAAAAAAATGATGAGATCCTAGAAAGTGCAGAGAAGAGCGACAAAGATGACAAGGGATCTGAAGGCTAAATTGTATGATGAGTGTTAGGTTTGCATGAAGAGTCAGATGCGAAGAGCTTCAGTGAAGAGTTTATTAAGTGACTACAGCTCGAATGGACCCGACTTGGCTGGGCTACGGCTGCTACTTATAGCCAGCAGCCGTAGTTGCCAGCCAATCAGAGTGCAGGGTTTTTCCCGCACTATTTAAACCAATCCCCTTTGACATTTTACAAGAACAGTTCAAAATAAACCAATAACATTCAAACCTACATACATAACAATGAGCACCTATGGAACAAGGTATGTTTAGCCTAATGAAGAGAAGGCTTAGTGGTACATGATAGCTGTCTTCCAATACTTGGAGGGCTATCACACAGGAGAGGGGGTTGATCTATTCTCCAAAGCGCCTGAGAGCAGGGCAAGAAGTTCATTAAAGAGAAATCATACCTGGAACTAAAGAGAAATTTCCTGATAGTGGAAACAATTAATCAATGAAACAGTTTGCCTCCCAGACTTGGGGGTGCCCCATTGCTGGAGGTTTTCAAGAAAAGATTGGGCAATGATTAGTCTGGGATGGGATAAGTTCTCCTGGCTTGGGCAGGGGGTTGGACTAGAAGACCTTCAAGGTTCCTTCAAACTTTATGGTTCTACAAAACTAGGTGGCTGACACTTAGAATAGAATAGAACTGGAAGGGATTTTGGAGGTCTTCTAGTCCAATCTCCTGCATTGGTTGCCAGTTGCCCTCCATGTGAGATTCAAGGTGCTGGTACTTACCTATAAAGCCCTATATGGCTTAGGGACGGGCTACTTGCGGGAACGCCTCCTGCCAGCATCGAATTCCCATCGCCCGGTGTGCTCCCACAGGCAGGGCCTCCTTGGGGTGCCATCGGCTAAACTATGTTGGCTGGCGGTCCCTAGGGGTAGGGCCTTCTCTGTGGGGGCGCCTACCTTGTGGAACCAGCTTCCACTGGAGCTCCATTTGGCCCCCGACCTTCACTCCTTCTGCCTAAAGACTTGGTTATTTGAACAAGCCAGCCTGGACTAAGGGGAGGGGTTGGGTTAGTTTTAAAAGTTTGTTCTGGTTTTAGATAATTTATTTGGTCTTACTGGTTTAATAATTTTTTAACTTTTTTAAATTTGTTACTGTATGTTTTTTATGATGTGAGCCACCCTGAGTCCCCAGGGAGATAAGACCAAATAAATAAATAAATAAACAAACAAATAAATAAACAAATAAGTAGGAGAACATATACTACTTCAGATAAGTGGCTGTCTAGTCTCTTCTTAAAAACCCTCAGGGATGAAGCACCCACAACTTCTTAAGGCAAAGCTGTTCCACTAGTTAAATGCCCTCACTGTTAGGAAGTTTCTCCTTAATTCCAGGTTGCTTCTCTGCTTGATTAGTTTCCATCCATTGTTTCATGTCTTGCCTTCTGGTGCTTTGGAAAATAAATTGACCCCCTCTTCTTTGTGGCAACCCCTCAAATACTGGAATACTGCTATCATGTCACCCCTCATTCTTCTTTTCTTTAGACTAGCCAAACCCAAAACCTGCAGCCGTTCTTCATATGTTTTAGTCTCCAGGCCTTTAAACATCTTAGTTGCTCTTCTCTGAACTTTTGACAAGGTCTCAACATGTTTTGTGTGTGGTATGGTGACCAAAATTGGTTGCAGTACTTTTTAATGAACCAAACTTGAAGAGATGACAATTTTTGTCAATGTTTGTTGTATCTTACTGTTAATACTGCCTCTAAGGGAAAGAAACCAAAATTTCCAGGAATGTATGATTAATTTTATATATTGATTGGAACCTACCTAGAGAATTCTTTGCCTGGACCTAAGAAATTGGGGTGTGGGCAGGGTTGTTATGATAATGAATATGACAACAAAAGGCAAATATTCCTAGTTCACTTTTTAACTGCTTGAAGGGTGTGTACAATTCTCTATCTGTGCTGAACTTTAGTCTGTGACAGCTCAGTTCAAAAGACGATGCCAAATCCTGGCACTTTTTTTTTTAAACCGCTATGGAATAATAAAATGTTAAATGCAGTTCTGTCTTGATTCACTGCCAACTGATCAGTGGTGGAACATTTCGGTTCTCTTCAGGTCGAGTTATGTTAATTTTTTTCCCCCTAAAACTGTTGAGCAGCTGTGTTTTGAACAGACACAATCTGTGCCAAATAGAAAAGAAATCTTGTTAGGTTGCTCAGTGAACTGATCCCAGGGGTGGAGAGAAGGGGAGTAGAGGATGTTAATCAATAAAATGGCAAAGTTATGAATAATACACATCATGAACAAGGCCTAAGAGCAGATTCGTTTATTATGTGCTTTAGTATAAGCTCCTTAAAGGCCAGTTTCAGGCCCTCTGTTGCACATAAAATGTACAAAAAGATACCCTTCTATTCAATCTTATTTTGTTACACTTAAATCTTTCCGATCTAGAGATATTTATTTGAACTTGTCCTTGTCCTACTCAAAACAACTTGCAGTTGGAAAATATGAAAGATGAGTGTTTGAAACTGGAACATACTATAGTAGTCAGCTTTTAAACATCTCTGAAATAATGGCTAGTGAACATTTGGATGGGATCTGCTGAAATCAAGGGAAATTAAATTAGGTGCTATTTCCTTAAATCCTACTACATTTCAATGGATTTACTAAAAGGCCTCATCCACAGAATGTCTTTAGCCAAAAGTTGCACCCACCTAATTGAATTCGTATCAATTAGTAGAATTCTTTCACCTCAACCTGCTTAATTCATGAGTCTTCAAGATAGATAGATAGATAGATAGATAGATAGATAGATAGATAGATGAAAGATGATAGATAGATAGATAGATGATAGATATAGATGATAGATGATAGATGATAGATGATAGATGATAGGTAGGTAGGTAGATAGATAGATAGATAGATAGATAGATAGATAGAAGAAGATAACATCCTTTCTGCTCAATGCCAGGTTACCTGTAGGACAATATTTTCTTACTGAAATCAGCCTGACTATTGCATTTCAGTAGGAGAAGCAGCTGATCATTCCATGTTTCAAGGAGATCAAGGGGGGAGATGCTTGGAGATGTAAGACCACATTAATGGAATATTGTTGGTCTGAAAGTACAAATCTTCCACTGTCTCTTTTTACAGTCTGATAAGTTAGGGAGGATCCTTTCTGATTTTCTCTCTTTGCCTATTATGCAGCACCTCCAGTATCTGATCATTCTCTAGGCAGCATCTCTCCCTCCCCCAAATTCTCAGTCATTCTCATTGTCATGCCCCAGTATATAACTTTTATATGCTGTTGTTGCTCTGTAGCCCCATCTAGTGATCCAACCCATTTTACCCATCATCCCGCATTTTACCCATCATCCAAGTGCAGACTCCATTTCCTTTAGTATTTGGAGAAGTCAAGAGCACAAAGAAGCATCCATCTTAATTTGTGGCACATGGTCATCCAAGGACAAACCCACACCTCACACAGAGCATCGCTGGTGAGATTTAAATTGCTTGAGTTTATTACTTATTATGTTCAGCAGTAACTTAATAGTGTCTATCTTGTATTTGGTTCTCATTGTACATATACCTATTTTCCCCAGTTTCACCATATCCTGTTCTTTTAATAAAGCATCCAGATCTACACACACAGTCTGTTTTATTGGAGGATGGGTGGGTTTAGCTGCATGTCGAGCTGCACCCATCTAAGATGTACCTGAGGACAAAACACTCACATACCATTACAATTTTTCAGTATCAGCACCAGCCCTCTGGAACGACCTCCCACTCAAATCTAGATCAGCTTCAACCCTTGCCAGTGTCCAGAAGAAATTGAAAAGGGACCTCTAAACAGAGGGCATTTGGATTGTGATTTCAAGGGGACTGCAAATGTATTTTTCCTTTGGGCATTTGTATGTTTGTCTTATAGCTGCTGAGAGTCAGCAAAATGCAACAGAATAGAAATTGAATAAATAAATGACGTGTGTCTTAGCACAATGTGTGCACCCAGCAATTGGATTTTGGAGCTATGCATGAAGAGAACTTGTTCAGAAAGCAGTTGTCTATGGAGATTCTCAATCATCCTAGTCATGCTTGTCCCAAAGGTGCTTTAAAAAAACAACAACTGGATTTTCTTGGATTCCCCCCAAAAATGTTTCGTTTCTTGAATGAGAAGAAGTTTCAAAGATAAAAAGTGAGAAAGTCCAGTTGCCTTTTGAAAAAAAGCACCTTTGAGGTCAGCAAAACCACAACCTAGTACACGGGTGTCAAACTTGCAATGCCACATTTTTGTCATGTGACATATCACAACTTTTTCCCTTTGCTAAACGGGGATGGGCGTAGTGAGGACGTGATGCATCCAGCCCATGGGCCACGAGTTTGACACCCCTGACCCAGCACAATAGTTTTCTCTGTCTCCCTCACACCTTGATAACTGCAAAACCTCAAACAAGCAGTAGAGGGCACCAAAGAACAATAGTTCTCTGTACCTTTTTGCTGTCATCTAGTGGCCAGTTTGGTTTGTTTCTATGCAGTCCAAATAGGATCTTCCTTCCTTTTCCTTAGTTGAAATAACAAGGTAAATATAAGTGACAGAGGGTTTCCACTTTCTTAATTACTGGATATTATTTTTCCTGAACTTTTTGTAGTTATGTGTGGTATATGGTGTTATAAAATCAAAATGGACAAAGGGTTGAACTTTTTAATGAATATTTTCCCCCAATCAATACAACTTTCCCATTTTGGATTTCATAAACACATTTTCAGCTAATAATAATAATAATAATAATAATAATAATAATAATAATAATATTTCTAATGAAAGAAAAAAATTCCAAGGGGAATTCCTTAGGAAACAGCCAGTGGTTTTTTTTTTTAAAATGGAGGCCCCAGGCCCAAACATAAAATCAGAGTTTATTCTTCAACCCGTTGCATCTTGTCTCGTACGAAAATATATGAAGGAATTATTCTGCCTCTTTCCACTCTGTAAAATACACATTTTATATGTATACTGTGCTTATCCATCATTTTAAATATATGTGCACTGCACATCTGGAAACTCTAGCTGAGTCATATCCTCAGTCATGTGTACAGGTTGCAGTTGTTCCTGGATACACCTGTGATGGTGGTGTCCTGATTTTTCTAAAGTTTTGGAAACAAGCCTTAGCATAAACAATACCTGCAATGCAGTGTGAATAGCTATCAATCATCAATAATGTATTTCCATCACATATGCCAATTAATTTCTCCAAAGTGAAGCCAGGATAACAAATTACTTGTCAGTACATTGTCATTAAATGAAAAATATTTTTAATAAATGTAATTACAAAATTAAAATTAGCTTTGGGCAAACTGACTGATTAGTTGGAGTAGTCTATCCTCCAAAATCTTTATTCATATGCAAGGATTAGAAAGAAAAGGAAAAAAAGCTTAGGGGAGATTGTAAACCACAGTCAGATTTTTCAAGAACAGAGACTCGTTGCATAGTCCAATAAAATATAAGTTAAAATATAAGTAGCAATTTGTGCACATCCATGTCAATTCCCGCAACTGAGCTGTTCCTTCTCACAAGAATTTAGAACCACGGTGACTTGATTGGCTGCTTCACTCCAGTGGTGTGGCTTCCCATCTTATGCACAAGCCAGTTGGATTACTTTTTTTTTTTAATTACATTTATATGCCGCCCTTCTCCAAAGACTCAGGGCGGCTTACAGTTTTTTTGGGGGGGGATACAACCCAGTGTGCTCAGCAATAGCCTTCATTCCATTGTATATGCCTGCTTATTACTAAGCGGCATTTTTACAAGGTCAGCTAATTGCCCCCAACAATCTTGAGTCCTCAATTTACCTACCCCGAGAGGATGGAAGGCTGAGTCAACCTTGAGCCTGGTGGGATTCGAGCCTACAGTAATTGTAGACAGCTGGATCTTAAGAGCAGGCATTTAACAGCCTGAGCCACCAAGGCTCATAAATGATGGAGAACCCATGTAGTTTCAGTTTCAGTTTATTTGGACTTATAGGCCGCCCTCTCTCCCGAAGGACTCAGGTGATACATAAAAACAGGCAATACACAAGTGGTTAATTTAGTGGTTAAACTGAATGCTGTAATTGTGTTTGCAACTTGCCTGCTGAATATGTTTTATGTTTTTCATCATGGTTCTTAACATGGTTTTATCAGTTTTGTTAGTTGTGTGTGGGTTTTTTTGCTGAAAGTTTTAATTGCTGTCAGTTGCCCAGAACCATGGATGTGAGGTGGCAGAAGGAAGGGATGGAAGGAGGGAGGGAGCAAGGGAGGAAGGGAAGAATGGAAGAAGGGAGCAAAGGAGGCAGGGAGGAAAGAAGGAAAACATTTTAGTAATGAATAAAGAACAAGATTGTGGAGCAAATTATATCTACACAGTGTTTCTGTTTTGTTTCTAGCTTCCCTAATAGACATTTTTAAAAATGAGCATGGACCTAGAGCAAACAAGGTAAAGTCAAGGCAACAGCTCCAGCTTTCAGCAAATATCAGCAAAATGGAATGACGCGGCAAATTCACAAGTTGCAAATGTGCAATCCTGAAATTCAGTAGCCTCCCAGCTGTGCTTGTGTAGCTTGCAATCGGAGGGAAAAAGCCTGCCCTGGACCCAGGCTCTCAGGCAGATGTTATCGTGTTACTGATGACACTTGCAAGGCCTGCAGAATTGACATTCGGGATCTGCTTTGCTTTTTCTGTTCCAGGGAGCACTGTATTAACCCCAGTGGCTCACAGGGTGAAGTGTCTATTTACCACAATGTTGGCCCTGCTGAGCTATGCATCCAAGGCATTACCCTGCATTTGCTTTCATTTGATTTCATTAAGTTTGGAGAACGGTGCGACTTTTCTACCCTAGTCTCTAAGAAAACGTGCATCAGTTTAAATTTTTTTTAATTACATTTATATGCCGCCCTTCTCCAAAGACTCAGGGCGGCTTACAATTTTTGGGATACAACCCAATGTGCTCAGCAACAGCCTTCATTCCATTGTATATGCCTGCTTATTACTAAGCGGCATTTTTACAAGGTCAGCTTATTGCCCCCAACAATCTTGGGTCCTCAATTTACCTACCCCGAGAGGATGGAAGGCTGAGTCAACCTTGAGTCTGGTGGGATTTGAGCCTACACTAACTGCAGGCAGCTGGAACTTAAGTGCTAGGCATTTAACAGCCTGCACCACCAAGGCCCTTTTTTTTCCCCTTCCTTTCCTTCGCAACAATATAAGTGGTAGTCTTTGTGGTCTCTTCTCCCTGCTGTGTAATGGTGAAGCTTTTATATAGTAGTTGGCATCCCAGCCTATTGGCCAGCTATTCTTTCAGATAAGCTGTCCCTATGAAAGGGGATGCTGTATGTGGCCTCAGGACCAGAGGTGGTCCTTTTATGACCTGTGGATTTCAACACCCAGAATTCTTGAGTTAGCATGCCTGGCTCAGGAATTCTGGGAGTTGAAGTCCACAAGGCATAAAGGGGACATAGTTCCCCACCTCTGGGGTAGACCAACCTTGCAAATTCCAAAATGTACTGTCCTACTTTATGGCTCACAGCCAACAGTGAATATGCAGAAGATGATCTTACAGTCTGAGATCTTCCTGACCATAAGACAAGCAGCAGTTTTCAATCAAAAAACCAAGAAAGAAGTCAACTCTAGTCTTCAAGCCAAGAATATCTACTGATGGTGGGAAATGCTAAGCCAAGAACTTCTGGACACTCAAAATAGCAACTTCATAAGGAGTTGGAGGAGGATGGGAAGTGTATCTCTTCAGAAAAGCTGCTTGGTGAGAATGTATCACACAAAATTTCATTAAGCTGAAGCTTCCTTCAGAAAATCAACTAACATGAGAAAATTCCAGAGATGCAGCTATTTTCTAACAAAAGTTTCTCAAATGCAATAGTAATATAAAATTAGCAGCCATAAGGCCAGTGGTATCCACAGGATAGCAATAAATAAATAAATAAATGTCAAGGTGGCAACTGTGACTGTGCAATCAAAGCCCAACTCCTTTTTTTACAAGAGCCACAATGCATATAAAAAGGTGAGGTTTTGATTACCCTCATCTTGACCTGTCTGAACTTCCCCAAGGATGCTACTGCACAAAATAATTGTCTAAGAGGATGAGGTTTCCCAGTGTTGAAGTCTAGATACTGGGCTCCTTTGAATGGTGATATTTTCCATTTGTTTGGGTTGAAATGAGATAGTGGTAAACAAGTTGCCTTTGTTGTAAGGACCAGCCATCCTAGACTGATGGAGGCAGAGTTGAAATTGATAAAAGAATCCTTCTTGCCTGATGGACAATTTCTTTGAAAGCCATGGTCCTCAGAAAAGTGTGGCCTTTCTTGAAATGCAAAGATACATACAGAAGACATTGTGTGAAGCAGGAGTTGTCTTTAGGATAAGACAAACCCTTTAAAAATGTAATCACTCACTTGAGAAGCTAACCCTGAAGAATAAGCAACTTTGTGCAGGATCCCCTACACATCCAAAAGACACTGTTGGTAGAGTTCATGGATATTTCCCAAGATCCCTGTCGGCTTCAAATCCAGGTTGTGTTCCTTCTCTTTCTCCTGCACATTCAAATAAACAAATTCAAAGCCATTTGCCTTCCAGTGGGTTTTCTCACTACTGACTTTTTCATGTGGCTTTATAAAAGTCTCAATTTGATTCTGGTCACTGTGGAAGGGGCCTCACTCTACTGCATAGAAAACTTTAAAAAGAAAAGTTCCAATCAGATTTCTTTGATAGAGGAGTTTACTGCGCATTGCCACCTGAGCTCAAATACATTTAAATAGATGGAAAAACAACATAGCTCCTGAGGCAATGAGTTTTGACATGTTTTAATTTTACACTTCAATGAAGTGAAAGTAAGTCACACTTAAGCCCCATCGAACCCAGTGGGACAAATTAGTTATGAGAAACTAAGGCAAGCTTGATTGATTTCAATGAGATTTAAGAACAACTTGTTGGATTCAAGCCAAGGTGACTTACTTAAGTGGCATATCTTTCTGAGCTAGTGAACTGAGTTGGTTCAGAGCTATTTAAAAGCAAATAGGACAGGACGCTCCCAAAATAGTTTCTGACAGCCAACAAAAAGATCATATTCTTGTCTTTCAACAGAACTTGAAAAGTGGAGAAACAACAACTGCTCTTCATGTTACATGTAGAAATGTTTTGAATTCAGAATACATCTTCCAACTTATCCCTGGGGTATAACAGAAGACTGGATTTGTTGCAACCTGTTTTCTTGTTCTGATTTTGGGAAATGTACTCAAGTGATTATATATTTTGGCTATATAACCTCTCTTAATTTCTCTGAAACAAAGCTTGATTGTTATGCTGTGTTAGAAATCATGTCAACACCTTTTGTTTTCAGCATGTATTCTCTGATGCTCATTGTACCTTTGCCCAACTTTCTAGAAGACCAGCAGTGTGCTGTGTAGGTGTGTAGGTATAGATAGATAGATAGATAGATAGATAGATAGATAGATAGATAGATAGAGATGGATAGATAGATAGATGGTGGATGGATAGACAGTAGATAGATAGATAGATAGATAGATAGATAGATAGATAGATAGATAGATAGATATAGATAGATAGAGATAGACAGATAGATAGATAGATAGATAGATAGATAGATAGATAGATAGATTGATATAGATAGGCATAGAGATAGGCATAGAGATAGACAGACAGATAGATGATAGATAGATAGATAGATAGATAGATAGATAGATAGATAGATAGATATGCCAGTTCTCATTCAGTCTGATGAATTAACAGAAGAATATTTCTTTAACAGAAAAAAAGAATGTTGGAAAACTTTCACTTACTTATTTACAACATGACCAAAGAGTGAGTTTGAAAAACCTGACTTTAAGCCACGTGGTCTGAGCCATTTTTCATATTTCAGTTCAACCCTAATACAAGTCTTCATGAGAGACCTTCTCTCATTTTTCAGATTGAGGAAATTTCAAGCCAAGAAAGCTTCTAATGATGAAAAGTTATATAAATGAAAATAATAAAATCTACAGGTGCAACGCTTGCCCATGGTCAACAGTAGATGTGAACCTACTGTACATACCTCTGGATCTGGAACAAAATCTTAATCACTACACCACACTATTGTTTATTTCCATTAATATCCTTAATATGTTAATTTTTTACCTGAAGAAATTGTAAAAGAATAAAAACCAGATAAATTTTGAAAGAGAAGAGTAAGGAGGAAAGCAATAAGTCAGTGGGAAAAAATAGAAAGAAATAGAGAACAAAAAGAAAAAAAAAAGAAAAGGTTATAAAGAAGCAGCTTCCTGTCTTCCTAACAATAATTGCAAAAGCACATTTACATTTTACCACCTCTCTCTTTCTAAGGCTACAACATAATTTCCTTCTCACAAATATACATGTCCCAGGATAATGTTGCAGGATCCAATCTGGGTCGGTCACTGGGACCAGAGGTTTAGTCTGCTAAGCTTTTGGAATCATGTTGAAGCCAATCATCCTCAGGGAACTTCTCTCTCACCAGTATCTCTCTAATTGGGGTGGTTATGGTGAGAGAGAACGTCCCTGAGGATGACTCTAGTATGAGTCCAAATCCAAAAGCTCAGAAGACTAAACCTTCAGTCCCAGTGACCGACCCAGATTAGATCCTGTAATTTCCTTCTTTCCATAGTCTATCTTTTCTAATAACCAAACAAATAAATCACAATTTCACTTTTTTTCTCTTTTCAGCAAAAATCAATAAGGGGTTCCCAGTCACTAATAAATGCAATTATTGTCCTTTCACTAACCAAACAAGTCAATTTTACCATCTCTTCTAATTCTCTCATCTTCACCCTCCATTCCTCCAATGTATTATTATTTATTTTCATCATTAAACTTTTATTTTGTATGTCCCTCATAAAAACAACATTCATATTTGTTTGTTAATCTTCCATTCATTTCTGGTTGTGTTGCTGTTTTCTCATTCTGGCCTACTCTATTCCTGCCATTATGTAGGGAAATAGTAGTAGAACAGATGGTTCTGCTTTTCAGCACTTTTCAGAATTACACCACAGACTGCAACATCCAATAGCATTCAGGGAAATATCTGACAGTAAAGGCTGCCATTTTGTTTTAAGAATGCCCCAAAGCAATACACTGGTAATATTCTTCAGGATATAGATTAGTGTTCTACTGCCTCCCCCTTCAAAATTTTAGCTCTTCTACCTTAGAAGTGATTAGTATGTGAAGAGAATGAAGCAGTACAAGTTGAAATAATTTCTACCATTTGTTCCTCCTTATACTTACTTCTGAATTAATAATAAGTGAGATGAATGAATACCATTTGGTACAAGTTTGCGTTTACTCCAAAATAAATACACTCTCCAGCTTAATTTTGTACAGGAAGCATTTCACAAATATATGATCCCACTTAACTCCAGCCTGAAATAGATTGTGGATGGTATTTGAAACAACCTAGAAAGTATGTAGTAGTTTACATACAATGATATTTGGTAGACCCGTATTAAAAGTTCAACAATGAAGGAGAAAAACATCTGCAAAAAAAATGTCCTTGCTAGAATATTTAAATTTTCCTAGAACATAGCAGCTTGCTTTTGTGTGAAGTCTACGAAGTTTTTTTATTCTGCTTGAGGGAGGGGCGGGGAGCAAGTCTTACTGAATTCAATTAGTACATTCTTGCAATTAGAATTTTATACTGACGTTTTCTCACTTTTACTTTCTAAGTGCTGTTGCTATCTGCACAACTCTAAGGCAGACTGAAAATCTGCCACCCTTAAGGTTCCTTGTCTCATGCTAACTTTCCAGTGTCATAAAGTATCTAAGCTGTTCAGAAGACAGTGAAAAGGCCACGCCAATTAAGGGGAACATATAAAAAGATCCAAAATGAATTTTGAAATATTAAACAAAATAGAAGAACACTGCAGGAAACTGTCAAGACTATCTCTATTGTGAGCAAATTAGTTTAGTTGTAAAAGCAATTGCTGTATAAGGTTTTGATTTTATATATTTTTTGTTGTTGTTAAAAAAAATCTGTTGCATAGTATAATACGCATTGTGGTGGTCTACAGTAGCAGTAGACTCCCAAGGAGGAGCAAGAACATTCCAAAAGGGAAGTGAGACAAGAGTTGGATTATGGGAAGAAGCAGAGATTTAGGATAGACACTCCCTAGAATTTCCCAAGATATATTCATTGATTGATTTGATTTGATTTGTCAATCGCTTACAAGATAATAAGTATAAGGATAAACATAGTTATGAATACATGATATGGATACATATAAGAAAAATAAAAGAAACAATAGGACAGGGATGGTAGGCACATTGGTGCTTATGCACGCCCCTACAGACCTCTTAGAAAGGGGAGGTCAATAGTAGACAGTCTAAGGTTAAAGTTTTTGGGGTTTGGGGAAGAAACCAATAGATAGAGTATTCCAGACATTGACCACTCTGTTGCTGAAGTCGTATTTCCTGCAATCAAGTTTGGTGCAGTTAACCTTGAGTTTGTATCTATTGTGTGCTCTTGTATTGTTATGGTTGAAACTGAAGTATTCATTGACCGGTAGGACATTGCAATGTATGATTTTATATACTATACTTAGATCGGACTGAAGACAGCGTAGTTATCTATTAGGTTAGGGTAGTATAGATTTAGTCTGGCAAGATTCTGTCTGTATGGTATAAGCCGGGGTGGGCAATTACTTTTCCCAAAGGACCACATGAGAAACTGGGACTGTTAAGGACCATCCTCTTGTTGTTGTTTTTTTAATTACATTTATATGCCGCCCTTCTCCGGAGACTCAGGGCGGCTTACAATTTTTGGGATACAACCCAGTGTGCTCAGCAATAGCCTTCATTCCATTGTATATGCCTGCTTATTACTAAGCGGCATTTTTACAAGGTCAGCTAATTGCCCCCAACAATCTTGGGTCCTCAATTTACCTACCCCGAGAGGATGGAAGGCTGAGTCAACCTTGAGCCTGGTGGGATTCGAGCCTACAGCAGTTGTAGGCAGCTGGAACTTAAGTGCAGGCAATTAACAGCCTGAGCCACCAAGGCCCTGTTTGAGGCTGGATTTCATATTCATTGCATTAATCTGTTTTACTAGTTTTATTAAATTGCCTTGCTATGTTTTAGCTTTTACATTGTTCATCACTGAATGAAACTACGTGGTTCACAAATATCTTTAAACATATAAACAGCTCAAGCAAGAGAGAAGCTGGAGGAGGAGGAAATAGGAAGTACAGTTTTGAATAAGTTCACTTTGAACAGCAAAAAGTAATACCAAACCCGAGACCATTTCCAGAACAATGGGGTGACATACGCCAATCATCCATACCTGTCATCTGATTTCTTAGGAGCATACTTTTACATTGACCAAAGAAAGAGTTAACCATTCATTTTCGAAGCCCAGCCCTTCCTCAGAATAAAGAGCAACATACTTTTAAAAAGTAAAATTTACAGCAAATGGGTACATAAACAAAAGTATTATTTACTCTTCAGTAGCAGCCCTGTTACCCAGCATCATTATGAGGCTTGTTGTGACTTGTGTATGCTTTGCTTTGGTGTATGGAAGTTAGGTTAGGGTTTGTTTGTTTTTACTTTTCAGTGGTATGATTTGTCTTATTTGGGATTTTTTTTTATCACTCTTAAGTATCTGGTAGTCGGAAGGGGTTTCTGTATTAATAGTCAAAAGAAAATACATTAAGGAAACATTGGCACAAGCTTCCTTACATCTGTGAAAATGGTGTACACAAATGTATTAAAGTAGGAAAAACTATAGGCAAAATTTTAAACTAAACTGCACACGATGGAATCAAAACTCATACAAATTTTAGGGCAAGCTTTAAAAAGAAAATGCTTGCCCCTTTTACTAGCAGAAATCTGGGCCCTTTGGATATGATGGATATGCATGAAAGAAAGGCTTTTATCTATTTTCACTGGCAAGAATAGGACAGCATGGAAGATACACAACTCAGTAGGATCTGAGAACAGGCTAATAGATCTCTGAATGAAATGTGATTGTCTTCTTGGACAATTATATCTTACTCTTTCTCTCCATTTATTGTTGCCAATTGAAAATCAGTCTTCTGGAGCTCAGAAAGGTAAGAGAGAGAAGGGAGAGAGATACATCTTCTCTTGTTTATATTGCAGTTTAAAATCAAAGCAGTCTATATTTTAATCATGATGCAGTTAAATTTAGTAGCTCTCAGTCCTACTGAATCCAAGAAACAAGGTTGTTGTTTTCAACAGGAGTTGATACAGATTTCACTTTAACCGATTGTAGCTTTGTTCATCTTGGATTCTAGACAAGTAATTTTCAGTGATTTCTCACAGAAAATCAGTGGCATCAAGGAATTGAAGTCTCCAGAAAAAGATGATGCATATACTTGTATGCTTCAGAAAAACTACCCAACCAAGCAAATGGGACAAGGATTAGAAGGGGATAGGAAGAAAAATGAAAGGGCTACTAGATCTGGACCGAAAAAATCAAGTTGGCCATTAGATATCAGTGATTGGTGAAGTTTTATGTATTCCTTCACTGCCACCTAATGATTACCACATTTTTGAAATCCAGATCTGAAAAGTGGGAAGTACAATCCTATTTATGGAGTGTAAGAAAAACATGGTATTTCACTTCAAATAATTCCCTTCAGACATTTTAGCTGAAGAACCTTCTGGAATGAGTAAGTATGGGAGAAGTGGGGAGGGGGAGCTTTTACCTGACAAAGCTATGTGTGATAGCTCTGCAATGAAAATTTACTAGATAGTGAAATGCATTTCTGCAGATAGATCACAAAAGTCCTAAGTAAAGAAATGATGGCATTCTACTTCTGGCCTTTTATTTGGGGGAAGGAGTGAAATTCCGAATTTTCAAACTTAAGGCATTTGACTCTCAGCTACAGAGATTAATACAGTACCTTGCAGCTGTTTAGCAGCAAAGCTGCAATTTGCTTTTCAGCCATTAGATGGTGCTTGAAACAGAGGATAGGAGCAAGAAAGAGACAGAGAGAGAAATCTCTGTGTTGCATCATTATATAAGTACAATGTTCTGTTTCAAAACATAGTTTGACAGGCAGGGAGTGGCTTCACAAAAATAAGTCTAAAGTTACGGAAGCAAAGACGTCTGGATTTAGTGTCAGATCTTCATCTGTGTATCGAAGTAAGTTGGTCTATGCTAAGCCATGTTTATACATACAATACTTGGATTCACCCATTGCAAACTGAGACACAACCAAGGAAATAATAGCATAATGACTTTAGCTTAGCCATTGTGAATAGTACAAGCACAATGTACTATGAATATGTTTCGTACAATCGGCACAGCAAACAAAAACAGCCACATTGCTCATTGTTTCTGAGCCCTATCAAATGTTTGCAGCCTTGGCATCTGTTTTTGATTGTAAACCAATGCACAATGTTTCTGATAACCTTCAAACACTGAATATTTTCAAGGAAACATTGTCGTCCATTTGTTCAACAAATAAATATGGAACACTGTACTGAGACAAATAGGACAAAATAAATATTTCATTCTATGTTTGCAAATAAGAAAGTTCAGACAGAATAATAATAATTTACTCCAAATCGGCCTATCCAACTGCATGACTAAACAATGAATTGAACTCAGGATTCATAAGATGAAGCTCAATAATTCATCTGTTGATCTGGATACATTGCAGTATGAAGAAGAGATTGCTAGGATCATTACTGAAGTCAAAGTTTGCAGTATATGACAATACCCAGTTACTTCCCATATAGCAATTTTTGCAATTTTCTACTGTACAGACATTTTTGATGCAGATTTATAGGATTATTTAACTCAAAAGAATAAAAGAATGATTATGGTATTTTCTATTTTTAAAATAAGATAGCTGTATTAAGGCTCCAAAGACTGACCCTTCAAATATGTGTTCAGTAAAAAGATGAGCTCAATGGTAAAAATGCTTCCTAATCTAATGAATGCAGTATAAAAGAAAGTCCAACATGGTAGCTTAAGTATGTGGATATAATTGCTACAAATAACATCACAACATTTGCTAAGGTTATTGACCGAAGGGAGAATACACATACACAAGGGAAAATTTTTCACAGAGAAAGGAAGGTTGAAATTTACAAATAATAACCAAGTTTTTTTCTAAACTTGTATAAGAATTTATAAGTCTTTTGACTGGAAGTAAACATTCTTGTTTGCTAAGAAGTTCTAGTGCATCTTTGTACCAATCAGAGTTTGAAATATAAAAACCTATACATTAAGGGGACAAGCCACCTTGTATGTTTCAACATTACAGAAAGTTGAGTCTCCCTTAAAATCTACACCGTTTCTACATGAATACGGCATGTTATCTTGGCAACAATAGGTTGTCACTTGGGATTCTTTGATTTCTCAAACTAGTCTACAACTGTGGACTTTCCTTGTGGGCTTACACCCAGGTAAGTAATCTGGATGTTGGGGGTTCTTTTGTGGGGGGAGCATTGTTAGTTTTAATAAGTCACCACTGGTTTTTCTTCATATGATGTGTTGAAACAGAATCTAGACACCATCTGACAGGAATGCTTTCATTTAGATTCCTCCATGGAAAAGGGGGCTGGACTTGATGACCTCAGCTGCCCTTTCCAACTCAATCATGTTGCAGTTCCCCTATTGCCATACTGTACAGTCTTGTCTATGGAGATTTTCAATCATCCAGGTCATTGTTGTCCCAAAGTTGCTTTTCCAAAAGGCAACTGGATTTTCTTGAATTATTTCCTTGAAAACATTTCACTTCTCGTCCAAGAAACTGAAGAATCTATTTGGATGAGAAGCTAAATGTTTTCAAGATAAAATCCAGTCATCTTTTTTAAAAGCACCTTTGGGACTGTACATTCTTCCAACATTTTCCTTAGAGGGAGGGAAATTTTGGCCCCTGAAATCATCATCTCAGAATTGTTGAAAGATGAGCTTTGGTCAGGGGTGGGATTCTACCAGTTCGCACCTATTCGCTAGAACTGGTTGTTACATTCTAAGCAGTTCGGAGAACCAGTTGTTAGAAGAAATTACTGGCCTAATCCTGTAAGGAAGGCAGGAAGGAAACATTCTGGTGTTGTTTACAGAAACTGCCTCTCTGTTCACCCTTATTACATTCTTGGCAGGACTAGACTTCCTGTCTCTGGAGCTTCTCTGGAGTTTTTCTCTCTCTCCTTTGCTGATGCTTTGTTTGTGTGGAGTGACCATTGAAAAAAGTGACTTATGACTGTTTTTCACACTTTCGACTGTTGCAGCATCCCCACAGTCACGAGACACCAGGCGAGGAGATGCGTGCCTCAATGTGAGTGATGTTGAGTTGGCCATGCCCACCCAGTGACATGACCACCAAGCCGTGTACATCCAGTCACATGACCACCAAGTCACGCCCACCAACTAAGCCACACCCACAGAACCGGTTGTTAAAAAATTTGAATCCCACCCCTGGCTTTGGTGTTATAGTGGTTAGAGTGCAGCACTGCAGGCTACTTCTGCTGACTGCTGGCTGGCTGCAATTTGGCAGTTCAAATCTAACCAAGATCAAGGTTGACTCAGCCTCCCATCCATCTGAAATTGGTATCAATTGGTAATGAAGACCCAGATTGTTGGGGGCAATATGCTGACTCTGCAAACCACTTAGAGAGGGCTGTAAAGCACTGTGAAGTGGTATATAAGTCTAAGTGTTATTGCTATTTTAGGGTGCCTAGGCCGCCAAGCTCCTTTGCTATGTGACCTTTACAAAAGCGTAAAGCTTATCTTCATAATTTGATGCTGTAATTGACTGCACTATGTTATTGTATCACCTGTGGTTTTATTCTGTGTCTGAACTACACGTAGTTATAAGTGTGCAATGAATAAACCACTACCACTTATACAGCTACTACTCTGCTTTTACAGGCAGTTGAGGGCCGTCTTCTTGTCATCCCTGAGGGTTTTGGAAATTATTGCTGTTTTCTGTCCTTTTTTCAGGGGTCTTTCTATCTTGGCCATTTTATTTTATTGTCTTTCTTTTGCTTCTCTACGCACACACACACACACACACACACCTCTTTTCTTTATTCTTCCTCTTCCTCCAAGCCAGGTTCTCCATGAGAATCCATCTCCTTGTAGCTATGGTCTTTATGAAGCTCCTCTATGTTTTAGGGTTGGTTTTCTCTCTCCTTTTCTCTCACTTCCAAACCACATGGTTGCTTCGGGGGGCACACAGTGTTCTGCACAATAGGGTTTGATATTCAGTGTTGTTTAAAGGCAGCCCGAATAAATATTCAGTTGCCTAGAAATAATTTTTGCAAACTGCCAAAGCACCACCAGCCACCTCAGAAGAAGCAATTCCAAATGAATCTGCCCCAATCCATTTTCTCGTTCTCATCCCACCCTATCTTTCTGTCGCATATAAAGGCACATAAAAATTAAGCCCCCTCTTTTCCCCTTTCTTGCTTTTTTTAAAAAATTACATTTATATGCCGCCCTTCTCCGGAGACTCAGGGCGGCTTACAATCTTTGGAACACAACCCAATGCGCTCAGCAATAGCCTTCATTCCATTGTATATGCCTGTTTATTACTATGGCTTTTTTAGTGGCATTTTTACAAAGTCAGCTTATTGCCCCCAACAATCTTGGGTCCTCACTTTACCTACCCCAGGAGGATGGAAGGCTGAGTCAACCTTCAGCCTGGTGGGATTCGAGCCTGCACTAATTGCAGGCAGCTGGAGCTAAGTGCTAGGCGTTTAACAGCCTGCACCACCAAGGCTCTTTTTTCTTCTTCCTAAACTTTACTTCTCCCTTTGCCTCTCCTCCTTTAGAATTTATATAGTAATTTAGTAATATAGTATTATAGTAAGTGATGAGCTTGGTATGTGATGAACTATTTGTAACAAAGTATGGCTTAGTTGGGACTGCATGAAAATTACAGCCACCATTATCTTTAGAGGTATGTTTTAACATGATCAACTGCAATTGACTCTCCTTAAATGGACTAAGTCTGTCTTCTACCCCATTATGGTATTGAAGAACTTGTTCTTATTGTTCCCTAGGAAATAGCTGGAAATTATTTGGAATTTTTGACCAAAAAAATAAAGCAAAAACATGTTTTCCACAGGGGATAAAAAGTTGTTAATATCTTAAAATACACCTACATTTTTAAATGCCCATATTTTGACAAGATCATCACCATCATCTTAAGTAATTTGCATCAGATTTGCTCCACTGGTGATGAATCTTCAATTTCACGTGTACCAAATTTAAACTGAAATAATTTTAAAGTTGTGAGGAATAGGATTTTTTATTTTATAAAAAAAATGAATGCTACAGACATATCTATAATCACTAAAGGATCAGAGCAAAGATTCGACTGCAATATTTAAGGGTGTGTGTGGGGGGGGGATCAACCAGATGCCTCCACAAAGCCTGTAACCAAATTTTAGAGGCCCCAACCATCTTTTGCAATTGTTTCCCAGCTACGTTCAGAGAGTCCAAATCTGAATATTGCATATAATCACAATGACAACATGGTAATTATAGCTCCTTTTAAAGCCATCATAATACTGGTCTTTCCAACATGTTGTCACAGATTCCATAAATCTCATTTGCCACGCATGAAGAACCTACTATTCCTGGTTCGGAATCCATCCATTTCATTTCAAGTGCATTTAATTAATGAAGAAATTTAACAGACGTTTAAAATTCCTGGGGATTTAGTGATATTCTCTACAGTGAGGCGGAATATATGTGTGTGTGTGTGTGTGTGTGTGTGTTTGAAAACTCCTCCTAAAATAGACCACTCGCAATGAAAGATATTAAGAGAACAAATCTTTGGCAGGGAAAGAGTTCAGCGGGTGTTGTGGCAGTTAGTTCTTGCGGTACATATAACCCAATTAACTTATCAGAAAGTGTAGCATCCCTTTTGTCAGGCTGATTAACTTACTTTCCCCACAGAGTGAAAAGGGAGAGGAAGGTTCCTCATGCCTGATACGAAGAAATGGATCGCACCCAAGGACCTTATTTGTTTGTCATATTATACCATCCTTTCTTCTGTAGCTCCCCAAAAGGCTGGATATGCAGCCTTGTTTCACACTGATCACTTAGTAATCCCAAGGGCCAAATTCCCAAATGACTACCAAGGAAACAAGATTCCAGTAGTTGGAACAAGAGAATTCAACGTGAAGTTCAAAGGCCACACCAAACGTTTGCCCCTGACCATCGTGGACAAAGTCCGCCCAAGCTTGCTGGGACTTGAGTGGTTCAATCCACTAGGCATCAAGGTGACTGGCATCAATCACGTGAGCAACACTGAATGGGAGGAGGCCTTGAAGTCTGAGTTTCCAGAGGTCTTCAGCGATGGATTGGGCAAGTATATTGGGACCCCTATCACTTTCAACCTAGATCCCAAGATGCCCCCAATTCGTTTAATGCCCAGAAGGGTCCCATTTGCCTTAAAGGAAAAAAATTGATGCACAATTAGATAAACTAATAGCTCAAGGAGTTTTAGAGCCCACTGACCACTCCAGATGGGGAACACCCATAGTCACACCAGTCAAGACTGATGGGTCAGTAAGAATCTGTGGAGACTATAAGGGGACATTGAACCATGCGCTTCAGCAGAGCGCATATCCAGTTCCAGTGGTGCATCATTTATTACATTCACTTGGCAGGGGTACAGTCTTTGCCAAATTGGATCTGGCCCAGGCATATCAACAACTAACAGTTGATGATGCCACTGCAGAGGCCCAAACCATTGTGACTCATAGAAGTGCCTTCAAATGTAAAAGGTTACAGTTTGGAGTAAGCGTGGCACCAGGCATTTTCCAAAGCCTTATGGAAAGGATGCTCCAAGGACTGCCAGGGGTAGTGCCTTACTTTGATGATGTGTTAATCTCTGCTGAAAATGACACTCAATTACAAGAGAGACTCAGAGAAGTCCTTACCAGATTCAAGAAAGTGGGGTTAAAAGTCAAGGAAGAAAAATGCACTCTTAGAACTGACAAGGTTGAGTTCTTGGGCTATATGATTGACAAGCATGGCACCACCCTACAGATGCCAAGGTTCAAGCAATCAAAAAAGCCCCTAGACCAAAATGCAAAACAGATTTGCAAGCCTTCCTTGGACTTATTAACTTTTATCACATGTTCCTACCTCAGAAGGCAACCATTGCAGAACCATTACACAGATTACTTGACAAAAAGTCTGTTTGGGTCTGGGGAGGAAGGAAAATCAGCATTTAACAGTATTAAAAGACTAATCACGTCTGATGCTGTACTCATACAGTTCTCTGAGAATTTACCTGTTGTACTGACTTGTGATGCATCCCCTTTGGAGTGGGGGTTGAGCCACAGGCTTCCCAGCAGGAGGGAAGCTCCTATTGCATTTTACTCTCACACTTTGACCAAAGCAGAGAGGAATTACAGCCAATTGGACAAGGAAGCATTGGCAATTGTTGCAGCTATCAAGAAATTTCATGAGTATTTATATGGGAGAACATTTACCATTGTCACAGATCACAAACCTTTGTTAGGCATTGTGGCAGGAGACAAACCTACACCCACTATCCTGTCGCCAAGAATGCTGAGGTGGACTGAATTTCTTGCTGCTTATTCATATAAACTTATCCACAAGCCTGGCAAGGACATTGGACATGCTGATGCCTTGAGTCATTGCCCACTTCCTTGTCACAAGGAGGACTTTGAACCTGAGGCACACTTCCTTCACATACTGAGGATCCTGCTCCTGTGACATACACCTTTTTCCTAGAAACTGTTGCCAAGCTTCCAGCACACGCTGCTGAAATTGCCAGAGAGACTCCCAAAGACACTTTATTGGCTCCTATTATAGGCTGGATTAAGAAAGGTTGGCCTCTTCAAATCTACCTCACCTTGCCCAACCTTTTAAGTCCAGGCAAACTGAATTATCTGTATTAAGAGGATGTATTTTGTGGGGTTACAGGGTGGTTATTCCTGCAAAACTGTAAAGAGAGGTTTTGGAAATGTTACATGAGGGTCATCCTGTTATTGTAAGGATGAAGGGATTGGCCGGGAGTTATGTATGGTGGCCAGGTATTGACAAAATGGTTGAAAACTGGGTTGCATCTTGTCCCAACTGTCAGGTAGTCAGGCCTGCCCCACCTCTTGCCTCCACACAGGAATGGGAATGTCCTAGGGGCCCATGGTCTAGGATTCACATTGATTTCGCTGGCCCTACCAGAGGGCACACCTTCCTTATTATTATAGTAAATGCATATTCCAAATGGCTAGAGGTAATCCCTATGGCATCCACCACAACTGATGCTGTCATCAAGCAGCTTAAAAAGCTTTTTGTAACCCACGGGTTACCTGATGTTCTTGTCTCTGACAATGGCCCTCAATTTACATCCAACCTTTTTGAATCCTATCTAGCACAACTGGGTATCAGACATGCCCTGACAGCCCCTGGGCACCCTTCGGCTAACAGCCGGGCTGAACGAATGGTACGTTTTACCAAGGAAAAGCTTCAGCAATTGGGTCCTGAGGACGTCACTGAGAAAGTTGAAAAACTTCTTAGTGTTCAGCACATCACTCCTAACCCATCAACTAACTTATCCCCAGCAGAGTTGTTGATGGGTAGGAAACTTAGGTCTCCCCTTGACCACCTTCATCCCACTTACGCACCCAACGCACCACTTGATTCCACTAGCAAAGTTCGCACGTTCAGTGTGGGTGATTCTGTTTATGCTAAGAACCTTATGGGTGAACCTTCATGGATTCCTGCTGAAATAACTCAAATCACAGGGCCTCGTTCTTTTTTTTTTTTAAACAAATTTTATTCAATTTTTAACAATTTTTTAAAAACAGCTCTTTTCAGTAGACAGCATGTTCCCGGGTCGTCACTTTTACATGCAAATATGACAGCAAATCTATATTCATTTTAACTTCACTTCTATTCCATTTTAGCAGACAGAGGATCAAAGAAATTAATCCTAATCTCAAATCTTAATCTCAATCTGTATAGCCCCCAGTTCATTTCAAGTTAATTGCAAATATATATATATATATTTTAAAAAACTTCATTTATAAATCTTACAAATAACAATATATTTGCCCATCATATTAAAGATAAGGTTCATCCATATCTATCCTTTAATTATCTTCACATTGTTAATACTCTTTTATCATTTACAGAATTCTTTTGTCCGTCAGATTTGCCCTTTCATCACATATTCTCTCCATAATTCTAAATCCGTACAAATTTTAACACTAAAAAGAATGAAAGAAAAAAACCTAGACTTGCCCCCTTTTACTACTTTGAAAGTGGCACCTCAGTGGTTAATATAGTAACATAATCATAATCATTCCCTTTAAAATGAAAGATAGAGAAAAAAGAGAAAAAAATAGGAGAAAAGCTCCCTTACAATATATCTCTAATCAATCGGGTTCTGCAACACATATCCCCCCTAAGATTTATTTATGGTTCCAAGATAATAATAAAAATAACTAATCTTGGTTATTGACAAACCTCATTTTTAGACATTTTCTAAAATCATTTCAATTAATTCAATTCATCTAATCATCATTTAGCTTTCTTTTGTAAATAAGAAATAAAGATGTGACCTTTTACCAGTAAAAATTGTCAGTAACCCCTATTGTTTTACACTTTTATAATCAATATATTCTTATTACCATTTCTTCATGCAGAACCCCCTTTTAAATAAATTGTCTCTATGCAAACAAGTTTCTTTCTTTATTATGTAACTCCGTGTCTCTCTATCTTTTGTTCTTGTTTCTTGTTCCTTCTCCTCTCTTTTATCCCGCTAACCCCCTTCTCTATCCAGTTTAAATCCCTCTCTCTTTACCTTTCTGCTCTGGACCTTTCTAACATGCCTAATTTCATAAATGTTCCCTTTTTAATTACCTTCTTGAGTTTCATTTTTGACCATCCTCCCTTTCCTTTTATTTGTATTAATCTTTGTGTTGGTTGTTTTCTTAAAATGGCTTTTAACTCCCTTCTCCTCCCTATTATCCTGTTCCCCCTTCTCTATCCAGTTTGAATCCCTCTCTCTCTTTTACCTTTCTGATCCTTTCCTTCTGAACCTTTCTAACATGCTTAATTTCGTAAATGTTCCCCTTTTTAGATACTTTCTTAAGTTCCGTTTTTTAGCCACCCTTCCTTTCCTTTTATTTGTAATAATCTTTGTATTAATTGTCTTTTAAGATGGCTTTCTCTTGTGCTGGCTCCACCCTTTCCAAGGCTCCTTCTTCTTTGTTCAGCATTTGAATGCCCATATTTTCTGCAACATGCCAAGTTAGTTCAGTCACTTCCTGTAACAGTTCTTTCATATTTTTAAACTCCATTTTTAATTCTTTGGATGACCACCAAAATTTTAATTTTCCTTATTTCTTCTTCTTTAAATTTTCTATAATCCTAACCCAGGTCCAGAGTCTATATCAATATCACCAATTAGCCAGTAGTCCGTCTTTGTGTATTCAAGCTTTCACTTTCCATGAGTCTTGCGTCTCTTTAAAATGTAACAACTCCAATCCACAAAGGAACAAGATAGTTTCTTACTTCTTTAGCTTCCAATTTTTCTCCACAAAGTGGCACTTTCTGCACAGAGTCTTAACCCTTTCCTTTTATTTTAATATTCAAAGTTTCCGAGCCCCAAACTTAAGTTCTTACGCTGGCTTCTTCCTTTCCCGGTTCGAAGCCCTTATAGCTGTCAAAAATATTTTACTTATTTTTTCCATCACTTGGAACTACGCCGCTTCTGTTCTCTTTTTAAAACTCATCTTTATCTTAATCCGGGGTGCCTCTTACCATCCGGTTCCTCTGCTGTCGACTTCTCTCTTTCCTCCTGCACCAATCTTAATCCCGTTGAGACCTTCTCTTCGAGGTGGCCATTTTTGACCACCACTTCTTGACGTCTTCGGAGGGAAAAGACCAGACCCAAAAGGGGGGAGATGCGGCTCCCCTCACTCTGGCTGGCAGATTTCCCTTTCTCCGCCGCCCCTACGAGGCAGCTTCAGCCCCGAACCTTGCAGGATCGGGGCTCTCAGACGCAAGAGCCAGGCTGCGGTCGTGGACGATCACAAACCGCCGCCCGTTCTCGAGAAGGCTCAACCCGGAAGTCAGGGCCTCGTTCTTACAGGGTACAAACAGAGGATGGAGTCCTCTGGAGCAGGCACATTGATCAGCTTAGATCCAGGTTACCTCAGGAACATCGCAATTGTTCCTCTCTAGTTCCCATACATAATGCCTTTTCTAGGGGGGAGAGGGAGGAACATGAGGATAATCAGCAAACAAGAATCAACCCCATGTGTAATGAGCCATTACGACAGGAACCATCCCAAAACCTGTCACAATGCCAAAATCCATCCTTACAAGTGGAAGATTGCACATCACTACCTGACTTGGGTGCTGACATTGGGCTGGAGATGGGTTGGGAGGAGAGACCAGATTCTAACAATCAAACAGGGTCTTCTTTCACAGGAAGTCCAACTAGGGAAATGTCAACAGACACATTTCCCCTCACTGGGTGAGAACATTAAAACTTCTGAACCACGAAGGTCTCATAAGAGAGCCCCACCTATTTAAAAGAATACATTAGATAGGTTGGGGTTTGAGTATGGAGTGAACCTAGTGGGGAGGGGTGTTATGTATGCAGGTTTGAATGTCATTGGTTAAGTTTGAACTGTTCTTGTAAAATGTCAGAAATGATTGGTTTAAAAAGTACGGGAAAACCCTGCACTCTGATTGGCTGGCAACTGGGGCTGCTGGCTATAATTAGCAGCCGCAGCCCAGCCAAATCGAGTCTGTTATGAGCTGTAGTCACTAATAAACTCTTCACTGAAGGACTCCACGTCTGACTCTTTATGCAAATAACAGAAATATTTTATGAGTTGACACTGGAGAGCCAGTAATGGAAATTGGTATTTGCCGGTTCTCTGAACTACCCGCAAATACCACCTCTGACTGGGCCCGCCCCCATCTATTCTCTGCCTCCCCAGTCCCAGCTGATCGGCTGGGTCTTTTTTTGTTGCCCTGCTTAGGAGAACGGAACTGGAAAGCAGGTTAGTGGGGTGGGAGGGGTGGGATTTTGCAGTAACCTTCCCCTGCCACACCCACCAAGACACGCCCACCAAGACACACCATGCCAACAGAACCGGTAGTAAAAAAATTTGAATCCCACCACTGCACATGTCTGGTGAAAACCAACTGTGATGGGGCCCTTGGTTTTCACCTAATTAAAAGCAAAAGGTTTTCCCTCAACCCGAAAACAATCAGTCACATGGCCCAATCACTGCAGCATCCACTGGTCTGATGACATCACTCCTCCTTCTTTCAGCCAGGTGTGAGAATGTCCTTGGTTCCCAGGAGAAAGCATTGAGGAAGTATTTTATTTTGACTGCACAAGTCCAGCTATCTTTAATCCGCCCCTCCTTATCCCTCACTCCAGTGCGGCAGCACTGAAGCTCTAAGATGGTTTCGCCCAGGTCAGCTTCAAGGTTGACAAAAGCCACCATATCACCAATTACAGGTAGAAACTCTACTTAACAACAGTACATTGAGTGGCTGCCCGAAGTTAAAACGGCACTAAAAAAAGTGACTTATGACCATTTTTCACACAACTGTTGCAGCATCCCTGTGGTCCCTTGATCAAAATTCATATGCTTGGCACCTGGCTCGTATTTATGACAGTTGCAGGGTCCTAGGGTCACGTGATCACCTTTTGTGACCTTCCAACCAGCAAAATCAATGGGGAAACGAGGTTCACTTAACAACCTTGTTACTAACATAACAACTGCAGAGCCTTGGTGGTGCAGGCAGTTAAATGCCTAGCACTTAATTCCAGCTGCCTGCAATTAGTGCAGGCTCAAATCCCACCAGGCTCAAGGTTGACTCAGCCTTCCATCCTCTCAGGGTAGGTAAACTGAGGACCCAAGATTGTTGGGGGCAATAAACTGACTTTGTAAAAATGCCGCTTAGTAATAAGCAGGCATATACAATGGAAGGAAGGCTACTGCTGAGTGCATTGGGTTGCACTCCAAAAATTGTAAGCCGCCCTGAGTCTCCGGAGAAGGGCGGCATATAAATATGAATTAAAAAAAAACTGCAGTGATTCCCTTAACAACTTTGGCAAGAAAGGTCATAAAATAGGGCAAAACTGATTTAACCATTGTCTCACTTAGCAACAAAAATTTTGGGCTCAGCTGTGGTTGTAGGCTGACGATTATCTATATGACATAAAAGCACTCCTGATTGTCAAACAATATGCAATTGTTGTTTTATTAAAAAGCTGTGATCCGGCAAGATTGCTTGGAAAATATAATGGTGAAACATGTGTTGATGTTCGCCGGCAGCAGGTGTGGATGGCTGAGGTCTCAGAGAGGGAGGACTCAGATTAGGGGCCTGCATGTGAGGTAGGGATGGGGCCAGGACCATCAGGGAGTGGAATGCTGCCTTCGGAGATTGTGGAGGCTGGCAGCAGTGATGCAGAGGACACCAAGGAGCCTGTGCTCAGTGCGTGTGCACACAGGGCTGCTCGAAGGAAAGAGCAGCTGCAGCAGCACAGGCGCCTCAGGAGTAAGGCTGCAAGGTAATGGCCTCCCCCTTAAGAGATAAAAGCCAGCTTGAGGGACAAGGATTCTTTGCAGGAAGCAAAGAAGTTCTTGTACTTCAAGCCTTGTGGAAGTTCGGTTTGTGTTTGAAGACTTTTTGTTTGGAATATTTCTTGGCAACTTAATCTAGTGCTTTTGGCAGTCTTGCACAACCTTGGCAAGGCTCGTTCCTATCAGAGACAATTAGTTTTAATAGCCTTTTAGCCGTGAATGAACGGAATTTGCAAAGAAGCATTAAAAGGTTTTTTTATCTCTGTTTGGTATTTGTTTACTTGGAACAAGGTTTGGGTCAGAACAGTATGTTGCAAAAGCCAGTTTGGTGTGGGGGTGAAATTATCAGGCTAAAAATTGGGAGACTGTGAGTTCTAGTCCTTCCTGAGGCAAGAAGACAACTCAGTGACTTTGAGCCAGTCACTCTCTCTCAACCCAAAACGAATGCTGTGGCATTCTTCCATTTCTGAAAATCTTGCTGTGAAAAACTGCAGGGGGTAGGCCAGGAACTTTCTAGAACCCAACCCTGTTTCAAAGACACCAATCAATCAATTAACTGTTATTAATGGCACACTTAAAATATGGAGCATGATTTGGCTTGGCTTGGCTTCTCTTTTCTTCCACACTACACATATCCCTAAAGTAACAGTCTCCAAACAATCTCACTCTGATCAGAAAATCTCACATGATAAGCTACAGCCAAGAGATGAATGTGGGGAGCTGAATTCCATTTTGATAAAAAGCAAGGTTCCAATCTAGCCAATGCATAATTTCCTGAAACAGATAGCATTATTTCTAAATTTTTACTGAGGCCGGAATGATGTCTGTATTAGTATTTGTAATGGAAGGAGCAATGCTACTTGTTTTTTCCTATTCTCACTTTAAAAAAAAAATCCTCAGAGATGAACTCAAATAGATCCAACACTGCAGCGAAACAACAATCATCTTAAAAAGCCAAGTAGAAATTCATTAAGGACAAGGTCTTTGACGCAAAGCAGAACTGAATATTTATGTGTCTCAGCAGGGATCTTTTTCCACAGCCTGAGGGCATCAGCTGAGAAGGTCCCATTCCTTCCCGCCCACATATAAGCTCCTAAGCAGACATGCCTTTCAAGCAGTATCTTGTCCTGAGATTTTCCAGCTATCATCTTTTAAAAAAAACATATATGTCACCTTCTTGGTAACATCAAAGAGAGGCATTCAGTATGGATTTTTTTTCATTCTCTTAGACTTTCAAAGGATGTTAGCAGATATATATGATTTGATTGCTTATTAGTAAACTATGACTATCACTAAGTGTTGTATCTTATGATTCTTGATGAATGTATTTTATTTTTTTCTTTATGTACACTGAGAGCTTATGCACCAAAGATAAATTCCTTGTGTGTCCAATCACACTTGGCTGATAAAGAATTCTATTCTATTCTATTCCATTCTATTCTATATATGATCTCAGTGCCAATCAGATATTTTAAGTGTTAGCACAATGCAGATGAATAGAAATTTCAATATCTACCCTTTCTTTTTTGCATCCTTAAATTATGGCTAACACAAAATCAGTACTGGAAGCAGTTATTAAACATCCTTCAAATAAGGCATACTTGGGCTTTTAGAGCAAAAGATTAACATAACTGATCTCTTTGGAATGATCTTACTGAGAAAAAGATGACCAACCTTTTCTATATGTCAACCACCTGTGCCACCACCTCAAAAAAAACCACCTCTATTAAATGTTCACAAAATGTCGTGTGAAATCTTACAGGAGTTCAACATTCTCATGTGTGTGGAAGGTTTCATAATCATGCAAAATTTTCAGCTTTTTAAAACTGGATTCTCTGAAAATAGGAACAGGGGATCCTTTCTGAAGATTTGGTGCTGCTGACCTAATTATTAAGTATCCTATATCAGCAAAACAAAGGATTCACAAATGCAAGGAAAACACAGGGTTAGGACAATTGTGTTGCCCTTTCACAGGCTTCTTTGGAGTAGTTTCTGATACAAACATTTTAGAATTATGGCATTTTTACCAAAAATGTAGAAGGCAGGAAAATACTATAACCAAGATACAGTCAAACACAGAAGCAAGGCTTCATGCAGGAAGTCACATTATGCTCAGCATTCCAGATGGAGAACAAAAGGAACTGTTTTCTTCAGGAAGATCCACATCTGTTTGTGAAAACTATCTGAACCTAGTTTTTTTTTAAATGTATTTTGCTTTAATTCTGAACAAAACATCCTTATCAAGTGGTTTTGTTGAAATATTTTGAGTAACTGTGTCTTATCAGAACAAAATTCAAAATTGTCAGTTTCCCCCAACTATGATCTGGCATATCACAGACCTCCTGACTTTACATGACTAGAGTAATCTCCTAGGTTAACCTTTAGAAGAAGTCTCATAGATATAGTTCAGCTAGATAACAATCTGTAATGCAAACAAGAATGAAACCAAACTAAAGCAAAGCTCAAAATTCTTTAAGCCCACCAATGTATCCTTCATGAACTATCATTTCCACACAGCAAAGGTGGGGATTTTCTTAGAAAAATAAGAAAAACAATAATCTGTATGGGGGGAATGTATCCTTCAGCTGTGAGGAGTCTTATTGTGTATGATCTGGTGCTTTATAGTTTCTTTCCTTTCAACACTCTACCATCACCAATCAAAATGAATTAAAGCAACTCCATGACTAGTCCTGATGTTCTTCTGACTAGGAAAGACAAATTGGAAATAAAGTAGCCCAATCACAGGTTACCAAACAAGAGTGCAGTGCTTGGGACAGGTCAAATGTTCACAATTTCAGATTCTGAATCAGCCAGACTTTCTCTCAAGTTTGGGACAAAACTATTGGTTTTATACTTAGAACCCTCAAAAAGAACATTTTCAGGTCAGAACTTTCCAATGTTGAAATGCTTGGCACATCCCTACCATTTGCTACAATTAGCCACTGCCCTTCAACGTAAGCAGCTTTTCAGGAAAAGATTGCACCCAACATCAGAAAGTTTCAAACTAAAGTCTAACTAGTAGGTAACTCTTGCAACAGTTGGGTTGTTCCAAAAGTCAGAAGTAGAAAAATCTGTGGTTATACTAAGGCTGCTAGGAAGTTTTAGTTTCTGGTTGCGAAATATTGGTTGCAGTGACATTTGGAAGACGTGGTTTGAACAACCAAAAATATTGAATGGTTAATTGATTGAAGAAAAGTGCTCCAATATATCATAAGGAACTATACCACACGCATTTAATTTTGGAATGATATATTTAAACAATGTTATTGCTGTTGCCAAAAAATGGTATTTAATTTATTAAGTAAATAATTACTTTAAAATACAACTAACTTTTACTCAATTTTATAAATTTGTCTCCAGATGTGATCACAATTCCATATTTATCTCATAGGAATTATATTGCCTGGTAACATGAGTATTTTCCTAGCATTATTCTTATTAGCTGAGTGAGTGAGATCAGTCTAGGAATGTGCAATGTCACCGCATTAATGTGATAGAAAATTCCATACATCCAGGCACATATCAAGGTATGCAAAGCAACCTTTCTACCTTCAGCATATATAGCATTATATGTAAATGTCCTAGTAATAAGCAGGCATATACAATGGAATGAAGGCTATTGCTAAGCGCATTGGTTTGTGTCCCAAAAATTGTAAGCCGCCCTGAGTCTTCGGAGAAGGGCGGCATATAAATGTAATTTTAAAAAATGTAAAAAAGTGTTCACACTAATACCGTGTTTCTCATAAAATAAGACTGGGTCTTAATTTTTTTTTGAGCCCTGAAAAAACGGCTAGGACGTCTTTTCGGGGGTGACTTAATTCCCCCCCCCGCATCCTCGGGCGGGCGGGTGGCAGCGGTGTGGATGTTGGCCTCGGCAGGGCGCCTGCCGTCGCTGCTTCCTCTTGGAGCGTCCTCTTCCGTTTGGAGCTGCCGCCACATTTGGAGCTGCCACTGCTGCGTTTGGAGCATCGCCGCCACGTTTGGAGCTGCCGCCGCCACGTTTGGAGCTGCCGCTGCCGTGTTTGAAGCATCACCACTGTGTTTGGAGTATCACCGCCACATTTGGCACTCCAAACGCGGTGGCAACGCTCCAAATGCAGTGGCGGCAGCTCCAAACATGGCGGCAGCAGCTCCAAATGGAAGAGGATGCTCCAAGAGGAAGCAGCAGTGGTGGGCACCCTGCCGAGGCCAACATCCATGCCGCCGCCACCCACCCACTGACCCGGCCTGCAGGCAGCACCATACCCAGGTCTGCAGCAAAGATCCTTGGCGGGAGTAGGGAGCTCTCTGTGCTCCGCCATGATCAGCCATTAGGAGCGGCTGGTGGCGAGGCATAGTTGCCCACAGGTTGCTCCTAATGGCAAGGCCCCTCACCCTTTCCCTTTCGCATGTTTTAAAATAGGCCTAAATTTGGGGGGAGGGCTTAATTTCATTTTATGCCTAAAAAAACATGCTGGGCCTTCCTATTGGGGGGGGGCGTATTGTTGGAGAAACATGGTAGTTACATAAAAGCAGATGCAAAGATTTTCTTCACCACTATATGAACCAGGGAAGCCCTATAAAAATGCAGTACATGGTTCTGAACAACAGTCCCAAAGGTGCTTTTTCATGGGGTAACTGGACTTCCTTGTTTTGTCTTTGAAAACCTGGATGGCTGAGAATCTCTACAGACTTTTAGCTATTCAATTTGGGATGAGCGCACCTTGAATGGTGTGGGAGTAGGAATGGATTTCAAGAGAAAAATTGCAGACTACAGGAACCAAGAGCACTACTTAGGTGACTCTGAGAACACAGATGTGTCCAAGTGCTTCAATGACCCTCTAAAAGGATACAAATTACCAGGTGCCTGCAAGGAGTATAAATCCTTCCATTCCCCACCATCCAGTCAGAACTGAAGAAGCTTCTTGGATGAGAAGTGAAACATCTTCAAAGAAAAAACAAGAAAGTCCAGCTGCCTCTTGAAAAAGCACCTTTGGGACAGCCATGACCTGGATGACTGAGAATCTCTAGAGTTCTGAACGACAGGTTTCATGTTCAATTGTTTCATTTTTGTTGTGCTTAGGCCAAATGTAAGGTCTTTCCTTTGATAATAACTCCACTTTAGTTGCTTTTTATGCATGGTCAGTGATACTTCACTCATGTCTAACAGCAGTATGATCATGTCCTGCTGGGTTTTTTTTAACCATGACCACGTGACCTTACTTACATCTCATCCCTAGCGCACAGTTGAGGAAACTAGAAATTACCTCTAGCTGATTCAGTTTCAAAGTAGTTTTTCCCCCTTTTTTTCCAATCCAGTTTTGACTAGGGATGTGATCTAGCACACCTTGAGCACAAAATTATCTCTCTATCAATTTCTCCATCCGACTTGGCTGTATGTCCCTCCACCGTGACTGTACGTTCAACAAACAGGTCACAGAATAGTGGTTAAACCAGGAGAGAGTGTCCCAAGACTCTTTACAAGCCCTTCTCTATGCTTGAGTCCTATTACTCAAGATATTTCTGAGTGTGGGCCTAGCTTTCTTCTAAAAGAGCACTAAACTTACGTTGAAAAATACTACAACGGATGCAATGCAGGTGTGGCAGAGGGGTGCAGGATGAAATGGTAGCTATTCCAATCACCTGAAGAAATTTCTTTAATTGCCCATATTAAAACGTTAAGAATAGTACCACTCACTGACGTGCCTAGTTACTGAGGCAGAATTAAGTTCAACAATCAAAACAATTACTACCAACCTGCCTCCAATCGAGGACCTGTATACTGCACGAGTCAAAAAGAGGGCTGTGAAAATATTTACAGACCCCTCACATCCCGGACATAAACTGTTTCAACTCCTACCCTCAAAACGACACTATAGAGCACTGCACAGCAGAACAACTAGACACAAGAACAGTTTTTTTCCCGAATGCCATCACTCTGCTAAACAAATAATTCCCTCAACACTGTCTAACTATTTCCAAAGTCTGCATTACTATTACTATTAATCTTCTCATCACTCCTTATCACCCATCCCCTCCCACTTGTGACTGTATGACTGTAATTTTGTCGCTTGTATCCTTATGATTTATATTGACTGTTTCCTAGTATGATGTGATAGTCCCTATGACTATCATTAAGTGTTGTACCTTATGATACGAATGTATCTTTTCTTTTATGTACACAGAGAGCATTTGCACCAAGACAAATTCCTTGTGTGTCCAATCACACTTGGACAATAAAGAATTCTATTCTATTCTATTCTATTCTATTCTATTCTATCCTATCCTATCCTATCCTATCCTATCCTATTCTATTCTATTCTATTCTATTCCACATTACTTTTTTTTAAAATGTATTTTCTGACCATTTGGTGGATTGCCTTTTAAGACAGCTGTCTGTCAATGCTTGGAAAGGATGAACTTCTAAGGCACCCTAACCGTGTAAATTTGGGAAATGATTTCTCTGCTCATTTATTTATTTTATTTATTTATTTTATTGGACTTATATGCCGCCCCATTTCCGAAGACTCGGGGCGGCTCACAGCTAAAAACATACATTTACAATAAATAGCTAAAAAAGAATTAAACAAGTACAAAGCCCAATAATACCAAATTTAAAATATTTAAAACTATCCCCCCCCACCGAGAGGCAGTCACAGCCCAGTTTGGTCAAATATCCAGGTCTTCAAATCGTGGCGGAAGGTGCGGAGGTCAGGGGCCAGACGGAGATCCAGAGGCAGCTGGTTCCATAGGTCGGGGACCGCCACAGAATAGGCTTGTCACCATGGGACTGCCAGCTGACATTGGCTTGCCGACAGGACCCTGAGGAGCCCCTGCCTGTGTGCCCGCACAGGGCGGTTGGCACTCAATATCGGCAGGAGTTGCTCCCTTAAATATTGTGGACCCATGTCGTGTAGGACTTTGAATGTTAAAACCAAAACCTTGAATCTCACCCGAAGTGCAACCGGCAACCAATGCAGGCTGCGCAGGAGGGGGGTAATATGGGAGAATCGGGTAACTCCCATCACCACCCACGCGGCCGCATTCTGCACCAGCTGCAGTCTCTGGATGGTATGCAAGGGCAGTCCTAAATAGAGAGCATTGCAGTAGTCGAGTCGGGAAGTGACAAGGGCATGAGTGACTGTACACAGGGCATCTTGGTCCAGAAACGGGCGAAGCTGGTGAACCAGCCGGACCTGGGCAAAGGCCCCCCTGGCGACGGCCCCCACCTGCTCCTCCAACTGGAGCCATGTATCCAGGAGGACCCCCAGGTTCCGCACCCTATCCACAGGGGGCAACACCACTCCCCCTATGGTCAACGGTGGACATTCCTGACTGGACCGAGATGCCGGTATGTACAGCCACTCAGTCTTGGCCAGGTTGAGCCAAAGCATGTTTCCCTCCATCCAGATCTGTACCGCATCCAGACAGCGAGTCATCACGGAGAGGTTATCACTGATCTGGTTTGGGATGGAGATGTATAGCTGGGTATCATCAGTGTACTGGTGATACCTCACCCCAAAACCACGAATGATCTCACCCAGATATTGAATAAAAGAGGGGAGAGGACCAACCCCTGGGGGACCCCACAAGTGAGCGCCCTTGGGGCCGACCTCTGTCCCCCTGTCAACACCGATTGCGACTGCCCCGAGAGGTAGGAGGAGAGCCACTGAAAAACAGTGCCCCCCACTCCCAACCCCTCGAGGCATCGCAAAAGGATACCATGGTCGATGGTATCGAAAGCCGCTGAGAGGTCTAATAGGACAAGGACAGAGGAAAAACCCCTGTCCCGGGCCCTCCAGAGATCATCCATCAGTGCGACCAATGCCATCTCTGTGCTGAAACCAGGCTGGAAGCCTGATTGGTACAGATCTAGGTAGTCTGCTTCATCCAGGAAGAGTGGAAACTGCTGAGCCACCACACTCTCAACAACCTTCGCCAAAAAACGAAGGTTGGAGACTGGATGGAAGTTGTCTAACATGGTCGGGTCCAGGGCAGGCTTCTTCAGGAGGGGCCTCACCACCGCCTCTTTAAAGGCGAAGGGAAAGACACCCTCCCTTAACGAAGCATTAACCACTGCCTGGAGCCAACTGCAGGTGACCTCCCTGGAGGCATAAGCCAACCAGGAAGGAAACGGGTCCAACAAACATGTGGTGGAGCTCAGATGCCGCATAATCCTGTCCACTTCATCCTCGGAAACAGGATTAAACTCAGCCCAGATCACATCGGCCAGACTACTTGCACCCTGATCCTCAGACCACTGCAAAGTAGAACACAACCTGCTCCGAATCCGCTCGATCTTATCCGACAGATATTGACCAAATTCCTCAGCCCTTCCCCGCAGAGGGTCCACCGCCTCCCCCGGATGTAGGAGACAGCGGGTGGCCCTAAACAGGGCAGCCGGGCGGTTATCTGTGGATGCTATGAGGGCGGAGAGGTAAGACCTTCTCGCCACCCTCATAGCTACCAGGTAGGTCCTAATATGGGCTCTTAGCTGGGCTCGATCAGATTGGGAGCGGGTGGATCTCCACCTGCTCTCTAAGCCCCTCCAACGGCGCTTCATCCCACGGAGCTCCTCAGTATACCAGGGAGCCACCTGGGATCCATGGCATGTGAGGGGACGCATGGGGACAACCCTGTCGAGGGCATCTGTAGCAGCCTGTTGCCAAGCGGCCACCAGGTCCTTGGCAGAGTTGTGGGCAAGGGAAGTGGGAAAAGACCCCAGTTCCGCCTGGAACCTCTCAGGGTCCATCAGGCATCTGGGACGGAACCATCTGAGTGGCTCCTCATCCCAGCAGTGGGAAGCAGCCAGTTGGAAGACCAGCTGCAGGAGATAGTGATCAGACCATGGGACGGGCAGTGTCGTACAACAGACCTGCCCTCTATCACTACGCCACTGTTCAGAGACAAAAACTAGGTCGAGAGTGTTTCCCCCCTCGTGAGTCGGGCCTTGAATCAACTGGGTCAGGCCCATGGCCCCCATGGAGGGCATGAATTCCTGGGCCAAACCCAATGCCCCCCCACAGGGAAGGCAGATTGAAGTCACCCAGGACCATAAGCCCATCCTGAGAGGACGTCGAGAAACCCAGGCAGGGCTGCTGCCACACAGCTGGGGGAAAGGTATGTCAGCAACAAGCCCACCCAACCACCAGGCCCCCACCTCAGGAGAAGGGTTTCACTCCCGCCTATCTCAGGAACAGTGATCTCCCTTGGAATCAGGGTCTCCCGAATAACCACAGCCACTCCACCACCCCTCCCCTGAGCCCGTGACCGGTGCAAAATCCAAAACCTGGGGGCATAAATCAACCAGAGGGACTCCTCCCTCCGGCCCCAGCCAGGTCTTGGTGATGCAAGCCAGGTCTGCAGTCTCCTCCTCAATCACCTCACGGAGGAGGGAAGACTTATTAGCCATGGACCTGGCATTAAAATACACCAGTCTGAGCCCAGGGGTCCCCGTTCCCATGCCCCCAGGGGAGGAGGTCATAGGGTCGGAGTGTGCCACCGCTCGAAGATAGCGGGAGCATGCTCCCAACACATGATCTGGCCCTATGCCTCGTCGTCTCCTGCCGATCCCAACCACCCTGGGGATTGCAGGCCCCAGCCCGCACTCTGGGGCCCTGCCGGCCCCCAACCCCTGCCCCCCCACGAACCAGGCTGCAACCCACACTCCCGGAACCATTTCCCACCCTCCTCCCCAACCTGCTTAAAAATTTGTTTAAAAATTTAGCTAAAGGGGCCCTAGTGACCCTCTTTTTTGTTCTATTAGAGCCCCAACCCTGACCCATCCCCCCACCATGCCATCTCTCCGGGTTCCATAACCCATCCTCGAGGTAGGCCGATGATAATGTAGCAGGCCATATCCAGGAGGGAGGGAGCCTCCTTAGGGCCTGCAGTCTGCTACCGTAAAAGTTCGAATAGTATGGATATGGGCATGTCAAGGAACAGGCATAAGGGTCTACAGATGGAAATGATAGAGTCCGGAATATGAAACTTGGTTGAGTCCTAGGTGCTACCCGTTGGAAGATCCAGATCCAGGAACCAGGCTGCCCTCTCACAGCAGTCCTGTGGCTGATGTTCAAGGCCTTTATCCGGGTCAAGCCATGCTCTCTCACCGCAGGCGTCCCCAACGGGCACCAGTTGGACAGATGGCTAAAAGATGTTAAATGGCTACCAAGGAAAAGAGTGTGCCCCCCTTGCTGTTCTCTCACCACAGCGAGGGACACAACAAAGTACAGTAGCCACAAACCAAGTTCAAGGGAGTACAACCAGCACTGGGATTCCGGGCCCAGGTCACTAGGGTGTCCAAACCCACCCTTCCGTGGCCTGTGGTATGGCATAGATGGTTCCCTCCCAGTAGCTAAAGTACCTTGAGATCGGCGTAGATGGAACAGATGGTAAAGGTGGAGCAGGTAACATAAGTGAGGCAAGTTGACCAAACATAGTAGTCGATGGGAGAGTCCAGAGTCCGGCCATAGGGAACAGCAGGGGAAGGGTGGCAGTGCAATAAATGGGTGGCATCCCGGCAAAGGCCACCCCAGGAAAGGACTAGGGTCAACGGCGGACCCGGGACCACTACCACTGACCAACCTCGGGTCCCGTACCATCGTCCGTTGGTCCTCCATCCTCTCCAGCAACAGGGCCGCCATCGCCACCACCATCACCCCCAACGCCACAGATGAAGCCGGCATAACCCCTAACAGCCTTAGGACGGGGCCAAGGCCACCACCCGTAACAGCTAAATGAGGGCTAGCCACATTCCTCGCTGTTCTCAAGGCCGCTCCCGGGGCGGCCGCTGTGTCACATCGGCCTTCTGACCGAGCTGGAGACCAGGGGCTAACCACAAACAGCGCCGTCATCGCTCCCGATACTCCTGGCATCCTCGGGGCTACCTCTCCCGAAACAGCTACAGCCTCACATCTGTGCTCCAGCTGACTCGGAGGCCTGGGGGGGGAAACGTCACTGGGCTCGCCACTGCACCCGGAGCTGCTGCTGTGTCATACCGGCACTTCTGCAACTCCGCAGATACAAAAAAACTGGGGGGAAGATGTCGTCGAGTTCGTCGATCCCGAACTTGCCCCCGAGCCCAGCGAATCCCAAGCCGAAGGTCTCATTCGCCTCCCCAAGCAATCTGGCGCCGGCGACAGGTACTGGGGGGGTTGCAAAACTCCTCCAGACACCCTCTCAGACCGCTCAAACCCTTCGCCCGTTTTGGAGCTCAGCAGGAGACGGCCATGTCAGTTAGGCATGCGCAGAAGAATTTAAAGCCTGAGTGCAAAATCAGCTACATTTTTCACACCCATCATGGATTTGGTCATCCAATAGGATTAAATGGTTAAAACCATCAGCTCAAAAATCTGAAGATCATATAATAACCCCAGGGTAAGATGAAATCAGTTTAGGGCATAATGTTGAGATAGCCTCTTTTTTTCTTGCCATTTCAATAGGAATGTAACTTGAATTTACAAGTGACATACTAACATCTGGCATTAATGTTACTACATGCTTTTCCTTCAGCACGGAGCAGAAACCCTTTAAATTCTTCAAAATGGACCACAGTTATTTATACGGTGCTGATAATTACCTACAAAGCCCTACATGGCTTGGGGCCGGGGTACTTGAGGGAACGTCTCTTGCCAGCATCGACTACCCATTGCCCTGGGTGCTCCCACAGACAGGGCCTCCTTGGGGTGCTGTCGGCTAGACAGTGTCGGCTGGCGACTCCCAGGGGTAGGACCTTCTCTGTGGGAGCGCCCACCCTGTGGAATCAGCTGCCCCTGGAGCTGTGGTTGGCCCCTGACCTCCGTTCCTTCTGCCGTGACCTGAAGACATGGCTTTTCCAACAAGCCAGCCTGGACTGAGGGGTGGGTGGGTTTTTAGATGTTTTTAGGTTTAGAGTTTTGTGGGTTTTAGATACTGTTTGGCTTCGGTTTAATAACTTTTTAAATAACTTTTAAATTTTGTATTGTGTATTTTTATGATGTGAGCCACCCTGAGTCCTTTGGGAGATAGGGCAGCATATAAGTCCAAACAATCAATCAATCAATCAATCAATCAATAATCTCTTATTGGCCATATTCTATCATTTATTGGAGAAATCAGAGGCTATCCTAGATTTCTTGTGGTGCAGTGTTTAGAATGCAGAATTGTAAGCTAAAGGGCCTTGGTGGCTCAGTCTGTTAATTGCCTGCACTTAAGTTCCAGCTGCCTACAACTGCTGTAGGCTCGAATCCCACCAGGCTCAAGGTTGACTCAGCCTTCCATCCTCTCGGGGTAGGTAAATTGAGGACCCAAGATTGTTGGGGGCAATAAGCTGACTTTGTAAAAATGCCGCTTAGTAATAAGCAGGCATATACAATGGAATGAAGGCTATTGCTGAGCACACTGGGTTGTATCCCAAAAAAATTGTAAGCCGCCCTGAGTCTTCGGAGAAGGGCGGCATATAAATGTAATTAAAAAAAAACTCACTGACAGGAGTTCAATCCTAACCGGCTCAAGGTTGATTCAGCCTTCCATCCTTCTGTGGTTGATAAAATGAAGACCCAGATGGTTGGGGGCAATATGCTGACTCTCCCAGAGAGTGCTGTAAAGCAGTATGTAAGTCTCAGTGCTATTGCTTCAGAATTATATTTTTACTGGCTTGCGTGGCACTTTTCCTTTCTTTTCCCTTTTTCGCCCCAGTGATAATTTCAGCCTTTACATCCCACTCCAGAATGTCATAGTGCACAAAGCATTATCATAATTTTTACTCAGGATGGGTTGCTTAATGTTACAGAGTCTTGACTTCATTTGCCCAGCTAGCTCAAAAAGTATATTCAAATAAAATGTAAAGGTTTGGTTGTTGCAACCAATCCTCATTCATGGCCATTTGCAGCATTCCTATGGTCACATGACCATGATTTACAACAGTTTTTGCAGAAAGTTGACATTTGCTTCCAGTTTTCTACGAAAGCACCCTATTGACAAGCAGTGGGTTTGCTTAAAAGCCACCAAGTTCACTCAACAACTGCTGCCCTTGCTTAACCATTACCATAAACAAGGTTGTAAAACCAGGTTCATCATGTGGGTGACCCACTGTACACAACTTATGGCCATAATGGCAGGCTCCATTACGGTCATAAATGAAGGACTATCTGTATTTGAGATTGGTAAACAGAGAAAGAAAAATCAAGGTGATACATTGGGTATAACAAGATGGTGATGTTTTAGGTATATCAAACTGACATTAGTGTGTGCTTTGTAATGACTGAACTATACGCAACTCATCAGTCTCATTGTCCTTCAATTTATGCATAGATGACTTGGTATAGTATCTGTAACCCAGTGTGTTAACCATCATTTCTGCTAACTTTGGATTGTCATGAGGTGTGAATTAACAATGGCTGCGTTATAATCCTTCAAGGCCTGAAAAGGCCTGCTTGGCCAAGAAAACTTGAGCTTTGGTGGCTCAGGCTGTTAAATGCCTGCTCTTAAGATCCAGCTGTCTGCAATTAGTGCAGGCCCGAATCCCACCAGGCTCAAGATTGACTCAGCCTTCCATCCTCTCGGGGTAGGTAAACTGAGGACCCAAGATTGTTGGGGGCAATAAGCTGACTTTGTAAAAATGCCGCTTAGTAATAAGCAGGCATATACAATGGAAGGAAGGCTATTGCTGAGCGCATTGGGTTGTATCCCAAAAATTGTAAGCCGCCCTGAGTCTCCGGAGAAGGGCGGCATATAAATGTAATTTAAAAAAAAAAAACCACAGTGCTAAGTCCAGAAGTGATAAAAAATGAAAGATAAGCAATTTGTTGCTCTTTTGAAAGCATAGGCAACCATTTGGATGCTTAAATTATAATTACTGCTTTAGAAACAGAGACATTTTGGCCTTCCAAGAATATAACCTAGTTTCTGAAATCTTTAGAAGGCAAAATAAGAACAGAGTTGATCAAATTGTTGGAAGGCTGCTGTAATTAGGAAACACATCTGGCAAACAAGTGTGGAAGAAACCTGAGATACTTTTATTTAAATCAGAACTCCCAAGAGTTTCATAACTTTAACTGAGTTTTCTTCTCTTCTGCCCAGGGCATTTAATTCACATTTCTCCCAGTGCTTTTGATTTCCAACTTAATATGAAGAAATCTCCAAACACCTGAGCACCATTGACATGGGTTCTTCTTTATTCCAAGCATTATGGCAAGTATATTGACTTTCCAAAAGTAGCATAAGCAGCATTTACTGAAATTCAAATGATTAAGGGATAATAATAATTCTGCACTTACAGGAAACAAAAAACGGTTTCCAAAAGTTACAGAATTTTTGCATTAACCAAAGCAAGACTAACGGGAATGGCACATACCTAAATATGAGAAATTATTTCTTTCTTAAAGACATAGATGTGTTACATCAATTTATTTTAGTTACTAAACTGTTGTCACTTTTACAAAGATTTATTTTATTGTTTGTTTACAGGGTCCGCCTGCTATTCTGTTGAAATCTGTCTTCCAATTTCTTGGAAGTTTTCTTTGCTTGAAAAATGAATCTTCTGTTTTTCCTCACTCTTTGGATGATTAAAAATTCTTTTAAACCTTCTTTGCTGGTGTTTTTGTGCTTATTTCTCACTGTAAAGTGTTTTTCCCCTCTGCTCTCTTACGTATTTCTTTCATTGGCCAGCTTTCCTTCATTCCTTTGTTTTCTGGTCCACAAAATAACCTCATAAAGACAGCTGAAGCCAATTAGTAAAATTTTTGCTTCGAAGTGAATAATTGGACATCAGGCATTGAGCACCATAGCAGGGAAAAAAACCTTTCTCCTAATCTTTGGAGGGCATATGATATTCAGATGTCCACCATTTTCAAGCAGAATGTCTCAGCCTATTCTCCAAAGCACCTGGAGGCAGGACAAAAAGCAATAGATGGAAACTAATCAAGGAGAGAATTTACCTAGAACTAAGGAGAAATTTCCTAACAGTGAGAACAATCAACCAATGGAACGACTTGCATTCAGAAGTTGTGGGTGCTCCATCACGGGAAGCTTTTAAGAAGAGATTGTCCGAAATGGTATAGGGTTTCCTGTTTGAGCAGTGGGGTTGGACTAGAAGACCTCCAAGGTCCCTTCCAACCCTGTTATTATTTTGTTATGTTTGGGTGTTTCAGCTGGGAAAAAAGAGAAAAAGATGACATTTCCAGCCATATTTTCCAAAACTAGCAAGTGAACTTTACTGACATCATCCGGAAAACTCAAAAATGGACAATCCAACCTTTACATATATACAATTCCATATATCTGTGGAAATTGGCAGGAGAAGACCAAGAACAGCTGTCCCTACCAGTAATCAGAGTAAAATAATGGCCTCACATGGCAAGGATGAGAGATGAAAATGGCACAAATAATTGGGGGTTGGAAAGATCTGCCTCCTAGCTCTTCAACTACTGGTAATATGTTGTAGGGATTCAATAACCAGTCATTTCAGTGTCCAAAGATGTCTGACTGCCTGGGCAGTGTTTATTCTTTTTATACCATTTTTACAAGCAGGGAAGAGTAGCATAGATACAGCATTTGGATTGGAGAATAGATCCCACATGGGTGAAACCCCTCAACCACATTGGTGCAACCTCCCAACCAATCCATAAGACTAGTGGTGATGTTAGTAAATGAGATCACCTATATACCTGGAAAATCGGGGACTTTCCAACCCAACAGATACAGGATGAATAGAGGATGAGCTCATGGGATAGCAAAAGAGGCCCCCTCCACCAGGCTGCAGTGTGCTGCCAGCTTCTAGTGTCATCCAGGGAAACTCAGTGGCTACCACAATGTTGCATCTAAATGCAAGTGGAAGAACATCTTTCAGAGAGTGCTCTGTGATCATTACCTTGCTTCTGTTCTTCTAAGGTCCAAAGACAGGGAAGAAACTGGATTCTACCCTACTACTAGGCTCTTGAGTTCAATTGCCCAGCCACAATTATATCTTATGTTTTAAGGAGCACATCAACATTTGAAGCCTAAAAGTTGAAGTAGCAACGGTGGAGATGGCACAGACTCTGGGCTAACGGGTTCATTGAGTCACTGGTCAAAAGACTACTCGGTGGGCAACAGCACACATTCACTTTATAGAGGTGGAAGACAAGAAATAAGTATATGAATCTTTTCTTCAAGTGAGGTACCTTTCTTCATTATGACCATGGGCTATCTCCATGCACACTCTGCGCATGTGTCACTGTTGGTGGACCAGATACTGAGGTGAATTCCTCCCCACCCCATCTACATGCAGCCTATGGAACAGAAATAAAACAACGTCATATAGATGATTAGGGGACTGGAGGCAAAAAACATATAAAGAACATTTGCTGGAATTGGGTGCATCTAGTTAAATAAAAAGAAGGACTTGGCATGACATGATAACCATGTTCCAATACCTCAGGGGTTGCCACAAAGAAGAGAGAGTCAATCTGTTCTCCATAGCACCTGAAGGCAGGACATGAAGCAATGGGTGGAAACTAATCAAGGAGAGAAGCAGCTTAGAACTAAGGAGAAATCTCCTGACAGTTGGAACAATTAATCAGTGGAACAACTGGCCTCCAGAAGTTGTAAATGCTCCAACACTGCAGGTTTTTAAGAAGAGATTGGACAACCACTTGCTTGAAATGGTCTAGGGTTTCCTGCCTAAGCAGGGGGTTGGACTAGAAGACCTCCAAGGTCCCTTCCAACTATGTTATTCTATTTGTGGTTCTATTCTATATAGATAGGGGAGAATACTGTATAGCGCTGTCTGGGAGCTGATTCATATTGGGCAATGAAAACCGATTGTTCAATTTTCTGGAATGTTGCAAGCTGATTGGGAACAGAGCTCAGTCAAGACGGCTGGCATGATGTTCAGCTATGTGGTGGCTAGCAGCATGGGTAGCAGCAGCAATGGAGCCATTGGGGGGGGGATATTTGGGGAAATACAACCAGTTGCGAAACATTTACTGGAAAACCACTGGATGGATACATCTGTGCTGGCAATACACGTGGATCTCACTTGCTGGACCAGCAGCTGCTTGGCTGTTGCTGGAGCTCAAAACAAAATATTCATATATATTCCATTACACCAAATATGCCCCACTGAGCCATCTTTTTCAGCCCTAGTAGAGCTATACAATAAAGTTGCAGAAGTCATGAAATGCCTGTTGGCTGAGTTTTTCGTGAACTTTAATTATTGGCTTAGCTGCATGCAGTTTCCTCGTCTGGCCGATATGATGAAAAGTTGGCTAATCACTGGAGAGAAGGATTTATAGCTTTCCCCTCCTTGTTCCAAAAGCCCACGGCAAAAGGATCGCTTTGTGAAAGTGCCCAAAGGCCTGGCATATCTTTTGTAACACTTTCCTATCCTTTCTTTTTCAATGCTTTTCCCGTTAAGGCACTTCTATTTCAGCCTCCGTTGCTACATTTGAATTCCCCTCATTAAGGGCCACAGCTGCAGTCAATTAGCACAGCACAATGCTTACCAATACCCTTTTGCCAAGTTTCTCAAACATGAGTAACTTAATAATGATAGCCGAGCTTGACCAACTCTCTTGGTACACAGCAATGAATTACAACTAATGGTTTACAAAGAGAATTAAATTATCCCATTGGAGGACTCCCACCCGCTCCCCCCAGAAAAGATCAGAAAAGAAACCCACGATAAATGTGACTTGGCTTAAATTAGTAGGGGTGTGTTGATGGCAGCTGATGTGGCACTGTTCAAAAGGTTTGGCATGGTGGCCCTGGCAACAATATGAAACAGCATGCCAGCTACGGCAATGCAGGCCGAACTTCAACTCGGGACAGTTTGTGATTTGCAGATTACTCAGTGAGATCTGAGGTAAAATGGGTTTCCTTCCATCATATTTTTCTCTAGCAACTTACTATGGTTTGGGGTGTTATTCTGTATTTAGCAGCTCGACTGCTACCTTGGCAGAACCTCTAGAATTAAGGATTCTTCTCTGAGCATGTGTACAACTCCAGTATTTATGAAACGTCTCCTTCCGTGTATTATTCTGCTCTGGCAGAAGCATTTGAGGAATAAAGCAAGGGGGAAGAGTAGATGATTAGTTTTGTTGTCCAAAAATTGGTTCGGCCTGGCTCAGAAGCCAATCAGAACCAGACACGAGAGATGGACTTTTGCAAAACTTCTATGTTTGCATAGCTTTTATGTGAAGTGGTTCAGCAAAAGGGTCCCAGTCCAATTTGGGAGCTGAGACCCTGAACAGCAGCATTGCATGATCTTTTATATAACTGCTTTCCAGAAATAGGGAGGTGACATTTCACAAAACGATCGCCTTCTTTGGAGTTCTGCGTTGCTTTTAGTCTGTGTGTCTGTTTGTCTATGGTGTTGTGCCTTGTTTGAGCATACATGTCATTTTACCCCTATAGAGTTATGCCTTGGTTAAGCTCTACGTTCCCTTTTGGCCCTGTTTGTGGTTTCTACTGCTGATTTTCTTGTTGCCAATCTTGTAACTTCCTATTTAATTCTAACTACAAGTTGTTACATTTCCTTAATCTGCAACTGACACATTGCACAGTTACATTCTTCTGAATTTTTATTCCTTTCTAGGATGGGGTTGTAGTGTTCCTTAATGGGTGATCCATCATTGTGAGTCCCTGGAGATTTTATTGGCGGGGAGGGGCAGGATAAGAGATTTTCCCCTGAGCTGGTCCTCTTTTCCTTCTCCTCGCCATCTCTTTTTCTGTTCTCCTTCACGCAGCAAGGACAGGTGAATGGGTAAAGAAAATGTCCCCTATATCCCAATCAGTTTCAACCAGTGAGGTGGGCTAGGGCAGTGGGAATTGAAACATGAATGGGAAAATTAGGGCTTTGGTGGCTCAGGCTGTAAATGCCTGCTCTTAAGATCCAGCTGTCTACAACTACTGTAGGCTCGAATCCCACCAGGCTCAAGGTTGACTCAGCCTTCCATCCTCTCGGGGTAGGTAAATTGAGGACCCAAGTTTGTTGGGGGCAATTAGCTGACCTTGTAAAAATGCCGCTTAGTAATAAGCAGGCATATACAATGGAAGGAAGGCTATTGCTGAGCACATTGGATTGTGCTCCAAAAATTGTGAGCCGCCCTGAGTCTTCGGAGAAGGGCGGCATATAAATGTAATTAAAAAAAAAAAATTAAAAGAATTGGTTGCATTAACAGATTTTGAGAATAAGAAACAGAAGGTGAAGATGTTAAAAAAAATATATATGAAGATACAAGATCAAACAGGAATTGATGAATAAAATGGACTTTAAGATTGAGTAGACTGTAAAATATTTGGGAGTCATTATGACAAATATGAATTGTATGTTGTTTCAAAATAACTATGTTAAGCCATTGAATGAAATTTAAAAAATATATGTTAAGATGGGAGAAATTGCAACTGTCATTGTTAGGGAGAATTTCTGTGATAAAAATGAATGCCTTACCTAGAGTGATGTTTTTTGTTTCAGACAATATCTGTTTTGACAACTGATGCACCATTGAGAGGCAGAAGAATATAAATGTGTGTGATAAAGGAAAAAAATGGAAGTTAAATGTAAGAAGCTACAAGATCCAAAGGAAAAAGAGGGGGACTGGGTTTAACTGATTTAAAATTGTGTTTTGCAGCTTGCTGCTTTGATTTGGATGAAAGAATAGGCGCTGTTGAGAAACAGAAGGTTTTGGAGTTTAGAAGGACGTGACTTGAGGTTTGGGCAGCATGGACAATTCTAGCAAAGTCAATGTGGGTTTTAAAAATCAATATGTTAGGTGTGCCATACTGAGAGTATGGAATAGATATAAACTCTGTGACTGAAAGCACAGTAAGCATTTTACAGGTGAGAAATAATACATTGATTCAAATGGATCAAACTTATCAAACGTAGGTTGGAGATGTGAAAAAGTAGGGATGTTTTTATCACATTTGGTGGATGGTGTAAAAATCTAGAAAAACTGAGTTCAAATATATACACCGATTCAAAGGATTCTAAAGATGAATTATACAATTGAAACCAGAGGTTTTTCTTTAGGATAAACATTTGAGGGGGGAAATTGTGGAACTTTCTGTTCGTACAAGATAATTTTTAATTTTTTAAAAAATTTTATTTATTTATTTTGTCAATCGCTTACAAGGATAAACATAGTTGTGAATATATGAAATGAATACATATAAGAAAAATAAAAGAAACAAGAGGACAGGGACGGTAGGCACGTTGGTGCGCTTACGCATGCCCCCTAGAGACCTCTTAGGAAAGGGGTGAGGTCAATCGTAGACAGTCTAAGGTTAAAGTTTTGGGGGTTTGGGGAAGAAACCACAGAATCAGGTAGAGTATTCCAGACATTGACCACTCTGTTGCTGAAGTCGTATTTCCTGCAATCAAGTTTGGTGCGGTTTACCTTGAGTTTGTATCTATTGTGTGCTCTTGTATTGTTATGGTTGAAGCTGAAGTATTGATTGACCAGAAGGACATTGCAATGTATGATTTTATATACTATACTTAGATCAGACTGAAGGCAGCGTAGTTCTAGGTTTTCTAGGTCTAGAATTTCAATTCTGGTGGCATAACGTATTCTGCAACGAGTAGAGGAGTGTAGAACTCTTCTTGTGAAATATTTCTGGATTTTCGCAACTGTGTTAATATCAGATACATGATGTGGGTTCCAGACTGATGAGCTGTATTCAAGTATTGCTCTAGCAAATGTTTTGTATGCTCTAGTTAGTAGTGTGATATTACCAGAGAAAAAGCTATGTAGGATTAGGTTAACAACTCTTAATGCCTTTTTGGCTATGTAGTTACAGTGGGCTCTAGCCCTTAGATCATTAGAGATGAGTATTCCAAGGTCCTTGACAGAGTTTGGATCATCAACAAGGTCTTGACTATTCAGTTTGTATTTTATTTTCTGATTTTTTTTGCCAATATGTAAGACAGAGCATTTATTTGTTGAGATTTGAAGTTGCCATTTCTTTGACCATTCTGATACATAGTCGAGGTCTTTGTGCAATCTTGCCACAAGATTGCACAAAGGTGGAAAGATACATTACCCATAATGAAGGAATGGTTGATAAAACTGCTGGAACTTGCTGAGGTGGCCAGATAGTTAGTTGTCTTTGTTCAGAAAAAGACAATATCTATGTTCATTGCTGATTGAAGACCTCTTATGGACTTTTTACACAAAACTGGGGGTTGGAAAATGAACTAGAGATTTTTGGTTTTGATGATTAAACAGGGCAGACTATAGAAAAAAATGAGATATGTTGTAACCATATATTAAGAGATAAACTAATAAGTGTACTATATTTTCTAACTGCTGTTAGGAAATTGGAAGATACTTTTTTGTTTTGTTTTTTTCTCTTCTTTTCTAGTTTTCTTTTACTTTTTTCTGCTTGTACTTTTAAAATTCGGTTTAATTTTTTCTTACTTTATATTAGTCTGTATTAGGTATTTTTCACTCTTAAAAATTTAGTGAAAGTATATGCACATAATCACTCACAGAGAGATACACCTATATTGAGAAAGAAACCCAAAGTAACTCCACCTTAATTATGCTAGGTAGAAGTTGATGTGAAGAATTTCTTTGGCAGATTTTCAAGATATTGTTACATTACCCAACTAACAATACAGATTCCCCCCCCAAAAATCTAAGTGGTTATTTCCTGAACTTACAGACTCACCAGAAGTTGATACCAATAAATATAAATATTACTTTCTTATCTGAGATTAATGGGTTATTACCTAGTTTGGGTAATAAAACATCTGCAAGAAAACAATGAGCCTCCAAGAATACCAAGTACCCTCACTAGAAGCTGAAATTAACTTGAGTTCTCATTCAAGATAACTGTTCCATCTTTCCAAAATGTTTATGTGTTACTCAACTACAGGCAACCTGGTCTACCCAATTATGGGATGGAGCATACTGCTTCCGTTTTCGCCTTTCAGCCCCAATCTAGGGCAGTGCTTTTCACAACAAACTATTTTTGTGTTAAACCATAAATTTAACACAAAAACAGCATTTGGGAGTTTATTGTCACTGTCATACATCATTTTTATTTTCTTTCAATTCCCATGTTCATAAAGCAGTCCATTTCACCCCCAGTAAACTCAGTAATGGTAAGTAACACGTGTTATCACACTGATCTGCTTTTATTGTCATGGTTTTGTCATAGTTAATATGTTCACAGTGTTCTAAAGTGGTTTGGTGGTTGCTCATAGCAGAATTTAACCCATATTCCATGTATATTGTAGGCCAGCCTTTTCCAACTGCTGCCTTATAATTGTTCTGAAGTACAGTGCACCAATATTATTGGTTGATAATGGAAACTATGGCTCAATACAGTGGAAAAATACCAGCTTGGGAAAGATTTCTTTCTGAATTTTTTAAAATTTCAGCCATCACAAATATGTATCATGAAACAAGATAGAGGCGGAAAAAACAAGTGTCATTCATTACATTCATTATTTACTACTTCTACTAATGAAGTAACCAGCTTCCAAGGGACACCTGAAAGCTGCTTCAGGATCTCCAAAATGAGTATGCCCACAACGTCCTAATTGAATATCAAAATGCTGCAATTGCGTGTGCTTATTCCTTGTGGATACAGTCGGTTATATGTAATGTGATTACTCACAGATTACTGCCTGCAGCCTTTGCGAGAGAGCCAATCCTGCATATGCAACATGTTCCAGGGTTAATGAAGCCTAATAGGGCACTGCTAGCATCACTTTGTGCCATTGCCTGCAGAGTGGAGAAGAGATGACATCCTGTTCTTGCATACCATTTCTTCCCTCCCTTAATCAATGAACAGGAGAATAAATCACTATTTAAGCATGCCAGTCACTGCATATGTCACTGGACTGTTTCCTGCAGCAAAGGCAACTTTTAATTTTACCTCTCTATTTTTGCTTTCTCACTCTTAGACTTGAGGGTTTAGATAAGTACCCCTGAAAAAAATATTCTCCAAAGTTAGGATTTAAAGCATAGAAATATGGAAAGGAAATCATTTCACTGTAGTTGTATTTTTCAGCTTCGAGCGATACAATAATTGAAAGATGTCCTATTGGACTACAACTGTAGTAAATAGCAATAGCTTCATAATGCATTACATCCTCTTTAAATGATTTACAGTGTTAGCATATTGCCCTCAACAATCTGGGTCCTCATTTTACCGACCTCAGAAGGATGAGTCAGCCTTGAGTTGCTCTGAATCGAACTCCTAGAATGAGCAGTGAATAGTACTACATTCTAACCACTGTGCTGCCACAGCTGATAACATGGAACAAGAGTAATTAGATGCTCCCTATGAACATCCATTCCTTAGCTGTCCATTGTATACTGGTGGCTGTCACAAGCATTACATCTATACACCTGAGTTACTTTCTGCCTTAACTTAGGTACATAGCCATAGTGTTCCATTAATCTCAGATAAGAAGGTAAAACAAAGGCAGTAGGTCACAGCTACTTAATAAATGAGCCCTGGACAACCCTTCATCTTCTGACAGCCTATCAAAATCAGTGATTGCTGAAGCAGGGAGTGCTGGAAGTGTACTTTGGACACCGTAGGTCAAGGGCTATCTGAACAGTATGTACCTCCTTTGAAGGTTTGCCCAGGAAATGACTTTTTCCTTGTGATCATGTTGAAAGCTGAACTTAATGAATTATAATGAATATTCAGTCTAATGAAGTGTATACAGTCCATCTGAGTTCACAGGTGCATGGAAGTGCAGAGCATGCTGGGTGGATTAAAACAAGAAGCTGCCCAACAAAGGGAGAACATCAAAGCATGACTGACAGTGTCAAGAAGAGCTAGCTTGTTCCCTGACAAAATTGATGAAAACCAGAGTCCAGTAATGATGAAGAGGAGCTCTGGATAAAAGCTGTGAGAATTGTATGGATTGTATCAGGGGGTATGTGTACCATATAAGACCTTCTCTGTTCTAAGCTTGATCCTTTATTTGCTGTTTTTTGCCTTCTTTTCCACATAGGGAATCTTTTCTGGAATCTAAAAGTTACAATACAGCTTTTGATAACTACCCAGTTACTAATTTAGATAACCTGCTTACATTAATTGGGAACTTGCGTTGATCAAACTTGTTGTACTGGAACTAGCAATCTTTTAAAGGGACGATTATTTTCAAGCTTTGATTCCCTAAGTAATTATTGCACTGTGGGGTGTTGTCTTCTATGGCAATTGTGCCTACCAATGACAAAGATGCTGAGAGGGGCAGGGGAATGTTTTCTATGTTTTTCTCCTCTCCAGAGAGATTGTAGCTCATTTACCAAGATTAATTTTATGGAACGCCTTGGTGGCCACTCTTGCAACATGTAAACACACCCACCAAATTAAATTCATTCTGACCTTTGGAATTAGCTCTGTTGGAAAACATTAATTTACCTACAACCCACCAATCATGATTTCAAGTTATTTACCTTTGTTCCATGTAATCAATGTATTCAAATCCATGTAATCAAATCCTATTCTAAAAATTCATGAGCGGGAGAAAGATCCAGAAAGTGGCACCAAGTTAAGGTTCTTCTGTTCTGCATAAAAGGCTAGGTAAACAGAGGGGGAAATGACAGGCAGATTAAAAAAAATCATACTGGTTTGGGGACGGGATTACAATGAAGTTTAATGCCACAACCTCAGAAGCCTATCGGGCTGTTGGCACACTCCTCACTACCTATTTCAACAAAATTCAAAACATTTTCTTGGCCCAATTGACCGTGGGCTGAGGTGACAAGATTTCTAAGAAGCCTAATGTCTGCACCATGCTGGGCTTCCTTTTGTAAATGCAGTTCTGGCTGCAATCACGGCATCCATTATTCAAAGGCAGATGTATTGACTTGAATGCATTTAAATTTGAACTGAATCAAATTTTCTGCACTAAGATTGTGTTGTGCATTTATCACACGATCTCAGAATGGATTCTCCCACTTGAGAAATGATATGGAATAGGAGGTAAGTATCATCAAGAATTTAAGGGCGGGGAATTAATTTTTTAAAATAAACTATTGATTTTACTGAACTCAAACTCTCATTTTCTCATATACACACACACTATATACACACTGCCCAATAGATTGAAGGAGAGAGAAGGAGGGAGGGAGAGAGGGAGGGAGGAGAGAGAGAGAGAATTATATAGAGATAGAGATATAGAGATATAGAGATATAGAGAGAGGAGGTGGGAGGGAGGGTGAGAAAGAGAGAGAGAGAGAGGATATATTCTGGTTCAGGTTACAGTATGAAAAAAAATACTGGGTAAATTTGGCTATGCTTTCTCTGTATCAGCCATTTAACAGTTCTGGTCTTCTGGAACAGTATTAAGGAAAGCTAAAAGAAAACTCTCAGCATTTGAAAAAGGAAGAAGAAAAGTTAAGATTCTGTTTTCTTTCAGGCATCATCAGCAGAATCCCAAGCAGCACAAGCAAGGTAAAAATTGAGAAAATAATGGTAATTAGAAGCTAGGGATTTGCTGACATTCAAAAGCATCTAGGCAACAAAATTACTTCTCATGTCACAGTACATCAAATCCATGTGTTTTTTTTTAAAAAAAATAATGAAATGATTGAACCAGGCTGAAAGACCCTCAATAAGCTGCCCTATTTTTTTTTTTAGAGAAGTTTTAAAAGAAGAAGAAAAAATGAAAGAAGCTCTAAGAAGAGATTTAAGAATTATCCACAATGCAAAGTCACATGAAGGAACATTTGCAAAAAAAAAAAAAAGTGAAAGGAAAAATATGGGACAATACAACGAAAGCAAACTCTTGCTAAAAAATCTCTGAAGATTTCTCTAGCATCCTACAAACATACACAGTATCCTGCAAAAATAACCAACCAAACTTTTACAGAAGACCACAATATATATTACAGGTAGTCCTCGACTTACAATAGTTCATTCAGTGACCATTTGAAGTTGCAACACCAGGGAAATAAACTAACTATGACCGTTTTTCACACTTACAACCATTGCAGCATCCTTGTGGTCATGTGATCAAAATTCAAATGCTTGGCAATTGACTCATGTTAATGACAGTTGCAGTGTCTTGGGATGAGACCTTTTGCGACCTTCTCACAAGTAAAGCCAGCTTCACTTAACAACTTCACAATTGCAGTGATTAACATCTGTGGCAATAAAGGTCATAAAATGGGGAGGGGGGAATCATTGAACAAATATCTCACTTAGCATCAGACATTGTGGTAGTAAGTCAAGGGCTACCTACCTATCAACATTTTAATCTTTGGTGACATTGGTGATTACTGAAGCTCAGTTTGTATGTCATAGTCCTATTTTGCCATCACAACTCCTTTTCTCTTCTCCCTTCCTCCTTTTGTGTATTTGTCAGTATTTGTAGTCTGTAATGGCTGAGTGCACATCCCACAACACTGTTATTTAGTTTGCAGCTAACTATTTTGTGCAAAATTATATCTTTCTAAGTATATATAGTGTATCAAAGGTGGTATTCAGCAGGTTTTGACCAGTTCTGGAGAACCAGTAGTGGAAATTTTGAGTAGTTTGGAGAACCAGCAAATACCATCTTTGACTGGAGATTTTACAGTACCCTTCCCCTGCCACGCCCACCAAGCCACGCCCACAGAACCGGTAGTAAAAACTTTTGAATCCCATCACTGTAGTGTATATAAGTATACACATTGCAAGAGCTGTGGTGGCACAGTGGTTACAATGCAGTATTGCAGGTTGACTCTGCCTACAGCCAGGAGTTCGATCCTGACCAGCTTAAGGTTGACTCAGCCTTCCATCCTCCTGAGGTGGGTAAAATGAGGACCCAGATTACTGGGGGGAAATATGTTGACTCTGTAAACCGCTTAGAAAGGGCTGTAAAAGCACTGTGAAGCGGTGTATGCAGTGGTGGGATTCAAAAATTTTTACTACCAGTTCTGTGGGCGTGGCTTGGTGGGTGTGGCAGGGGAAGGATACTGTAAAATCTCCAGTCAGAGGCGGTATTTGCCGGTTGTCCGAATTACTCAAAATTTCCGCTACCGGTTCTCCAGAACTGGTCAGAACCTGCTGAATACCACCTCTGGGTATATGAGTCTAAGTGCTAGTGCTATTCCGTAAGTCAGATCTTAGAGCAGTATGGAAACTCAACATGTTAGATCTGCTAAAGACCATAACAAAGCTCCTTTGCAAACCACTGACGATCTTTCCCACGTTCCCCAATTAAAGTGCTTTCCACTCGTCTTTGAGTCAGGAGAAAAGTATACCGGCATGAAATCTCCAGCCCTCTCCTGCCTCTGCTCTGACTTGTTACCACATGATACTGACCTCTTTTGGCATTTATAGTGTACATGATCAATTGACACATCTGGATTTCATAGAATCATAGAATTAGAAAGAATTAAATTAGTCCAATCCCCTGTACACTGGAAGTTTTACCATACCATCCCTGATAGATGACTTTTTGAAAATGTCCAGTAAAGAGGAAGAAACGTCTCCACTTACTGACTCTTATTGACAAGAAGGTCTTTCTAATGTCTGAACTGCATCTAAATCCTTGAAATTTCATTCCATTCATTCTGATCTTACTCTCTGGAGCAAGTGAGATTAACTCCAAATCCTTGAAAGCGTGAAACCCCTTCAACCATTTGAAGAGAACAATTATGTCTCCTTTCAGCCTTCTCTTCTGCAGGGTCTTTTAACTGATCCTTGTAGAACTTGGCTTCTAGCCTTTCACCATCTAGGTAGCCCTTCTCTGAACTTCTGAACTATCGCGTCTGCAGACTGTCGCCTGGCCGTCCTGTTTGGGGTGACACGCTCCCTCTTAAGATCTGAGGAGGCGGAGGAACCCCTGCAGGGCAGGGCCGAGGAATTTGTTCAGTTTTTGGCAGATAAAGTCACTCAGATCCAGTCGGACTTGGATTCTGGCTGAGCGGAGTCCACTGAGATGATAGGGGCAGGTCTTAGTCCGGTTATCTGGGATGAGTTTGTTCCTGTTGGCCCTGAGGATGTGGACAAGGCCCTGGGAGCAGTGAATGCCACCACCTGTTTATTGGACTCTTGTCCCTCCTGGCTTGTTTCAGCAGGCCGGGAGATGACATGTGGCTGGCTCCAGGAGATTATAAACGCTTCTTTGGGTGAGGGGTGTGTTCTGCATGCCTTGAAAGAGGCTGTGGTTAGGCCCCTCCTCAAGAAGCCTTCCCTGGACCCAGCTGTGTTAAATAACTTTCGTCCTGTCTCCAACCTTCCCTTTTTGGGGAAGGTTGTTGAGAAGGTGGTGGCGCTCCAGCTCCTTCGGGCCTTGAATGAAGCGGATTATCTGGATCCCTTGCAGTCTGGGTTCAGGCCCAGGTACAGCATGGAGACGGCTTTGATCGCACTAGTGGATGATCTCTGGCGGGCCGGGATGGGGGTCTTCCTCCATTCTGGTGCTTCTTGACCTCTCAGTGGCTTTCGATACCATCGATCATGGTATCCTTCTGAGCCGCTCAGGGGCTGGGAGTGGGAGGCACTGTTTTACAGTGGTTCTCCTCCTACCTGTCTGACCAGACTCAGTGGTGTTGGTGGGGGCAGAGATCAGCTCTAGGGCCCTGCCATGTGGGATTCCTCAGGGTTCCATCCTCCCCCTCCTCTTTAATATCTACATGAAACCGCTGGGTGAGATCATCCGTCGACATGGGTCAGGGTATCACCAGTACGCTGATGATACCCAGTTGTACATCTCTGTCCCCGGTCAATCAAGTGAGGCCGTTGGAGGTGATGTCCCGTGCCTGGAGGATGTGAGGATCTGGATGGGGACTAATCGGCTCAGACTCAACCCTGACAAGACCGAGTGGCTATGGGTCTTGCCCCTCGGGTTCAGTTGATTATCCAACTTTGGTACTGGGGAGAGAAATTGCTCCCTCAGAACGAGTCTGCAACTTTGGAGTCCTTCTGGATCCACAGTTACAATATGACCACCATCTTACGGCTGTGACCAGAGGGACCTTTGCACAGGTTCAGCCTGTTATGCCAGTTGTGACCCTTCCTGGACCGGGGGCTCTTCACATGGTTGCTCATGCCCTTATCACCTCTCGATTGGACTACTGCAATGCGCTCTACATGGGGCTGCCCTTGAAGAGCACTCAGGAGACTTCAGCTGGTGCAAAATGCGGCCACAGTGATCATGGGTGCACCTAGACGTGCCCATATAACATCTATCCTCCGTGAGCTGCACTGGTTACCAGTGGTCTTCCGGTGCAATTCAAGGTGCTAGTGACAACTTTTAAAGCCCTTCATGGCTTAGGAGCGGGATACCTGCAGACCGCTTCTGTGACCTTATGCCTCCCAGCGCCAGTTAGATCTCACAGGAGGGCTTGCTCTGGATACCGCCCAGGCAATGTCGGCTGGCGGGTCCATGGGCTAGGACCTTCTCTGTAGTGGCACCGTCCCTTTGGAATATGCTCCCCGCAGAGATTAGAACCATCCCAAATCTACTTGCCTTCCGCAAAGCTGTGTTCTTCCCCCGTGTATGTTTTGGATTGGTATGAATGAGTTTTTGTTTTTATATTGTATAGAAATTGCTTTTATCTTTTGTATGCACCTCGAGTTCCCCATTGGGGGAAGTGAGGCGGGATATAAATTTAATAAATAAATTTAATAAATAAATAAATAAAACCTGCTTCAGTTTATTAATGTCTCTTTAAACTGGTTGACTCAGCCTTCCATCCTCGGAGGACCCAAGATTGTTGGGGCAATTAAACTGAAAAATGCTCTTAGTAATATAGGTGAGGCTATTGAAACTGGAGATGGTATTATTTCCCACAATCTCTTGATGCTTTTAAGATGTTGTTGGCCTATTTGCTGGCATGTTACAAGTTGGGACATGTTGAGGTTATGATCTATAGCACACCCAAATCCTTCCTGCATGTCCTTCTCTGGAGCCAGATTTCCACAATCCTGCACATGTTTCTTTTGTTTTTCTTATCTACATGCATAAGTTTGTATTTATCCCTGATACTGGCCACTGTGTTAGTCTAAGCCTTTAATTTTTTCCCTCTCCTTCTAAAAGGGAAATAGGAGCCCACTCCTCATAGCTATGCATCATCTACACATTCAGAAAGCATTTCGTAGACTCCTTCATCCTTATTGTTTATAAAAACATTGAACAGCATCGAAGCTCAGAACAAGTTCCTATGGCACAACACACAAGATGTCTCTCCAGACAGATTTGGTACCATTATAACTACCTTTTGACAATGATCCTTGAACCAACTGTGGATCCACCTAACGAATGAGTTGTCAAATCCTTATTTGACCATTTTGTTAATATGCAGGCTATGAAAGGCTTTGCAAAAAGCCTTGCTGAAGCCAACATATGCTATATCCCAAACAGACTAACAGACCGTTAGCTATCAAGGAGAACATCTGCCAAGTATAACACTGTAGTAGGAATAGGATCAAGCTGGCTCTAGGATTCTGTCCAGCACTTTTAAGTTCTTCCCTACGCTCTTCTTATATACCCCAGTATGTCAGATATGGCCTACAAAAGACAGCCCTACTTTTAAATAGCACGTGACGTATTGGGTAGAGAGCCATAATAGATTTGACCTATCTTGGGACTGAACTGAATGCTATTGGTTGAACACTTACAGCTACAGCTAACCTCAACTTTTCTCTCTCTTGGACTGGAGGTGATATAAATGGGACATGGTGGAAGAAAAATGTTGTCAGTGGACAGAGACATCTGCAGGATTGGGGGGAAGCAAATGACAAAAGCAGAATTATGCCACAGTCATGGCCCTGTCGAAGCCTGAGTCCGTTGAGGAGGATGAGCCAGATCTGGGGCTAATGGAGGTGAGGGTGCAGCTTTGTTGGTTCCAGAGAAACATGGGGAGGAGCAGGACAAGGCAGTCCTGGGTCCCTCAGGCTTGGGGTGACTTGCCAGCAGGGAAGAATTGATTGATTGATTGATTGGTTGGTTGGTTGGTTGGTTTCATTGATTGATTGATTGATTTGATTTGATTTGATTTGTCAATCACTTACAAGATAATAGGTATAAATATAAACATGAGTAAGAATACAGGAAATACCGTGTTTCCCCGAAAATAAGACACTGTCTTATATTTTTTTTGGCTCCCAAAAACACACTAGGTCTTATTTTCGGGGTAGGTCTTATTTTCGGGGTAGGTCTTATTTTCGGGGAAACACGGTAGGTACAAATAAATGGGGACAATAGGACAGGGACAGTAGGCATGCCCCTTACAGACCTCTTAGGAATGGGGTGAGGTCAATAGTGGACCTCACCCCATTGTCACCCCCACAGGTGGACAAAAGGGAAGGAGCTTGCATTGCAGCAATGCATGGCTTCTTTCATCATTTTGACAATCACCTTCAATCCTATGGACATCTAGCTAGGGCAAGTTTGGAACATAACTCCCCGGATTTATTTTCTTGTCCTATCAGAACTGGCAGGAGAGACATGCTGTGCATCCTGCGTATTGAAGAATGCCACCTGATGGGACCCAGGAAAAGACCCTTATCCAGTGGTGGAATAACATCCCTCAGATTATATCAACTCCAACACTGGTGGCAGCTTTCAGACAGCTTTGAAAACCTGGCATGTACATTGGAATGTGTGGGATGCTGTGTTGCTTTTACATTGTCTGATAATTTACTGTGATATTATAGTTACTTTATGTTTTTAAACTGGCTTTCATGACCCTGAACCATGAGGTTGAAATGGATGGCTGTAAAAATTGAAATAAAGTCCTTTAGTGACTTCTAAGTTCTAAGTTCTAATTGTCTTGTTCGACAACTTCGCCCTTTTCTGGACCGGGGCCTCATACGGTTACTCATGCCCTGTCACCTCGAGTCTCATTCACTAACGCTCTCTATCTAGGACTGCCCTTGCATACCATCCGGAGATTGCAGTTGGTGCAGAATGCGGCCGCAAGGATGGTGATGGGGTTACCCGGTTCTCCCATGTTACCCCCTCCTCGCGTGGCTTGCATTGGTTGCCGATTGGCTCGGGTGAGATTCAGGTTTTAGTTTTGACATTCAAAGTCCTACACGACATGGGTCCCCAATATCTGAGGCGCCTTCTTCCAATAGCTAGTGCCGGCCGCCCTGTGCGGGCTCATAAGGCTCTCCGGGTTCCATCGGGCGAGTCAATGCCGTTGGTTGGTACTTCCCGACGCGAGCCTTCTCTGTTCGGCCCCGACCTGGAATCAACTGCCTCTGGGCTCTGCCTGGCCCCTGATCTCCGCCTTCCGCCGAATTAAAGACCTGGTTGTTTGACCAACCCGGCTGTGATCCTTCCTTGGGGGCAGGATGGGTTTTAATGTATTTTATTGTTGTGTTTATATTTGGGCTTGTCTGGTTTAATGTCTTTTAAATATTTATTGTTCTGTGTTTTTAGTTGTGAGCACTTGAGTCTTCGGAGATGGGGTGGCATACAAGTTCAAATATAAATAAATAAATAAATAAGTTAGAGTTTCCTTCAAAAGCTAGCAGGTTAGTTTCCTTCAAAAGCTAGCAGGAACTGTGAGCATTTTCTCCTTGTTGCAAAAAAGCAACTGCTCCTCCTCTGCTGCAGAATGTCAGCTTGTGCAAGAGTGGTACATTATGGTACATTAAGCTTGAATATTTTAAAGGAGCTCTTATTTTATTGAAACTTTACTTCATTTTTCCTCCTCAAAACAAACAGCACATGGCAGGTAATCAGAGGGTGGATTTTCCTAGCTTTCCAGGTAGCTGAGCCAATTTATCATTAGGTTTTTATACCACATAGCAAAGTCTCATAGCAGCTGCAGAGGTAACACAACTGAGCCCTGACTTTCTTTTGAGCTAGGAATGGTACTGGATTTTAACTGATCTGGTATTGTCCTCTCTTCTGATTCCAGTCCACACCAGAGGTGGTATTCAGCAGGTTCTGACCAGTTCTGGAGAATCGGTAGCGGAAAATTTGAGTAGTTCGGAGAACTGGCAAATACCACCTCTGACTGGCCCCACCCTGTTCATTCTCTGCCTCCCAGTCCCAGCTGATCAGCTGGATCTTCTTTTGTTGCCCTGCACAGAGAATGGAGCTGGAAAATAGGTTAGTGGGGTGGGATGCAGTATGGAGTGGGGAGGAATGGAGATTTTACACCCTTCCCTGCCATGCCCACCGAGTCACACCCTCCAAGCCATACCCACAAAGCCATGCCCACAGAACCGGTACTAAAAAAATTTGAATCCCACTGGTCCTCTCCTTAAGTAACCTTACTACATGAATACAAGTTAGATTGGGAAGGTATTTTCACAGTTCTCTAAATACATTTATAATTCCTTCAAGATATCCATGTGAAAAGCATCTTCCAGTAGAGGTTTATTTTTTAAAACATCCTAATACCAAACCAAATTTCTACTAGAGGTGCATACAAAATCATCTCCTAAAACCAAAGCAGACATACTTTTCTTCCCAAAGCTAATTTCATTCAAATTCCTTATCTGGCTTTACACCAGAGCTACAAGCTTATCTGCAGAGAGATTCCTCAACACTGCCTCTAACTATCATTATTAGCCTTTCTAGCATTTCTCTTAATTAAAGTTTCCCAGGGTTTATGTTTCAGGAGATCATCACCTGTCATGGTTCACCTCAATCTTCTAAATGCAGCATTGCATTCTAGAATCTCTTTAATACATTCAGCACCATAACAGAAAAACAGCATTTATTTCTCTTTTTTCCCTCAACCAGCTTCCGTGTGGGCATAACCTGATTAATTGTAATGATTATGTCATGCACCAAGTGTTCAAAGATTGCACAGTGGATAAAGTTGGTTCACCATAAAATCTAAGAACAAACAGATTTTGTTTGATTTTTTGGGGGGGAATTCTACAGAGGAGACCGTTCTGTTTCTTTAGTAAAAGCCACACCATGGTAATAAATGCACACAGGAAAATTATTGCTTTCCTTGTTGGCTTGGTGAACTTTCAGGCCACCATGAGATAGACTATACCCGAAAACAATTCCTAAATCTAAAGAAAAAATACAGCACATGTTTCAGACTGAGTAGGAATGCTATTCTTAAGGAAAATAAACCCAACTTCTTTTTTAATATATGTTTTTTTATTTTTTATTTTATTTTTTATAAAACATCAATGTCTACATGAATAGTGTGTTGTCAGGGTACAACAACAACAACAACAACAATAATAATAATCACAATAATAATCACAATAATAATCACAATAATATAATATTGATAGTGATCACCACATAATAGCAGTATTTGCTTTTCTATTTCAATAAACCTTCTATCCATCATCTCTTATTTTTTATTTTTAAATATATATAATAACTAGATCTACACCCATGCTTCACTAGAAACTATGTGATCGGGCTTAGTTTCTGGGGAGAAAAATAAGGGGGGGTAGAATTGTGACTCTGCCTACCAGCATCCATTGGTATTCATCTGGCTAGTGTCCTGTCAGTGTGTGAGAGAGTTGAGGGCTGTTTGAAAAGTGAAACAGTATTTGTTGTGTGAGCAAGAAGGAGACAGCAAGGAGCTTGGGCATGGCTTAGCTCAACTGTTCTGTACTAAAGCTGGTTGCTGCTGTGAAACTGAAACTGAAACCTCTGCTTGTGTTTTGCATTTGGAACAGATTTCTTTTCAGGTGGGGAGGGGGTGTAGAATTCCTTAGCATCAGAGTGTGTTAATAATAATATATGAATACTAATGCTCTGATGGTCATTTCGAAAAATTCTTTCTTAGTGAGCACCTAGAAGACAAGAGGAACATATATGCCAAATTTCAAGTTTGTAGGCTTTACGGTTCTGGAGATTTTGTGATGATGCGTGAGTGGTATTTCTCTTTTATATATATAGATAATCTTAACTTCTAATCCCACCTATTTATCAAACTTAAGTTTCCTCCATAAATAGTTATGATAGTCAAAACCAGGACAGGACACAATATATGATTGCATCTCTTGTATTGTATAGCCCACTTGTATTCTGAGGGAAATGTGAATTAAAGATCCATAATAAGTTAACTGATTTTTTTTTCTCCAAATACAACTAAAATAATATGTCATGTTTTTTTTTAATGTTATCTTATATTTTCCTTTAGAATGAAAACTATTGTTCTCAGAACAATGTTTCCTTTAGGCTCCAGGAGTAGAACATCACCAGTGGGCGGGACCTTTCCAAATAGATACTGATGTTTCTTTTATTACAAAGAAAAAGTATCATTTCTCCCTTTTTCACACCTGCCCCCGCTTTCTTCTAATTCCATCTAATATCTTCTCTTTTGCCTCATTTTGCCTTTCAGTTTTGAGAGAGAAGTAGTTTACATGCAATGAGTAATTCTCTTTTTTCCCCCCAATATTTTTATTTTCCCACAGTTTATAATATATAAACATTTTTACAACGTTACAGCATCATCAACATTCATATTCACATATTATATATATAGATAATCTTAACTTCTAATCCCACCTATTTATCAAACTTAAGTTTCCTCCATACAGTATTACAACTAAAATAATATGTTTTTATATTTTCCTTTAGTTTCTATTATCTAACCAAGTGAATCAGACCAAGTAATACTCCAATTCACCTCTATCTTTTAACTCTAGAATAAGCCTGTCTATCTCCGTGCAGTCCAAAACCATTTTTATCACTGTCCCCTCAAGTGGTATGTTATCCTGTTTCCAGTACTGTGTGTACACAATTCTAGCTGCAGTTGTTACATGTAAGATGATATATTTGTCTTTTTTGGTATATTCTCCTCTTATTAATCCCAGTAAAAAGAAAAGTACTGCAATTAGAAATCCAAACCAATTCAGTGGAGACTAAAATCCAGGAAAAGCTTCCTTAGGTCAATGGAACACTTCGAAGAATTTGAAAGCAGAGTGAACCTATGGAAAGCTATAAGGAACCAATACTGGAGGAACTGGCACCTGAGTCTGATGAAAGCTGGGATGTATGGAAGTCATGAATAGACTGTGCACGGATACAAGTGTAGAGATGCTGAACAAATGGGGCTCTCTGGTTGCTCTTTGCGATTGTGGTGACTTGCAGACAACACATATGTACACCTGTCCTTTGTGCCCCCATCAGTGTACACTTGAGGACCTCATGGCAGTGCGACAGAACACAATTAATGTTGCTAGTTTCTGGGCAAGATCTATTTAATTTGTACATATTTTAAATTTTATGTCATATAGTATGCCTTATTTTAATTGCAATGTTTCTGACACAGATAAACAAAAAGTTGAAATCACTATATTATACATTCAATCTGGGGCTACCTTTAAAGCTTCATCTTGACCCTCGTATTAGAACAGGTTGATTTGAGTTTCTGTGCAAGAATTTTGTTTTAAAAATTGCTATATTACTTGATGGAATTTCTTGTGTGTATTTTATTACATTTTGTTAGGATGGTTTGCTATGATGTTTTTTTTTAAATTGTACATCATCCTGAAGTGCTTTTAAGGGTAACACAAAAATAAATGACCAGAAACAGGCCTGCTAAGTTATCCAGTAGGGTAAACAATTTGAGGATGCATTTTGCTACTGATTTTATTTATTTATTCCTTCCTTCCTTTATTTATTTGCCATCCTTCTCACCATGAGGCAACTCATATGTCTATATAGTTTCCCTGTACTCTTTATCTGGCTGTTTTAGAGGACCCTTATCATGCTTCTTAGAACTGCAAAAATCTGGATAGTGCTTGATAGCAACAAAAAAAATGAGAAATCAAGAAATCTCCTTTTGGCTTGTCATAGTCACCAAGATTTTTGCAAGCCAGTTCAGGTAGACCTAACATTTGCCCATCATCCACATGTTTATATTTGGCAAATGAGTCTTTGAGAGTTCTTAGTGCTCTCTGAACTCAGTTGTTTGCCTGCAGACATTTCATTACCCAACCAGGTAACATCATCAGTGTGAATGAGTGTGGGGTTTAAACTAATCTGCCATACGTGAAATTTTTAAACTGAAAAATGCTTTGAAAATACTTTTAACATAGAAAGAGTTCCACAGTGTTTTCTGTTGCTGACTCCAAATGAGATCGTCTAAGGGTCTCTTTGTGGCATTTAGAAAAAGGAATCCAAATAGAAATGTAACAATAGATAAAATTATATTTCAAAGCTGCTCCTGGGTACAACTGAATAATGCTCAGCTGCATGACTTTCAAAGTCTTCTGACAGCAGAAATGATAGTTGTCAGGCAGTCTACAACACTGACATTGTTAGGAGCCATTCTGGCTGTCCAAATGAAACTTCATCCATCACCAGCACTAAAAAAAAAGCCAATTGTCTCAATTAGGATGAAAAGCTTCACAAATCTTCAAGGTGCAAAAAGACATTTATTTTTAGGTTTAGGTTTCAATCACAATAATGTCGTAGTCAAAGATGAAAGGATTGGCGTGGTCTGGCATTGTGACTAAAATGAAATCTTGACATGTAACCTGATATCTGTTTTACAGCCAGCTACAGTTGCTCAAATATGAAGAGCATGTTTCCTTTTCATCCCAGCTTTTCAAAAACCTTTAGTATACTTTTCAAGATCCTTTAAAAAATATCAGAGACTTCTTTATACATGGGCTCATCAGCTATGCTTTCTGAAAGGCTTATGTTGCTGTTAGGCTTACATGACCTAGAAGGGAGCCAAATCTATGGGAGTTTTGGGCTCCCATCAGTCTACATAGCCAAGGGATTCTGGATAGGGCAGTCCAACTTATGGAGAGTAGCATAGGGTCTTCTCCTGACACTGAACAAGACCTGGATTCCTTTGCAATGTTCCATATAAGTATCATTGATCTTCCCTACACTCACTTCTTGGCATTCCCTACACATTTTGCAAATGACCAGCAATAGACTGTAAGACAGGGGTGTTAAACTCGATTTCATTGAGGGCCGGATCAGGGTTGTGTTTGACCTCAGGGAGGCAGGGTGGGCATGGCCAGCTCAACATCACTCATGTCAGGGGAGCCTGTGGCAGCCCAAGCACTCTGCCAGCAAAAACGGGCTCCCAAGCTATGTTTCCAGCTGCGATGGCCTCCTGAAATCCTCTGCCAGTGAAAACAGAGCTTGGGAGGGCCACATGCAGCCCTCCCGAGCTCTGTTTTTGCTGCCAGAGGCACTGTGGGCTGGTCCTTCGCTAGAGCAGCCCCATGGGCCAGATCTAAGCATCCCCATGGGCCACATCCGGCCCACGGGCCTTGAGTTTGACATCTGTTAACTGGGCGTGCTGAATGAAGAGACAGGACTCGAAGACTGCAGGTAAACTGTTTATTTAGAAGAGAAAAGCGGCAAAGCCACGGCCGGCGCCAGCTTTTATAGCCAGAGCTGTCCAACATTTCAGCCATGACAGGACTTTATTTCTCCCGCCAGTGGCTGAGCCAATGCGTGAAGTCTGACACTAGATTCCACTCCTAATGACCATTTATGGCAACATGCCATGTTGACACACATACTTAACAACACCTTGCTGTAAGAGATGACCAGGCTGATCCTGAGGGAGGAGTCAAACACACCATCAGTCCTGAGTCTCTTCATGCCCACAAGAGATCTAAGTCCAGACCACTTTGAATTCCCCTGACTCTTGTCTACCACTAACTGGCTTTGACCATTGGTCAGATTCCTACAGAGAACTTTAGCATACAAAAACCTATGTATTCATTTGAATTGCCTGGGCTCCTGATTTTCTGCGCTTGATATGGACAGATAAAATGTATGTTGAGGAAGATTGTCCATTGTTACCCATTCATCCATTAAGGACCCCTTCACTGAGTTTCTGAAGAATCTTAAGGTTTTCTCAAACATAATTTGGAAAATACAGCTCTAATAGAACAAGATATTATCCTGGCCTTAAAAACTATGAGCTCATTACAAACAATGTAATTATATGGAAATACAGGAACATTTTAGATTGTCAGCAACCAAATTGCTATCTGCAGGCTAGAAATGGAGGGGAAAATGCTTTTTAAATACCAAATGAACAACAATCTTGTATATATGTAGAGAGAATGATGGACATCTCTGCCAACAGCTCAAGAGAACCTCTACACATTAGATGAGGGTAGCCAGCATTTATGCCATTTATCTTGCTGTTTATAGCTTATGCTGTCAAGAGTAAAATGCTTGTTATCTGTTCTTAAAATTTTCATGGAGTGAATTTCAGCAATCTTTCATTTAACATAGGGAAAGTGCAATAATGGAATAATGGAATTGTTCTAATGATAAGGTCAATGGTACCAAAGAGGCTTCTTAAAAGAGCTTCCTAAGTAAATGTCTGAGTTATTCAAAACAGGGAGCAGAAAAAAAACACAAGATGTTTGGGAGAACAGTTGTGTTTGCTGTGAAATGCTAATGGAGGGCCTCAAGCGTCTGTTTTTTAATTAGCTTTCAATAATGCATCACTCTGTTTCCGTGGGGATTGATAACATTTGGTAATAATACATTTGATCTCTACTGAACTTGGAAGAAGCAGGCCTGGCAGGCAGAAGTACCAGAACAGCAAGGTAAACTATACAGGAATGGTCATTCCTAAACAAATTATAGAGATCTGACCTTAAGCCCTTATAAAGGCTTTAATTTATACCTCACAACATTGACTAGTATACAGATACTCTATGCAGATACTCTTTGACATACAACCATAATTGAGCCCAAAATTTCTGTTCTTAAGCAAGACATTTGTTAAGTGAGTTTAGCCCCATTTTACAATCTTTCTTGTCACGGCTGTTAGGTGAATCACTGTGATTGTTAAGTTAGTAACATGGTTGTTAAGCAGGGGCGGGATTCAAAAAATCCCAGCAATCGGTTTGCTGCCCAGTTGCTGGGTGGGCAAGGCCATGGTGGGCATGGCCTGCTGGTACTTCCGGTAGAGTCGTTTTTCACCTTCCCAAGGATCCGGAGGCTTCCCTTGGGCCTCTGGAAGGGCGATAACAGCCTTTCCCGGGCTCTGAAGGCCCTCTAGAACCTGGAAACAGGTCTGTTTCCAGACTTCCAGAAGGCCCGTTTTTCCCCCTCCCAGAGCCTCCGAGCAGACCCTGCACTTACCTGCATCAGAAATGGGCTGCGTGGAGACTCCTGGGAGAGGCAGGGTGGGCGGGGCCAGCCGGTCAGTTCAAATACTGGTTCAGCAAACCAGATGCAAATTTAACATCCGCTTCACCCAAACCGGTCCAAACCGGTAGCATCCCACCCCTGTTGTTAAGTGAATCTGGCTTCCCCATTGACTTTGCTTGTCAGAAAGTTACCAAAGGTGATCCCATGACCTCCGGGACCTTGCAATTGTCATAAACGTTACCTCCCATTTGGACTACTGCAATGCTCTCTACATGGGGCTGCCCTTGAGGACCACTCGGAGGCTTCAGCTGGTAGAGAAAGCAGCCGCACGGGTTGTGATGAGAGTGTCCCAATACTCCCATATTACAACCCTTCTTTGTGAGCTGCATTGGTTGCCGGTTGCCTTCCGGTGAGATTCAAGGTGCTGGTAATTACCTATAAACCTTGCATGGCTTAGGGACGGGGTACTTGTGGGAACATCTGCTGCCAGCAACAACAGCCCATCCCCCCATGCGCTCCCACAGACAGGGCCTCCTCAGGGTGCCGTTGGCCAGACAGTGTCAACTGGCGACCCCCAGGGGGAGACCCTGCTCTGTGGGTGTGCCCACCCTGTGTAATCAGCTGCCCCTGGAGCTTCGGATGGCTCCTGACCTTCGATCCTTCCATTGTGACCTGAAAACATGGCTCTTTCAACTTGCCAACCTGGACTGATGGGGGAGGGGGGTTTAGTGGTTGTTTGTTCATTTTAATTAGCTTATTGGGATGTTTATTTAATACTTTTTAAAATTTTGTGTTGTATGTTTTTATTGTTGTGAGCCTCCCTGAGTCCTTCGGGAGATAGGGCAGCATAGAAGTCCCAATAATTGATAAATAAATAAATAAATAAATAAATAAATAAATAAATAAATAAGAGTCAGTTGCCATGCATCTGAATGTTGATCACATCACCATGGGGATATTGCAATGGTCATAAGTCACTTTTTTCAGTAACTTCGAACAGTCATTAAATGAACTATTGTAAATCAAGAAGTTAGATCAGGCCGTTCTCTATCCTTCCCAAGGTATTGTACTATAATCCCCATAATCTGGGACAGTCATGGTCTAATTAATATACTGTCTATCAATGGACGTCAGTTCAGAAAGACTCAGACATGAAGGAGGCTAAGATCAGAAAGTTCTGTTTGATAAATGCCCCCTTCTTAAATCTTTTCTCAGCCGATCAGAACAGTAAGATGTGAAAGAAGTTAGAGATCAACCCCATTACAGGTAGTCCTCAACTTATAACAGTTCATTTAGTGACTGTTCAAAGTTACAACAGCACTGAAAAAAAGTGACTCAGGACCATTTTTCACACTTATGACCATTGCAACATCCCCATGGTCACATGATTCATATTCGGACGCTTGACAACCGACTCACATTTATGACAGTTGCAGTGTCCTGGAGTCACGTGATCAGCTTTTGCAACCTTCTGACAAGCCATGGGGGGGTGGGGAGATCCAAATTCACTTAACTACCGTGTTACTAATTTAAGAACTGCAGCAATTCAGTTAACAAATGTGACAAGAAAAGTTGTAAAATGGGGCAAAACTCACTGAACAAATATCTCACTTAGCAGCATACCTTTGGGGCTCAATTGTGGCCATAAGTCAAGGACTATCTGTACCACATACCAAGCCATTTCTTTTATATCAGGCAAAACTGATATTAGAAGAATGAAGACCATTTTCCTTACAGGGAAATTCCCATGATCTGGAAGAATTCATTTTTGTATTTTTTACTTATATGGCTATGTTTGGAATAGCTATGAAAGCCAGTACAGTATAGCTTTCTTGTAGCAGATTGATTAGGAAAGTCTGCCATAAAATGCCAACATATTTAGCTGCAACACTTGTGCACATTGGAGCACAAATGAAAGAAAAGGAAGAACAACAGATATTTCCACTTTCTCCAAACCAGTATTGCTTTACCTCTTTGAACCTTGGCATTTTGGTGGGCTGGCTTTGCAAATAACATCTTACAAATAAGAGTCCATTCTAACAGATTTGCAGGACAAGCCAAGCAGCCCCTGACTGAGTGAAGATCAGATGCAAACCAGAAGCCCAGATTCTATTATTTAACCAATTAAGCACTTCAAACTATTTTCACAAATAAAAAAATTCCAAAGAAACTTATGACAAATGAAGTTAAAAATGGCTTGTGTGCATTAACAGTAATGACCATAATCACAATAGAGCAGAGATTTAAAGGAGCCATAAAGGCAGCAAAGACCACCTAGGACAGAATTCTGTGGCCACTGGGATGATAATCAAGGGGTTTTAAGAAGTTCAGATCTCAGTCTGAGTGCAGAAAGAGAAGTCAGCCGCTGAAAGTAGACTTCTGTTATTGCCCTGATCTTTTATGCTTCTTTAAATGGTACTTATCTAATGTCAGAATCCACGTCCAACCCAGGAAAGGACAAAAAAATATGCAAAAAAGTATAGCAATAGCAATAGCACTTAGACTTATATACCACTTCATAGTGCTTTATGGCTCTCTCTAAACAGTTTACAGATTCACTATATTGCAAAGTGGGTTCTCACTTTACTGACCTTGGATGGATGAAGGCTGAATCAACCTTGAACCGGTCAGGATCGAACTGCTGACAGTCGGCAGAAGTAACTGACAATACTGCATTCTCACCACTGCACCACCACTGAGGGGCTGTCTGCTAAAATAAAGCAAGATTATACATACACTTGAAAGTACACTGAAATCAGGAAGCCTGTAATTGTGGAGTCTGTCTGGCAAGAACAAAGAATTCTTATCCAGAAGAAATATGCATGTGTAAATCTTGTAACAATCCTGGCTAATTGGAAAGCTGATAAAATTAACACCAGTTAGACAACTTGCAGACCTCAGCTAAAAGTTAGGAATAGAGATGGCCTGCAGCAAATCAAATGTGTATTAGATACTCCTAGGGCATTCATTAGCCAAGACTTAGGAACAGGGACAGCTAGAGACCAATAGAACAAATTGTAGAATTATTACTAAAATGTTTATTAGATGACATTCTTATTATTTCGCTTTGTCCCACCTTCTCCTTTAGTGAAAATGTATAAAACTTACTCAATCCTTTGTTCCTGGCTCTTGGCATTTTGACCAGCAGACCTTTTCCTTGGAGTACTCCAATAAAAAGCAATCAAAAAACCAGCACCTCGTGTCTGGTGTCCATCATTGGGCTTCAGCACCAGGCTGAGACCCAAACTGGGAACAACACCATGGCTCTGTGCTGTGTGCTGGAATTGGCTATCGATCTGAAAGATCCAATGTCCTTCCATCCCCCAGAAACAGCTGCAGGGGAAGCTACAGCAATGCCAAGCAATTTTGAATTAGTTATTATAGGGTTCTCTCCCCCACCGTTGAGCTGAATGGAAATAGGACATACAGTATTGTATTACAATCATAGTAGCTTTCCAAATGGAAGAATTTGTGTCTTCCCATATCTGCATGAGCTAGCAGGGTGTAGGAATTGACAGAATCTGGACATAGACATAGGTTTTCAACATTTGCTCTGGAACTCACCTGAATTTTTGCTGACAAAGTTAACATTTCATGTTTGTTTAATTTTTGTTGTTTTATAATGCATGAAATTTGGGTCCATCATTCCTCAGGGTTCTTAACAGCTTTCTTCTCACATTATTGCTTATTATTCATTAACAGAATCGGAGCTGAACTGAATCTTGTAATGGCCTATTTGAAAGAAGGATTGCCTTCTATAAAGGAGGGCATACAGTAAGTGTTATGAAACAAGCCAGATGTGCTGGCTTTGGTTCATACATAGTTCTGCATGGAATATCTATCTTTCCATCAGGATTATTACAATTAAAATGTTTTTCTGCATGCTAGGGGCAAATTTATTAATTATTCCATTTTACTATGCAGTAATGTGAACGATAGCTTTTCTTCCCCTATTTTCCTTCCCCAAAAACAGTCTGTTGTACCTTTTGTACTAGAATGTTTACTTGAAAGCTTTCTGAAACTGAATGTTTTTTTTTCAGATAACAGTATCTCATTTGCTTGTGAATATAGCAGATGTTTGTGAACTGTGGACTTATTTATTTATTTATTTATTTAATTTATGAGATTTATATGCTGCCCTATCTCCCTGAGGACTCAGGGTGGCTTACAATACTAAAAACAGAACAATACAAATATTAAAAAACTATTAAACCAAAAATCTCATAGACCATTTAAATTTAAAACTACAACTAAAAAACCCTCTCCCCCCATCAGTCCAGGTAGGCCAGTTGGAACAGCCATGTTTTTAGACCACGGCGGAAAGATCGGAGGTCAGGGGCCACCCGGAGCTCAAGGGGCAGCTGGTTCCAAAGGGTGGGTGCTCCCACAGAGAAGGCCCTACCCCTGGGAGCTGCCAGCCGACATTGCCTGGCTGACAGCACCCTGAGGAGGCCCTGCCGGTGGGAGCACATGGGGCATCGGGAAATCGTTATTGGCAGCAGGGTCTCCTGCAAATACCCCGGTCCAATGCCATGAAGGGTTTTATAAGTCAACACCAGCACCTTGCAGTAGCTATTCCCCAAACAGTGCCCAAATCACTTGTAGTCATACTGAAAATCTCTTCCCATTGAATGGAGGTCCAGTATATGAATGTAGGAAATCAGCCAAGCTAACATGAAAATTGTAGAAGGAATGGTGGGCAGAGTGAAAAGAGGAATCAGCCTAGAATCTATACATAGTCATATGTGAACTAGGTCCAACTCCTCCCCTTGAATGCAGCTGACCCTTTAACCAAGTGCTAACTGTTAGTTGAGAAGATTCCTGTGCATATGCTTTTAGCAATAAATTAGTTAATTTGAACCTTCATGTGTGGACCTCATCTTCTATCCACACACTACCCTGAAGGCATTCACCCTCAATCCCCCAAACAACATCCTCTGTGGTACAAATAAAGTCCACAGGTAGGAGCATGCTCACAGGGCAAGGTCCAGGGTTCCAAGTCCAGTCCACCTGGCTAAGCGAGTCTGCAAGGCAGATTCCAGGCACAAGGCAAATGGCAGTCCTTGGGGCAAAGGCAAGGTCCAAAGCAAGAGGCAGTTCTAAAGGCAAAGTGAAGCAAAGGGCCAAAGAAGTCTACAGGACAAGACAAAAGGTGAAGAACAGTCTTTGAAGCAAGGCAAGGCAAATGGCAACAGGCAGGAATCAAAGCCAAGGGAGTGTAAGTCACAACAAACAATTGTTCCTGGTGAAGACTAATTCCCCATGGCTTCTCCTCCCACTCTAGTGTTCCTTGTGAGGAAGGGTGGGGTGACCTTCTCCCAAGTAGCCTCACAACCCTTCTCTGAGCTTGGCTATGCTCTGCACTCCATGCCCTTGGATTGAGTGGGGGAGGCAACTGTTCCTCATCAGAAGAGATATGCTGCCTATTAGCACCGCTGCCTGTCAGCAGCTGATTCACCCATGTGTCTGTGAAGGCAAGCAACTCTCTGTCTGGTCGACCACCTTCCCCAATGCCTGAGGGGCCTGGGAACAATGGCCTCTCCAAACACATCAGGGAGATGTTCCAAGCCTTCAGATGGTCCCAGTTCCTGGTGAAGACTAATTCCCCATGGCTTCTCCTCCCACTCTAGTGTTCCTTGTGAGGAAGGGTGGGGTGACCTTCTCCCAAGTAGCCTCACAACCTTCTCTGAGCTTGGCTATGCTCTGCACTCCATGCCCTGGATTGAGTGGGGAGGCAACTGTTCCTCATCAGAGAAGAGATATGCTGCCTATTAGCACCGCTGCCTGTCAGCAGCTGATTCACCCATGTGTCTGTGAAGGCAAGCAACTCTCTGTCTGGTCGACCACCTTCCCCAATGCCTGAGGGGCCTGGGACAGCATCATCCTCAGCCCCTGGCCTCTCCAAACACATCAAGGGAGATGTTCCAAGCCTTCAGATGGTCCCAGTTCCAATTCGTCCTCCTTCTCCTTCTCCAAACTGGGCTCCATTGGGGCCATGACACTAGCTTGCTTATCCCTGGATATTCCCGATATCATTCTTGAAATGTTCCCTGTTATGTTTGCATGAAGAGACAGATGCGGAGTGCTTCAAGCTCTTTGTTTATTAGTGACTACAGCTCAGAATGGACCCGCTTTGGCTGGGCTGCAGCTGCTACTTATAGCCAGCAGCCGCAGTTGCCAGCCAATCAGAGTGCAGGGTTTTCCCAAGACTTTTAAACCAATAATTTCCAACATTTTACAAGAACAGTTCAAACTAAACCAATGACTTTAAACCTGCATACATAACACCCCTCCCCACTAGGTTCAGTCCATACCCAAACCCCAGCCTATCTAATGTATTTTTAAATAGGTGGGGCTCTGCATGCTGGAGACCTATGTGGTTCAGATGTTTTAAGGTTCTCACCTTGTGAGGGAGGAAATGTGTCTGCTGACATTTCCTTACTAGGACTATTTGTAATGGTAGAACCTGTTTGGTTACTACAACCTGGTCTCTCCTCCCAATCCATCTCCAACCCAATGTCAGCACCCAAATCAGGTAGTGATGTGCAATCTTCCATTTGTGAAAATGGTTGTTGGTACTGTGACAGGTTTTGGGATGGTTCCTGTTGTGTTAGCTCGTTACACATGGGGTTGATTCTTGCTTGCTGATTACACTCATGATCCTCCCTTCCCCTAGAAGCAGTAGCAGTGGGAACCGAGATGAGCAAAAGCGATGCTCCTGAGGTAATCTGGATCTTAACTGATCAATGTGCCTGCTCCAGAGGACACCATCCTGTTTGTACCCTGTAAGACCTGGGGCCTGTGATTTGGGTTATCTCAGCAGGAATCCATAATGGTTCACCCATAAGGTTCTTAGCATAAACAGAATCACCCACAGTGAATGAGCGAATTTTCCTAGTGGAATCTAGTGGTGCGTTGGGTGTAAGTAGGATGAAGGCGATCAGGGGGAGACCTGAGTTTCCTACCCAGCAACAATTCAGCTGGGGACAAATTAGTTGAGGGGTTGGGACTGATATGCTGAACACTGAGAAGTTTTTCAACTCTCTCAGTGATATCCCCTGGACCCAATTGCTGAAGTTTTTGCTTGGTAAATCGTACCATACGTTCAGCTCGGCCATTAGCTGAAGGATGCCTGGGGCTGTCAGGGCATGTCTGATACCCAGTTGTGCTAGATAGGATTCAAAAAGGTTGGATGTAAATTGAGGACCATTGTCAGAAACAAGCACATCAGGTAACCCGTGAGTTACAAAAAGCTTTTTAAGCTGTTTGATGATAGCTTCAGTTGTGGTGGATGCCATAGGGCAAACCTCTAGCCATTTGGAATATGCATCAACTATAATAAGGAAAGTGTGCCCTCTGGTAGGGCCAGCAAAATCTATGTGAAACCTGGACCATGGACCCCTAGGACATTCCCATTCCTGTGTGGGGGCGAGAGATGGGGCAGGCCTGACTACCTGACAGTTGGAACAAGATGCAACCCAGTTTTCAACCATTTTGTCTATATCTGGCCACCATGCATAACTCCTGGACAATCCCTTCATTCTGACAATCCCCGGATGACCCTCATGTAACATTTCCAAAACCTCTTTTTGTAGTTTTGCAGGAATAACCACCCTGTTACCCCACAAAATACATCCTCTTAATACAGATAATTCAGTTTGCCTGGATTTGAAAGGTTGGGCAAGTTGAGGTAGATCTTGAAGTGGCCAACCCTTCTTAATCCAGCCTATAACAGGAGCCAATAAAGTGTCTTTGGCAGTCTCTCTGGCAATTTGAGCAGCATGTACTGGAAGCTTGGCAACAGTTTCTAGAAAAAAGGTGTGAGTCTCAGGAACCGGGTCCTCAGTGTGTGAAGGAAGTGGGCAGTGACTCAAAGCATCTGCATGGCCAATGTCTTTTCCAGGCCTGTGGATGAGTTTGTATGAATAAGCAGCAAGAAATTCAGTCCATCTCAGCATTCTTGGTGACAGGATCGTGGGTGTTGGTTTGTCTCCTGCCACAATGCCTAGAAGAGGTTTGTGATCTGTGACAACAGTAAATGTTCTCCCATATAAATACTCATGGAATTTCTTGACAGCTGCTACAATTGCCAAGGCTTCCTTGTCCAGTTGGCTGTAGTTCCTCTCAGCTTTAGTCAAAGTGCGAGAGTAAAATGCAATAGGAGCTTCCCTCCCGCTGGGAAGCACGTGGCTCAATACCCCACCCCACTCCAAAAGGGGAGGCATCACAAGTCAGAATAACAGGAAAATTCTCAGAGAACTGTATCAGCATAGCATCAGACGTGATTTGTCTCTTGATATTGTTAAATGCTGCTTGTTCCTTCCTTCCCCAGACCCAAACAGATTTCTTGTCCAGCAACCTATGTAGGGGTTCTGCAATGGTTGCCTTCTGAGGTAGAAACATATGATAAAAGTTAATGAGTCCCAAACATGCTTGCAAATCTGTTTTGCATTTTGGCCTGGGGGCTTCTTTGATTGCCTGAACTTTTGCCTCTGTGGGTGGATGCCATGTTTATCAATCATGTAACCCAAGAATTCCACTTTATCTATTCTAAGTGTGCATTTTTCTTCTTTGACTTTTAACCCCGCTTGAATCTGGTTAAGACTGCCCTGAGTCTCTCATGTAACTGAATGTCATTTTCAGCAGAAATTAAAACGTCATCAAAATAGGGCACCACCCCTGGCAACCCTTGTAACATTCTTTCCATAAGGCTTTGAAGATGCCTGGTGCCACGCTTACTCCAAACTGTAACCTTTGCATTTGAAAGCACCTCTATGGGTTACAATGGTTTGGGCTTCAGCAGTGGCATCATCAACTGTTAATTGTTGATATGCCTGTGCCAGGTCCAACTTGGCAAAACTGTGCCCCTCCAAGGGAATGTAATAAATGATGCACTACTGGAACTGGAACTGTTGTAGCGCATGGTTCAATGTCCCCTTGTAGCCTCCACAGATTCTCACTGACCCATCAGCCTTGACTGGTGTGACTATGGGTGTCTCCCACCTGGAGTGATCGGTGGGCTCAAACCCTTGGGCTATTAGTTTATCTAATTGTGCATCAATTTTTTCCTTTAAGGGAAATGGGACCCTTCTGGGTTTTAAATGGATTGGTTGTACCTTGGGATCTAGGTTAAAGGAGATAGGGGTCCCCAAGTACTTGCCTAATGCGTTGCTGAAGACATCTGGAAACTCAGACTTCAAGGCCTCTTCCCACTCAGTGTTGTTCACGTGATTGATGCCAGTCACCTCTATGCCCAGCGGGTTGAACCACTCAAGTCCCAGCAGACTTGGCCGGTCCTTGTCCACGATGGTCAGGGGTAGACGCTTGGTGTGGCCCTTGAACTTTATGTTGAATTCTCTTGTTCCAACTACTGGAATCTTGTTCCCTTGGTAGTCTTTAAGAGTCAATGCTTGCTTCTTGAAGTGCTTCTTTTGGATGTTGGGAAGAAGTCTGTGAATAGTGTCCCATGACACCATAGATAGGTATGAGCCTGAGTCCACTTCCATTTGGCAAGGCCTTCCTTCAATAAGTACCTTGATATGCACTTTTCTGCTTCTTAGAAGTGATGAATGACCAATGGTGACTGTTTGATGAGTCTCATTCTTCCCATTTGCTTCTGTGCTGCCCCATCTTCTCACTGAGATTGTTGGGCCTGAATTCTTTGTCTTTGCTTGTAGAAAACTTTTTTCTGTTGGGTGGAGTTCTGGATGCTTTGCAGACTCTTGCTAGATGTCCTCTTTTATCACAACGGAGGCAAATGGTGTCTAAAAACTTGAATTCAGTGCGGGGGTGGCTTCCCCCACACCCTCTGCAGTAGAAATCTTGCCTCTTTCTTCCCAGGTCTTTCTTTTTCCGCTCCATTCTGAGTCTGAAAATTCCTTCCTCCACCTCACTACAGTCTGACTCAGAATCTATTTGCTCACAATGAGTTGTTGTGGACTTTTCCACATCAGGATGGCTTGTGGCCTTGTTGATTTTCTTCATGGCCGCTGCTGAGGACTTGGTAGCTTCTGCTGAAGAGGCCTCTTCTATTGCTTCCTTCAGCGTGATCTTAGGTTTTAGTAATAACTTGCTCTGAAGCACCTTGTCTTTAAGGCCCAGAACAAATCAATCGCGCATGGCCTCTTCTAAATTGTTAAATTCTCATGCACCCCCAATGTCTCTTAAACTTGCCACGAAGTCGTTTACATTTTCGCTTTCCCCTTGATCCCGACAGTAAAACTAGTGTCTCTTAATGAGGCACAATACTTGTGGGGCGTAATGGGCTCTTAACAACTTTTCTAAGTCAGGCCATTCCATTACCTTCACGTCTGCAGCTCCCGCGAATGCCTTCGCCATCTTGACTGCAGTGCATGAGAAAGACCTCCCTCTTCCGCTTCTTGGAAATGTCGGCGAGATCGTTTCCTTCCAGATACATTTGGAAATGATCTGCATACGACTCCCAGTCTTCTGCCGTCGGATCGAATGGGGCTGGGGGGGTGTTCAGCGCAGCCATCTCGCTCTCCTTCTTTCGCTGCCTTCTTCTTCAGGGAGATCCCACCTTCATAGCCAGTGTTATGTTTGCATGAAGAGACAGATGCGGAGTGCTTCAACCTCTTTGTTTATTAGTGACTACAGCTCAGAACAGACCCGCTTTGGCTGCGGCTGCACTTATAGCCAGCAGCTGCAGTTGCCAGCCAATCAGAGTGCAGGGTTTTCCACTTTTAAACCAATCCTATTTGACATTTTACAAGAACAATTCAGACTAAACCAATGACTTTAAACCTGCATACATAACATTCCCTACACCTCCTCAGACAAATTTTACTGTTTCATCATTCTAGAAAGTTGAAAATTCCTGTGTTCTGAGAAGTCACTGATGAAGATTCTTTCTCACAAGGAAAAACACGAAGTTTCATGAAGTTTCACAATGCTGATTCTGTGCAATTTAATATGAATAGAGATATTAATTATCACAACTGTGATGCAGCAGTCTATCAGAGTGTCTTATTTGCCATTATGTGGCTTTACACACACACACACACAAAACAGAGAGAGAGAGAGAGAGAGACAGACAGACAGACAGACAGACAGACAGACAGAGACAGAGACAGAGACAGAGACAGAGACAGAGACAGAGAGACAGAGAGAGAGACAGAGAGAGATTACATAATACCTTGCCCAGAAGTTGCTCAGCAGCTCTGTTCCTCCTTAAATGAAAAGGTTCAGATTCTGTTCCTGCTTAAGCAAGTAATGGTGTGATCCCTTGGGAGAAAATCTTTTGGAAGCTGTCACTGTGACAATCCATACATTTGGCAGGCAATCAGTCACCATCTTTCCTTGTGTATTTGAAAGAAAATCCCTATTGGATTCTCCCATGCCGTCAAGAAGCATGCTAAGAGAATAAAAAGCTAAATTAAGTTCATGTTGAAACGTTTGGCCTTTGCATACCTTCATTTCCTCTCCTGCATATAATATAGCCCTTGGCTGGGTAAAAGTGGAGGTGAGCTCACCTGATCCTTGCAATCCACCTGAAGATGCTGATGCCACACCAAGATAGTTTCACAACCAATTTCTTTTTTAGAGTTGCGGAAGAGCCACGGAGGCACAGTGGTTACAATGCAGTACTGCAGGCTACTTCTGCTGATCACCTGCTGCCAGCAGTTCGGCAGTTCAATTCTCATCAGCTCAAGGTTGTGAGTCAACCTTCCATCCTTCTGAGATTGGTAAAATGAGGACCCAGATTGTTGGGGGCTGACTCTGTAAACCGGTTAGAGAGGGCTAAGTGCTATTGCTATAGCAGTCCAGTACTTCTGAGGACACTGTCACAGTGTTCAACCTGGACTCAGTGAAAAAGACAGAGTTTTCACAAAAGGAAAAGAAATTAATCTTCTAGTCTTTCTTAAAGCCTAGAGAGACACAGGATACAGTCCTTGTAACAGGAAGGCTTATTGCAAATTGTAATTCTGATAACATGAGAGGACATCTTCACCCCAATCATAGAGCTCTTAACTTGCTGTGTGAAGGCTAAAAACAAGGCAGAACATGAAATGTGAAAGATTCACACAAAGTTTTCCCTGTGCTCTTTTTCCTATCCATTCAACCTTCTGCAAGTGTTCAGAAAGAGTCCTGAGATAATTTCGTGACATGACAATTGTTTATAACAACTCTCTGTACAATAGCAACTAATTTAAACATGCTCATCTATTTATTCCAGAGCCTTGGATCTATCATACATTGCAATGCTCAGGTCTCAAGGACACAGTCCAGATACTGCTTGGAGCAGGGATTTCTAAAACACAGGTAATTCTCAACCGTTCATTTAGTGACCATTCAAAGTTACAACGGCACTGAAAAAAGTGACTTGTGACCGTTTTTCACCCTTACAGCTGTTGCACCATTCCCATGGCCTTGGGACCAAAATTTTGTAATTTAACGATGCTAATGGCTAAATGAAACTTCAGCAAAAAAATAAGAATTTAAAAAAAATTAACCATGCCTGAAACTTCAAACATCCAGAATTTGATTTTGGATTAAAATTTTTGACCTAATGCATATCTCAGTGATATAATTGCACTTAACAATGAACTTAAGGACCACCATCTGTTGGACAGTATTACTTGGTCTGTTGTATGGGTGCTTGTGTGTTTTTAGGAGGTGGGGAATTTTGGTGGGTGGGTGGGTGTTTGGGGATTATCATGTGTGTGTGCATGTTAGGTCTGGTCTCTGGGTGTTATGTGAATTTCATTGTATACATACTGTGCATATACTTACAATGACAATAAAGAATTCAATTATTTTATTATTTATTTTATTAATTTGACTTGTATGCCGCCCCCTCTCCAAAAGGACTCGGGGCAGCTCACAGCTAAAACCACACAATAAATTATTTAACTAAAACCATATTAAACAACCAAGTCAAATTAATATAAAACCCCACAATCTAAAATAGGGTCAATCCCCCCCCCAGGAGGTCAGCGCAGCCCGGACTGTCCAAATAGCCAGGTCTTTAAGTCATGGCAGAAGGTGCGAAGATCGGGGGCCAAACGGAGCCCCAGGGGAAGCTGGTTCCACAAAGTGGGAGCTGCCACAGAATAGGCCTTCCCCAGGGTCACCGCCAAGCGACACCGGGTCACAGATGGTATCCCAAGGAGCCCCTGTCTGTGCGCTCATACAGGGCAGTTGGTATTCGATGCCGGCAGGAGTCGTTCTCGTAAATACCCTGGACCCATGCCTTGTAGGACTTTGAATGTTAATACGAGAACCTTGAATCTCAATCTCAATTCAATTCAATATCCAGAACCTGGATGGAAAGGAGATTCCCTTGCTCTCTGTGTGCCTTGTCAAAGAAAGATGATGGGGTTATTCTTGAATAAGTGAAGTAAAAATAAAGAGTATGTGGTAATTGGCTCCGGACGCTTTCTTTCAATCTTGAAACATCTAAAACATGCTACATATCTTATAATGATGTTTTGTTCGCTTCACTGCCTTGATCCTTATTTCATTAATTCACCATGGCATCAATTTCTGAAGCTGTTTTTAAAAACAACTTGCAACTGATCTAAATTGCCATGTTTTTTCCTGATTAGGATATAGTTTTGGCAGCTGATATGGTCGCAGTCCTGTTCCAGTGTCTTCTTGCAATAAGGTTGTTCCAAATGTACAAACTGTGCTGTACCAGCTTCCCTATCTACACAAATGCAGTCGTTTGTCCTGACTTTGATAAGTACAAGAATTTATTCTGAAATTACAACCCACTGAGGGAGTTGGGCATCAAGCCAGATCTGTCTTTCAGCAAAGTCCGCCGTTTGCTGGAGATCCAACTTCACTTAAAACTTTCATTCTATTTCATGAGAACTATATAAGTTTTTTTATGAACGATAAATAATATTTGTTGGCTAAAAATACATATTTAGGTGTCACAGGTAGAAATAGACTTTCTGGATTATCTCAATCCCTTCAGTATGCCTTAAAAAGTGAATGATAAAAGGACTGAATTCTAAATCCTTTACATGTTCCCTAAAGAAAAAAAATATCAATATGGAAAATTAAGCTGAATGCCACTTTACTTCTGAATCCTAAAATCAGCCCGTAAGATGTTATGTGGATGGCAAGAATGATCAAACATTTGCATTTATGAAACAAGCCTCTTCTGCAAGCGAATCTGGTTGAAGTTTGCATTAATGACTTCACTGCTGTAGTGGAATTAAAGATACCTTGGTTTATACATCTTCAGCCCCAGCCATTTGAAACTAGAAATCGCATGATTAATTTATGGTTGCCTGATTCCAGATGCCAAAATCTTCTAAACCAGGGGTGGCAAATTCAAGGCCCGCAGGCCAGATCCAGCCCATGGGGTGCTTAAATCTGCGCCCCGGTCCAGCCTGGAAATAGCAAAGGACTGGCCCACAGTGCTTCTGGCAGGCAAAATGGTGCGACCCCCAGTGGTGGGATTCAAAAAATTTTATTACCAGTTCTGTGGGCATGGCTTGGTGGGCATGGCAGGGGAAGGATACTGCAAAATCCCTGTTAAGTTTGCATGGAGAGACAAGACGCGGAGTGCTTCAGCTCTTTTTTATTGTGACTTTCAGCTCAGAAGGACCCGAATGGCTCAGCCGCAGCAGCTATTTATAGCCGGCTGCCGCGGCTGCCACCCAATCAGAGTGCAGGGTTTTCCCGCACTTTTACAACCAATGATTTCAAACACTTTACAACAACAACCAATCATTTCAAACTCTGCATACATAACACCCCTCCCCACTAGGTTTGGACAATACTCAAACCCCATCTATCTAATATACTCTTGTAAATAGGTGGAGCAAATGGTACCCTCCTGGGTTTTAAACGGATTGGTTGTACCTTGGGATCTAGGTTAAAAGTGATAGGGTCCCCAAGTACTTGCCTAATCTCGCTGAAGACCTCTGGAAACTCAGACTTCAATGATTCTTCCCAATCAGTGTTGCTCACGTGATTGATGCCAGTTACCGATGCCCAGCGGTTGAACCACTCCAGTCCCAGCAAACTTGGGTGATCTTTGTTCACTATGGTCAGTGGTAGGCTTGATGTGGCCTTTGAATTTCACGTTGAATTCTCTTGTTCCAACTACTGGAATCTTGTTCCCTTGGTAGTCTTTAAGAGTTAGTGCTTGTTTTGAAATGACACTTTTGAATGTCTGGTATTAGTCTTTGAATAGTGTCCCATAACACCATGGATAGGTATGAACCTGAGTCCACTTCCATTTGGCAAGGTCTTCCCTCAATAAGTACCTTGATACGCACCTTCCCATTATTTAATGAAGAGGAATGGCCAATAGTTACTGTTTGTTGAGTTTCATTTTTTCCATTTGCTTCTGTGCTGCCCCATTTTCTTGCTGGTGTTGTTTGGTTTGATCTCTCTGCTTCTTGTTGTTTGCAACAAACTTCCTTCTGTTTGGTGGAGTTCTGGATGATTTGCAGACTCTGTAAGGTGCCCTCTTTTTCACAACGAGGCAAATGGCATCCAGGAATTTGCATTCAGTGGGGGTGGTTTCAACCTATGCAATGGAAATCTCGCTTTTTTCTTTTCCTGGTGCCAGCATTTCTCGCCTCCATTCTGAGTCTGTTAATTCCTTCTTCTTCTCCACTGTATTCTGACTCAGATTCAAGTTCATCAAAATGAGTTGTGGTGGTTTTTCACCATCAGAATGGCCTGTAGTCTTGTTCATCTTTCTCATGGCTGCTGCTGAGGTTTGGTGGTTCTGCTGAGGTTGCTTCATCTATGGCTTCTTTTCTTCAGCTAATTTTGGTTTCATAAGTAATTTGCTCTGCAACCTTGTCTTTGCCCAATACAAAACGATCACAAGATGGCCTCCTCTAAAACGCTGAATTCGCCGCACCCCCAATGTTCCTTAAACTTGCCACAAGTCACTGGCGCTTTCGTCTTCTCCCTGATGCGGCGATAAAACTCGTGTCTCCTAATGAGGCACGATACTTGGGGCGTGTAGTGTGCCCTTAAAAGTCTTTCCAGATCAGACCATGCCATTACCTTCATGTCTGCTGGGGCAGCCAATGCCTTTGCCATCTTGAAGACTGCAGGACCGCAATAAGTAAGAAAAACCGCTCTCTTCCGTTGCTCAGAAATGGAGGCCAGATCGTTTCCTTCTAAATACATCTGAAACCGATCTGCATACGACTCCCAGTCTTCATTCTTTGGATCGAACGGGGCTGGGGGGGTGTTCAGTGCAGCCATCTCGCTCTTCTGTGTTCGCATTGCCTTCTCCTTGGGAAAATCCCACCTTCGTCACCAGTGTTAAGTTTGCATGGAGAGACAAGACGCGGAGTGCTTCAGCTCTTTTTTATTGTGACTTTCAGCTCAGAACGGACCTGAATGGCTCAGCGCGGCAGCTATTTATAGCCGGCTGCGGCTGCCAGCAATCAGAGTGCAGGGTTTTCCCGCACTTTACAACCAATGATTTCAAACACTTTACAACAACAACCAATCATTTCAAACTCTGCATACATAACA